>JAVSCE010007942.1:0-146261 GCA_032199065.1 Smutsia gigantea | reverse complement strand
CTGGAAGTGGAAAGGGAGATGAACTCTTGGAAAATGTGATACAAAGTAATGGGAAAAGTAAATTGGAAAAGAAGGAATCTAATGTAGATCTTAAGTTTCTTGTTTGGATGTCAAGGAAAATACAGAATGCAAAAGAAAGAAGAGGTTTGGAGAGTGAGACAAAGGAAAGAGCAATGAGAAATGACCTTTGAACAGTTTATTTTCAAGAATTTATGGAACATCCAAGTGGCATATTTGTAGAAAATGATATTTATTCTTTTGGAATATAGGAAATTGATAAGATATGGCTGAAAATAAATGTGTTGGGTTTAATTGGTCAAAATATAATTAAGCAGGGAGGTCATTTGTGAAAAACATATATTAAGAAATAGAAAAACCTGATGTTAGAAGCCTAAGCACCATGTATGCAATAAACATTTGAAAGGAGACTGAGAAAGCATATCAGAGAGGTAAAAACCTGAGGTGAAGTTGATATTACAGAAGACTGAGTGACATCCTTCAAGAAACAGGAAGTGGTCAGAAAGATCCAGTGAGATAAAGAGCAAACAAATTTATTTGGTGGGTAATAAGAAATTCAATTATCAATGAAAGTAGTGCTTAAATTCAATCAGCTTCCCAAACCAGGGGTATAATTCTATACTTCCAATCTGGAATGTGTTTACACTAAGAACAGAAATAGCAAGTCTATCAGTTAAGAATATTCATGACTATCACATTAAATACAATAATAAATAATACTGAAAGAGCATGTGTGTGTGTGTGTGTGTGTGTATGTGTGTGTGTGTGTGTGTGTGTGTGTGTGTGTATGTGAGTAACAAAGACAATATTATAAAACCAGGGGAAGGGTTTTCAACAAATATGCTGGGACAATTTGGTAACCACTTGGAAAAATCAGTTTATCTCTTAATTTTACACTCTATTTCAACATTAATTCTAAATGATTTGAAAGTTAAAATTTTTTAAATATAGAAATTTGAAAAGGGTATATAGAAGAATTCTTGTGTAATTTTAGAATGGGGAAACACTTTCTAAGATTAAAATCAGTCAAAGAAACCAAAACTGAAAAAATAATTTGCATACAAATACTCTGATAACATCTCTATATCAAAAATCATATAACTAATTTTAAAAATACAATAAATTGGAAAAATGTTTCCAACAAATATCACAGACCAAGTAAATGTCATCTACAGAGGATTCTGGAAAAATAACAGAGTTAGAAACACTTGGAATCTGTTTCACCACTAGATAATAATTCCACTGGCAGAAACTGTCTAATGTAACTATTTTAGAACTCTGGGGTCTGTTGACACCTTGTGACTTCCAGGGGAAGTCTTGGGTGGTCAATTGTAGTTAATGGCAGTCAATTTCAACTTTTAGCTCAGCATTGACTACCCATCTCCCATTCCCAAGCCCTATGACCAACAACTGTGTGCTTCATCCTGGAAAAGCTTGCAAACAGCTTGCAAACAGCTTGCAGGAGCAAGGGTGAGCAATATCATGCTGTCCTCTGAATATCAGGGATTTGTACTCTGATTACCAGTTGCTGCTTCTGATGATAAAATGCAGACCCAGAGGTGGGCAGCCATTGTTGCAATCCTCCCCCTCAGGTTAAGCAGCTTCCAACTTATTTAAAGGACCAATGCTCCTTTAGTTCTTCAATTTTGTCTTTTCCCCCTTTGGGGAATCAGACATTAAAGAAAAGGACATCCAAAAGCAACTGCATATACAGAGGAAATTAGAAAGTCACTGCACATGCCCAGGGATATGAGTGGGCTCAGAAAAATACCTGAAAAGACCTAGAGTTTCAACTCAGGCTGATCTTCAGCATGGAGACATCTTGCAAAATAAAAACAGAGAGAAAACCAAATACCAAGCCTTCCCAAACTTTTCCAAAATACTGAAGCAGAGGAAGCATGACCTAACTCATTCTATGAGCCCAGAATTGTCATGATGCCAAGTCAAAGACATTACAAGAAAATAAAACCACAGGCCAATATTTCTTATGAACATTGATAAAAAAAAAATCCCCAAAAAGTACTAGCAAACCAAATTCAGCACTATATTAAAAGGATTATACATCCCTATAAGTGATTTTTTTTCTGGAATATAAAAATGTTTCAACATATGAAAATCAATTGAGAGGGGAAAAAAAATGGTAGAGTAGGAAGGCAAGATGGAAACTTTCCACCCTCCCAACATACACCAAGGAAGTAACTACAGCAAATACAGCTAATACTGAAAATTACCTGAAGACTGCAGAACAGACCACCTAAACCTGCTGAAGAAGAGAAGCCTGCACAGAGAACGGTAAAGTTGCAGAGCCACCATCAAGGGGGACCCAAGCGCTTGCACCATCTCAGCCCACAGATGGGAGAAAAGTAATGGAGCTAGGAGGGGATAAGTACTCAGAACTCAGCACACCTGGCCCTGTATATCTGCCCTGGCCCTGGGATATCTGAGTCTCCACTGCACTGGGCATTGGTGATTAGAGGAACTAGACACCAGGTAGATATGGAGCACTCAGGATGGACAAGACTCCTGCCACTTCTATAGGATAAGCATGCTCCACCAGTCCCACTGAGACCCAAAACAGAGATGGCCATTTGAAGAATTTACTAGCAGTGGGAAGGGGACCAGAGAGGCAGGGTTTGGACAGAGCTCTCTCCAAATGAGAAAGGGCAAGTGGATGACACTTCCCAGCCCTCCCTCAGCCCATATGTTCAAGTTCTTGCAGGAGCCACAAAGGCTCTATTCCCCTCACTAGCAGCTCAGCTCTGAGGTGCTTCCCTATACATCTTCCCAGACCACTTGGCCCAGCAGTGTCAAACTTTGCTGCCTGGCAGGCAGAGGGAGGCATTCCCAGTTTTCTTGGCCCTGTCTCAGCCCAACTGGGGAGGTGCCTGTGGTAGTTAGCTTCCCGTGCTCCTCCCTCTTCATGGGCTGAAAACAACCCCAAACTGGGGAAGGAAATAGACACTCAGGTTCTGGAAGTACAGAGAGCCCCTAACAAAAGGAACCCCAGGAAGACAACACCAAGACATATTAAAATGACAAAGATTAAGGATAAGGACAGGGTATTGAAAGCAGCCAAAGAGAGAAAAAAAAATTACTTGTAAGGGAAACCCCACCAGGCTATTAGAATATTTCTTGGCAAAAATTTTATAGACTAGAAGGGAGTAGCATGAAATATTTAATGTATTGACACAGAAGGACCTTTAACCAAGAATTCTCTAACCAGCAAGATTATCATTCAAATTTGAAGGAGATATTAAAAGTTTCCCAGATAAATTAATCCTGAAGAATTGACCACCACTAAACAGGCATTACAGGATATTTTAAAGGGAACTCTATACATAGAAATGTTTTTAAGTTTAAATAGTTTTCAGCAGTGAAAATAAACCCACAGTAAAGGTAGCACACTAATTACTTACCAAGCAAGTATGAAATTAAAACAAAAGTAGTAAAACTAAAACAAAATCATTCAAGGGATACAAGAAAATGAAGATTATGACATCTAATACATAAAGTGTGGAGGAGGAAAAATAGAAAAGAAGTACTTTTAGATTGTGTCTGAAATAGAGCAACCATTAACTTAATTTAGACTGTAATATATTTAGGAAACTATGAACCTTATGGTAACCACAAACCTAAAGCCTATAAAAGATACACAAAAAATTAAAAGATAAATCCAATAACAAAACTAAAGAAAACTGTCAAATAACCAGAGAATTATATAAGAGAGGAAGAAAGGAATAGAGAGGAACTATAAAAGCAAACAGAAAACAACTAATAAAATGACAATAAGTACATACCTTAATGTGTAATAACTACCTTAAATGTAAATGGCCTGAAGGTACCAATCAAAAGACACAGGGTGGCAGAATGGATACAGTAACAAGACCTATATCTATGTGCTGCCTACAAGACATTAATTTCAGGCTTAAGATATACATAGACTGAATGTGAAGAGATAGAAAAATATGTTTCATGCAAATTAAAAAGAGAAAAAGCAGGAGTGGCAGTACTCATATTACACTAAATAGACTTCAAAACAAAGAAAATAGCAGGAGACAAACAAAGATATTACATAATGATAAAGGGATCAGTGCAACACAATTATAAATATCTATGCACCAAACATAGGAGCACCCAAATATGTAAAACTAACATTAATAGACCTAAAGGGATAAATAGACTGCAATTTGATCATATTAGAGGACTTTAACATACCACTTACATCAATGGACAAATAACCCAGACAGAAATAAATAAGGAAAGAAAGGCACTGAACAACACATTAGATCAGATAGACTTAACAGATATGTACAGAAAATTCCACCCAAAATCAGCAGGATACACATTTTTCTCAAGTGTACATGGAATATTCCCCAGAATAGATCACATACTAGGCCATAAAAAAAAAAGGCTCAAGAAATAAAAAAAAAAAAAAATTCGAGCAGCTTCTCAGACCACAAAGGTATGAAACTAGAAATAAGTTACATGAAGAAAACAAACAAACCCACAAATACATGGAAGCTAAAAAAATGCTACTAAATAATCAATGAATCAATGAAAAAAACAAAACAGAAATCAAGCAATACATGGAGACAAATGAAAACAAGAATACAACAGTTCAAAATTCATGGGACATTGCAAAAGCATTTCTAAGAGGGAAGTACATAGCAATACTGCCTTACCTCAAGAAACAGGAACAATCACAAATAAACAGTCCAAACTCACATTTAAAGAGACTAGAAAAAGAACAAATACAACCCAAGGTTAGTGAAGGAGGAACAAAATAAAGAGGAGAGCAGAAACAAATAAAATAGAGAAAAATAAAACAACAGAAAAAAATCAATAAAACCAAAAATTGTTTCTTTGAGAAGATAAACTAACTGAAAAACCCCTAGCCAGACTTATCAAGAAAAAAAAGAGAGAGGACACAAATAAACAAAATCAGAAATGAGAAAGGAATGGTCACAACTGATACCACAGAAATACAAATAGTTATTACAGGTTTCTATGGAAAATTATATGCCAATAATTGGACAATCTGGAAGAAATGGACAAATTCCTAGAAAAGTACAACCTTCCAAGACTGACCCAGGAAGAAACATAAAATCTTAACAGAGCAATTACCAGTAACAGAACTTACTGGTAATCAAAACACTCCTAACAAACAGAAGTCCAGACCAGATGGCTTTACATCTGAATTCTCCCCAAAATTTAAAGAAGAGCTAATACCCATCCTTCTTAAAGTATTCAAAAAAGTAGAAGAGGAGGAAATATGTCCAAATTCATTCTATGAGGCCAGCATCACTCTAATACCAAAACCAGAAAAGACAGTACAAAAAAAATTATAGACCAATATCCCTGATGAACATAGATGCAAAAATCTTCAACAAAATATTAGCAGACCAAATTAAAAAGTATATCAAGAGGATCATCCATTATGACCAAGTGGGATTTATTCCAGGGATGTAAACATGGTACAATACTTGTAAATCAATCAGTGTGATACACCACATTAACAACAACAAAAAAAGGATAAAAACCATGTGATCATCTCAACAGATGCTGATACAGTATTTGACAAAATTCAACATTCATTCATGATGTTGAATAGATATAGAGGGAATGTACCTCAACATAATAAAGGTCATACATGTCAACCCACAGCTAACATCATACGCAATGGTGAAAAGCTGAAAGGGTTTTCTCTACTATGAGGAACAAGACAAAGATGTTCACTTTCACAACTTTAACTCAATATAGTACTGGGTATCCTAGCAATGGCAATCAGACAAGATAAAGACTTAGAAGTCCAAATTTGCAAGGAAGAAGTAAAACTGTCACTATTTGCAGATGACATGATATTATATACAGAAAACCCTAAAGACTTCACCAAAAAACTATTAGAACTAATAACCATATTCAGCAAAGTTGCAGGATACAAAATTAATCCATAGAAATTTGTTGTATTCCTATAGATTAACAATGAATAGAAGAAAGAGAAATCAGGAAAATAATTCCATTTACAATTGCATTAAAAAGAATAAAATGCCTAGGAATAAAGCTACCAAGTGAAAGATTCTTAAAACTATAACACACGCATAAGAGAAATTAAAGAAGACACAAATAAAGGGAAATCTATTCCATGCTCATGGACAGAAAGAATTAATATTGTCAAAATGGCTATCCGGCCTAAAGCAATCTATAATTCAATGTAATCCCTATCAAAATACCAATGGCATTTTTCAATGAACTAGAGCAAATAATCCTAAAATTCATGTGGAACCAGAAAAGACCCTGAATAGCAAAAGCAATCCTGAGAGAGAACAAAGCTGGGGCATTATGCTCCCTGACATCAAGCTCTACTTCAAAGCTACAGTAATTAAAATAGCATGGTATGGGCGCAAGAGCAGGCACATAGATCAATGGAGCAGTATAGAGAGTCCAGATATAAACCCATGCATATGTGGTCAATTAATATATGATAAAGGGACCATGAATATACAATGGGGAAAAGATAGTCTCTTCAATAACTGTTTTTTGGAAAACTGGACAGACAGCTACATGCTAGAGAATGAAACTGGATTACTGTCTAACTCCATACACAAAAGTAAACTTGAAATGGATCAAAGACCTAAATATAAGACATGAAACCATAAAACTTTTAGAAGAAAACACAGGTAAAAATCTCTTGAACATAAGCATGAGCAACTTTTTTCTGGACAGATCACCTCAGATGAGGGAAACAAAATAAAAAATGAGCAAATGGGACTACCACAAACTAAAAAACTTCTGTACACCAAAAGACACCATCAACAGAACAAAAAGGTAACCGATGCTATGGGGGAATATATTAGTAAATGATTTATCTGATAAGGGGTTAACATTCAAAATACATAGAGAACTCATATATATGACTTAACACCATAATAACAGTAACCTGATTAAGTAGTGTTCAGGATTGAGGACCTAAACAGACATTTCTCTAAAGAAGAAATACAGATGGCTAGCAGGCACATGAAAAGATGCTCCACATCTCTAATCATCAGGGAAATGCATATAAAAACCTCAATGAGATATCACCTCACACCAGTTAGAATGGCCATTATCCAAAAAACAAGAAATAACAAGTGCTGGTGACGGTATGGAGAAAAGGGAACCCTGCCACACTGTTGTGGTAATGTAAATTGGTGAGCCACTGTGGAAAGCAGTATGGAGTTTCCTCAAAAAACTTAAAATAGAGATACCATATGACCCAGTAATTCCACTTCTAGGAATTTACCTGAAGAAAACAAAAGCCGTGATTCAAGAAGACATATGCACCCCTATGTTTATTGCCACATTAATTACAATAGCCAAGATAGGGAATCAACAACTGTGTGTCAAAAGACAAATGGATAAAAAAGAGGTGGTACATATACACAATGGAATATTATTCAGCTAAAAAGAAATAAATCCTGTCGTTTGTTGACAATATGGATGGACCTAGAGGGTATTATGCTAAGAAAAATACGCCACAAGGAGGAAAAACAAATACCATATGATTTCACTTATTCTTGGAATCTAAAAACAAAACAAAATGAACAATATAGAAGTAGATTCATGGGCACTGAGAAGTGACTGGTGATTATCATGAGGTAGGGGTTGGAGTGAGTGTTTGGGGAGAGTGAGGGAGATAAAGGAGCACAAAAATTCTCAATTGTAAGATAAGTTGGTCACAGGGATGGGTGACAGCATGGAGAATATAGCCAATGTTTCTGTAACATCTTCCTATTTGGACAGATAGTAACTGCCATAGTAGGGGTGAGGATTTAATAATACAGGTAACTATCGAACCACTGTATTATATGCTTGAAATAAATATAAGATTATATATCAACTATACTTCAATAAAAGAGAAAATCAATGTACCATAGTAATGCAATGAAGGACAAAAACCACATGATCATCTCAATTAATGCAGAAAAAGCATTTGACAAAATTCAACAACCTTTCATGAAAAGAATTCAATAAATTAAGAATAGAAAGTGCTATGGCATGAATTTTGTCACCACCAAATTCATATACTCAAGACCTAAGCCCCAAAGGTATTTGGAGATGGGAGGTTTTGGGGAAACAATTAGGTTTAGATGTGGTCATGAGAGAGACACCCTCATGATGGGATATAGTACCTTTACAAGTAGAGACACCGCATAGCTTACTGGTCACAGATACAGGGAGTAGGTTGGTGGTTGCCAGAGGCAGGAGGGTACAGTCAGCGAAGGTTGTTAAAAGGTATAAACTTCCAGTTATAAAATAGATGTCCTGGGGAGTAAATATACAGCATGGTGACTATACTTAATAATACTGTATTGTATATTTGAAAGTTGCTAAGAGTGTAGATCTTGAAAGTTCTCATTAAAAGAAAAAAATTTTAACTCTGTATGTTGATGCATGTTAACTGGAAATATTGTGGCGATCATATCACAATATATACAAATATAAAATCACTATGTTGCACAGCTGAAACATAATGTTATGTGTCAATGATATCTCAATAATAAATATTAAAACATAGAAGATATTGTATGGCTCCATTTCTTGAATAATTTAAAACAGAAAAATACTAGACACATAGAGGATAACTTAAAAAACTGATGCTAAATAAGTAAATTGATCTGTTCATGTATTGCATTAAATTCTAGATATCTTTTTCTAAAAACATGCAAATGAGAGTTTAGCTTGTAGTATTTAAATTCCATTTGAACTTTTTCTCAAGTGAAAGCCTGCACAGAAGATAAATATATAAAAGATAAAAGTTGAATTGTTCCTGTTAAAGCAGGAGATACATACACACCGTGACTGTATCCACCCCTTAACCCAAGCACCCCTCCTCCACAAGGGTCTTTGGAGAAGCTCCATGAATCTCAGAGGTTTATCAGAACGCTTAAACACTAGCTGGGTCTCATAATGTACCCAAAAATTCCTCATAAGTGAAAACTTTGTGGCTTTCTTAATTTAAAAATGTTTTAGTGACTTTTCTCTTTGGACTTTTATTCAGGAAAACTGAATAATTTGATCTTAAGATTCTAAAATGAATGACCATATGATAACCTAAAAATATTCCTCAAGATATGATGATAAATGAACTCAGAATGATGACTCAAAATGAAATCAACAAATAAAACCAAGAAAATTCTCTTGTTATCCAATACATGACACTTCTCAGAAGTGCAATAAACATCAGCTATACCCAAACAGAGAAAAATCACCTTTCATTATAGTTTGGCATAATTACAACATGTTACCTAACAATCTCTTCTTATTGACTTCTTAGCTAGGAATGTCTGTGTCCTAATCCCATGTAGCTATTCATTTTCTCCAGAAGCCAAGTTATGTATCTCTGCATCATACACACACCCTACTTAAGGCTAAATTTCCAAGAACCAACTCTGTCTGCATTTACTCAAAATGCATCCTGAATTTAAAAAAAAACAAAAAACTACTCAGGCCTTGATTGGAGGATTCTTTTGTAACTACAAATCTAATTTGATTTTCCCCTGACAATTAAAAAAGGCTAATCTCAGATTCTAAATATTTATTTTAAAACCTTACCTTCCCCCTACAATAATATATTTACCTTTTATCAATCTTGAATGAAAGAATGACCTAAAAGCTGAATTTAATTTTGTTTAAAGTCTTGGAGAAATTACCTAAATCCAAATATGAAATATTGATTTTTACTTTCAATAATATGTAACCAATATAAATAAGATTCATTTCTTTACTGATATGTCCATACTATGAAAGAATAGGAAGCATTTTATATAATTGTCAACTCTCTCAGTCAAGTAGATTTTAAAGATATACTTTCTCAATTGTTTGAATAGCCTTTATTATAAGGTACATAAAATGTATAAGTAAAGCTAAAATAGATTGAAAAATCTCAGATTATTTCTTTTTAGACAAGGTAAATTCTTAAAATATCAAGAGGTATGATAATATCCTATCTTCAAAATTCATTATGTACTTCTTTCATCATTTGTATTGATTTTCATTTGGTTTAAATCTATATGTGTTACTGGGTGGAAAAAAAAGGTAGCATGTCCAAAGATAATGTGACAACATGTGATTATGCATTTTGAGCATTATTTTGACATCTCTAATAAAAGTCAGGACATAAACTTCAAAGAATACATCAAGAACTATTATTTATAAGCCTAAAACAAATGAATTGGAAAATAATAGTCTCAGCAATTTAATTGGGATTACATTTATCCATGTTTACTTGCTTCTGTACACTTAGACACCCTAATGCTAAAAAAAATTAATGTTGGCAAGAGGAGCTATGCTAAAATCTTTTTCTAAAACATTAATTCCCTCTTATTTTTTGGAATGCATAATCCGTAAATTTTACTGACACTGTAAATCAATCAAAAGTGCTTAGAATACCAAACAAGTGTATGCTTCCTAGTTAATTGTATGATAATGGAAAAGATGAAAAATAGTACTGCACCCCTGGTATTGATGGGAACACTTATTTAATTAAACAGCTCACCACCTCCTGCCAACTAAAAGGGCAACAGCCAGGTGGAGCATCTTGATTTGTCACAAGTTCTTTATCAGAAATGCTCAAAAATGTATTAAATTTGAAAGATCAGCTATTAACCCCTCTGGAAAAATGTACTCTCTCAGCCTTGTTTTTAGAGCAATGATTTCAGTCGGTAAATATGAATACTTTCTTATGACAGACTGACACTGCTCAAGGGTAAACTTCAGCTATAATCTTCTTTGACATTTTCAATAATCTTGGATCTTTCCTGTATGGCATAGTTTTTAATAAACCCAACTCTTAAACAATTGTATAACCAGTGGTACACTCAAAGGGTATAGGTCCTCTGACCAGAAAGAATATCTCAAAAGTTTTCAAAGTTAAAATAAAATAAAACATCTCTCCTTTATCAGTATCTGCCATTTATCAAGATCCAGATAAATGGAAGGCTACACCCTTCCAATGAATAGTCCCCAACCGATTTTCTTTAAGCATAATTTTAATATAGTTCTGAAGTAAACTATCAATTTTTCTTCATTTGAGAAATCTTAGACAGAAGTCACTAGGAAATGTTCCCTGCTGTGGTTCCAATTGCCTGTCTTCTATTTTTGCTCATTTAGTTACCAGTTGATCCTTCCCTTGCTCCATTGTTTCTCAGCCTCCATGTAGACTGCATCCATGCTATGTAAAGGATACCACCTCTGCAGATGTCCAGTGTGTGTATTGTATAATACAACACAATGTCTTGAACAAATATATCCACATAGATAGCTATTTGTGTTTTTACTTTCTACTGAGCAAATATAATTAGAGAAGCATCATGTAGTATTACTGTCTTCATGTCATATGATTCCATGTCCTTCTACAAAATATCACTTTTTCTGTCCCTTAGTTTTGTGAAATACTTTGAGTTAGCTGAACAATGGGAGAAAACATAAAATGAAATTATTACTGAATAGTTACTATGTGCCTGACTGTTGTTATTATATTAATATTGTACTTTATCTAATATAATTATTATATTAACTCTTCTAAGGAAGATATTTTTATATTTAAATTAAAATTAAAGACATCAAGCAAGGAGGCAAAGGTACATGCCGAGGTCATACACTAATTACTGTTAGAGCCAAAATATGACTAATCTCTGGGCCTCAGACCATTTATATTATAATTTCTAGGCTCCATGGAACCCCCAAAATCTTCTTGTCATTATTAATGAGACCTTTGCTCTGTGGTTTTTCTTTACTTTCTACTATCATTTTCTTTCTATTCCCTTTTTCTACCCCACCCTGTAGAAGCAGTTGAGGTAAAAATGACCACGTGTGAGAGAAGACAAGTAGTGACTCTATAGCATCTTACTACACTGATGGACAATGACTGCAATGTGGTATGTGGGGGGGACTTGATAATAAGGGGTGAATGTAGTAACCAAAATGTTGCTCATGTGAAACCTTAATAAGATTGTATATCAATGATACCTTAATAAAAAAATGATCATGTGTGGCTCCACTGGAATTTTCTTGTTTGACTATTTTGTTACTTACACAGAATGGTCTTAATTCAGATTGGATTTAGTGTTACCAGCACCAAGGCAAGGGGATTTACAATTGGTCATTTTCAAGCCATGTTTTGGTACTAATGTTTAATATTGTCGTTAGCAACAAAATTAGGACTAAAAAAGCATGATTGCTCATTTCGTAAATGAGCAGTATTGTGTGCAAGATAACACGAGTAGAGATCGTCCGGGTTAGAACACTTATAGATTACATACAACTTGAAGAGTGAAGTAAACTCAATGAACTAGAAAGAGAAACAGAATTCATTTCAATAAAAAAAATGTCTGCTCTCCCCACCTTTATTCAACATAGTGTTGGAAGTCCTAGTCAATCAATAGGCAAGAAAAGGAAATAAAATTCACACAACTTGAAAAGGAAGAGAAAAACAGTCCCAATAGGCTTATGGCATAATTTTCTGCACAGAAAATCCCAAAGAACACCCAAAATACCTCCTAGAACTAACAAATAGTTCGGCAAGATTTCAGGATACAAGATAAGCACACAGAAATCAACTGTACTACTATACAGTAGCAACAGAAAATGTGGATGCTAAAATTTAAAATACAATACCATATATAACCATCTAAAACATTAAATTCTAGGTGTAAATCTACCAAAAATGCAGATTTGTATGCTGAAAACTAAAACCAATGATGAAGTAAATCAAAGAAGTTGGTACCTTTTGAACACCTTTACCCTTTCACCTCACCTCTAGCATCCACCAATTTATTCTTTGTTATCTATGAGTTCATTTCTGTTGTTGTTGTTTTGTTTTGTTTTTACATTCCACATATAAGTGAGATCATACACTCCAATTATCTTTCAACAGATGAATGATTAAATAAGCCAAGATATATGAAATGTGGAATACTACTCAGCTGTAAAAAAGAACAAACTTTTGATAAACACAGAACCTGGATGAATCCCCTGAGAATTTAATGTGTGGGAAAAACCAATTTCAAAAAGGTAAATAATGTGTGATTCTATTTAAATGACATTCTTGAGATGACAAAATTAGATCTGGAGAAGAGATTAGTGGTTATAGAACAAGAAAGGGGAGATACATGATTGTGACTATAAAAGGGCAATATACAGTATCCGTTTGGTGACACAATGTTTTATATCTTGACTACATTTATGTCAATATCTTGTTTGTGATACTGTACTATAGTTTTGTAGTATGTTACCTTTGGAGAAAACTGAGGAAAGAGTACATGGGATCTCTGTATAATTTCTTGCAAGTGTGTGTGAATCTATAATTATCCCAAATCAAACAGTTAAATTAAAAATACTTGAAGCTTGAACTTCAGAGTTCAAACTACAGAGAGAAACAAATTAAATAAAATTTGTCCTAAAAAACAACTGGACCAGAAAAATTAAAAACTATTTTTTGCATTAATTAATTCATAAAAAGAAATTTAGAGAAGTCATTCATTCTTAAATTTGTTCAATACTTCATTTACTCATTCAACTCAGTTCTAATGAATATTAACTAAGAACTCTGAAGACATTGTCCTTCCCAAGACACTTAAAATTGTATATAGCATTGAAAATCCAGTTTCTCATGGACCTTCAACATTGACTTAAAACATTTCTATAACATTTCCTCTTGCACAAGCAAGCATGAAACTGGGGATTAGGTCTTTATGCTTACCATTCTCATGCAGCGATAAAATAAGCAATAAAATCTGAGGCAGTGCCTGGCTGTAATCAGCTCATTGTAATGATCAAGAATGTACCTATCAAGTGATGAAAATAAAAAATATTCAAATATTAAAACACAAACATAGCATTTTTATAGGTAATAGGTGGACTTCTCAGGGGCCATAGATCTTGTGTTGGTAAGACTATAAAAGTTAGTAAGAAAATAAATAAAATTAAAATCTAATAAGGTAATAACCAAAAAACAAAATGTCTTCATAATTTAAGAAGGAATCACCTTATAGCGTACATAAATATGTACCATAGACTGTATTACACTAACTTGGTACACAAAGAAGTGTTTTTGATAGCAAATTATGTAGGAAAAATCTGACCCAAAAGTGAACTAAAATAGAATTTTAAAACTGAAAAATAAATGAAAAAAAGAAAGGCTGAATTGAACTTGGGTTGAAAACAAAAGATCCTAGTATAGATGGCAGACTCTGTACTTCAACAAAAGCATAGGGAGTTTAAATTTATGTAAGAATAAGTGCAGGAATGATTAGACCTATCACTAAATATGGCTGAGAAATTCTCTTGCTTGGATGTCATTAAATACAGAAAATAAATATTCCAATCTGTTTGAGGTTTATTTGTATCGGTCAATATCAAAATCATCTCAGATGGTATACATTGAGAATTTACCTAAGGAACTATTTACAAAAGTACTGTATAAGCCCCGTTAAGGGAACATGAAAACAATATTGAAGTGTCTAGGACTAGTGATAATGGAAAAATCTGTTCCCTACCCCTAAAACAGAAAGGATGAGAGGACGAATGCAGATCCCAATGACAGCTGCATCTTAGGGAAAGACTACCCAGAAGGGGTGGTGCAGTTACTGTCAAAGATGTGGCATTCAAGTGGGTGGGAGAGGAAAGAAAGATATCAGTATGTATCTATGCCTTTCTCTCTGTCTCTCTTTCCTTCCACCCTCAAATCTACTGACAGTGAATAGGCATGAAAGTGAAAGAAGGAAAAACAGCCCCAAGACATTATTTAACCTTCGTAATGCTTGAAGGCACCATCAATGACAAACACTTGCAGCAAACTCTTCCAAATCTTATAATCCTGAAACATCTTCAAATCAAGTTCCTGAAGAAATCATAGGAAATGATTACATGATAATCAGGAATTAATGATTTACAAGATCTGATGTTGAAGTTTCAGGTGTTATTTTTATGAGAAGAAGAATATATTACAATAGCCTTCTGTTATGTCTCTTCCAGTTCCTTGCGTTCATAGGAAGCAGGTTTCCCTTTTATTAGAGGTTTCTGCTAATTTTTAAAGAGGCAAAAAAAGTTTTATTGGTAATATTTCAACAATTTGAATAAGAGCAATAAATTCTTTTTCTGTGTGGATGAACCTTTAAAAGAAAGGCTTCTGAGAGATACATGAGGGTTGATCTAAAATTCTTACTACTGTGTAATTCCAACTGTGTAATTAGAATATCATGTTAATGTAAATAAGGGGTGGACCATATCTGATATTATAAATAAAACTTTTTTATGATTAAGAAATAAGATATTTTAAGATTTTAGGATTCAGGTTTCATTGACTGTAGCAAAACATACAAGTAGTTAAGTCATTCATCATGAATTAAAGGTCAGTCTTCATCTATTAATTCTATTGTAAAATGTTTCAGAATCAGAGTAAAACCAGGTCTTTATTACTTGTTATAAGATTTTCTAGGTATATTTTTAAACCTTTGCAAACTGCTCACTTTACCAAAGGGTTAAGAGAGTGGTTATTTTACTTAAATTTTAAGTTACTCAGTTTAACTTTGTATTTCTATGACTGTTAATTTATAGAATAGTCCTAAATATGAACTTTAACACTCCCCAAAGAAGAGTAAAAAGAGTTTTGGCACTGGGATTTTGAAGAAATCTAAGTTTAGTTAGATCTCTTCACTGATTCATGTGTAGAGACATTACATGTAAATAATCTATCAAGATAGATTTTAAATTTCATACGCAATTAATTTAAATATGTTTTGCAAGACACAAACATCACAAGGCCTGAGGCACTTCTTTCTACAAAGTGATTGTTGAAATTAAAAGCGTATCATAATTTTCCATTTGTTGTTTCATTTTGAATATTAGAACAAGAATCTGACATGGTTAGGGAGAAAGGCATGTCACACCATCTCTTGCAAAAGCCATCATAAATGCTTTATTGGAAAGGGTTCTTGCATAAAAATTTCAGGTGCTAATAAACTTCCTACTATCATTTTTAAAGGACTCTATTTCCCTTGAATTGATTATTCTCATGAAATATTTGTGCATTTCTTCCTAAGTTCATTTTTTAAATTTCTTTAAAATCTTTGTGGAAATTTACCATTCCAATAAATATTTCCTAAAAGGGAGCCCTAGTGTTTGAAAATAAAATTATAGTGTGAATTTTAAATGCAAGTCTAGGTGTTTTCTTCAAATCAATTCAAAGAACAAGTAATTTGTCAGTAGATAACATTCGAACAAAACATCATGAACACTTCTGCTATGGGTCCTCAAACTAGTCCAACTTTCTAATGAACCTGCTTTTCTCCTTTACTTCAAGATGCTGGTGTCCTTAATTAAGAAACCAAATGAATCTGGCCTGATTACTTACAGCAAGGTAGAGAATACTGGGAATTATTAGGGCCATTCAAGGCCTACCCAAAATGGTTGGGCCAAGCAAGAGCAAAAAAGAGGGTAGACAGAATCACTATGTGGTACCCTTGAAACCAGTATAATAGCATCAACTATACTTCAATTTTAAAAAGGGGCATAGACACAGCTACAAAAGCCACATAAGGAAATAAAGTCCAGTCTGGCAGCCTTGGTGACCAAGAATCAAGTAATAAGTTTAGCAAGTGAGCAAGATAGAGGTTCAAGCTGTGCCAACAAGTAATAGGAATACAGAAATGGGATTTTAACTGAGGCAGGGGAATACATCTCTTAAGCCCAAGCAGGCTATAAAATATTGACATCAGAAAGTACTAAGAACTTAGTCACTTAGCTGAGGTTGTGGAGCAGAGCAGTAACATCAATCCAACGTACATTTAATAAGGAACTCAGGATGCCAGCAAGGCCAGTTAGGAGTCTATTGCAATCTCCTCGGTAGAAGATGATGCTGGCTTCAATCACCACGGTGAAAATGGACGTGGGAAAAATATTTGAATTCTGTATATATTTTTACAAGACCCCCCAGGACTTTCTCACATATTATGTGAGAAAAAAAGACAATATAGATATTCCTTGGAAGTTTAAGTAGCATGGAAAATGGAATCATCATTAAGTAATATAAGCATATCGTATGTTATGACTTTTGAAACTTAAAGAGGGCAGTTTTGAAAGTTAAAGAGGATGTTATTGATAATTATTCTGAGAAAAGCAAAATGGGATACCTGTATATCTTACCATTTAATGAGTTGAAAAGACTGTAAGAAGAGCTGAACTAGCAGTGGGAAGGGCTGAATATTAGGAACTAAGTTTTGGATATATTAAATTTAATAGGCCTGTGAGATATATTAATGAGAAACTGCATAGAAGTCATTGGACATAAATTCCTGAATTCAGTAGAGTTCTGGCCTGGAGATAAATATTTTAGTCTCATCAATACCTTGATAAGAGAAAAGGGGAATGAGCGTGGCCAGATAAAGAAGAGGTCAGAGGGCTGAGCCTTGAACCCCTCTGATACTAAGAAGACAGGAGCATGAGAGCAAGCCAGCAAACATTTTTTTAAATGTACAAAGAACTTAGACCCATTTAAGGATAAATTTCTGCCTTGTGTAGATAAAAGCCATGACAGTATAAATTTAACTTGTTTAAAAGTTAACACCTAAGGTTTTTTCAATACTAAAATATTGGTTGTCCTTTTAAATATGAGAAAATGGTGGACTTTAAACCACTTCTTGAAATCTAATCAAATTCTATTTATTCACAAGACTAAAGCACTCCTACCCTCCATTAAACATTATTACAATACTCTCATAAACCTTCTGCTAATGCCCCACCAATGGAATTTTGAATAGAATGTCCTGATTCAACTCAAGATGAATATTATAATCACTAGCAGAAGGCTGCCAAACCCAAGTTCCCATGGGAGGAGGTAAGAAACAAAATAAACCTTTGTAAAATTATTTGTATAAAATTTATCAGGACAATGTCTAGATGGATCACTAGCCAGAGTATGGACAGTATCATCATCCATCAGGCAACTTTTTAGTAAAGCAAAAATAGAATTCTTTTGGCACAAAATCAAAGACCATATTTTGAAATGAAAGATTAACAGAAGAACAATAAAGCCTTTAAATTTTAAAATCCCATCCTTAAAAACCTCCCTCACAATAAATGCCTTTTTCTTTAACTTTTTTTTATGATTGAGAGTGTTACTTCCACTAAAAATCTATCAGATTTTTATTACCTTATCCTGTGATTAAAAAGCACTTCACAAAATACAAGGGAAAAGCTAAAGTGAAAGTGAAAAGTTAGTTTGGAAGGAATTGATATAGACTCATTTTTCCTAAGGTCCCTAACATCCAAATGTTTTTATAAAATGTACAATTTTTTTTAAGTCCTATCTTTAAGCTTGAGAAATTCTTATAATAAATCAATCAGAGAATAACCAAAAGAGAGAAGTTTACATCTAAGACCAAACTACAAGACCAAATTGCTTATAAGACATTTTGTTTTAAATACCCGAAAGACAACTTGTCCAAAATGAAGAACAAAGTTGTCATCTTCTGTCTCAAAGTGACAACTATTCCCAATATTTCCAGCTTTATCAATAAACCACTCTCCTCTTATTCCCTAGTTGAAAATATTAAACCATCTCTCATCACCTTTTATCTAACTAAATCCTATTTTTTGAGAATATTTTTGCACAGTGCAACTCTGTGTAAGAAACCTTATTTAAATAATTTGTTCTTTTCTCATTGATTCTATGTGTCATTAAGACTAAAAGGGGCAAGCCCATTAAGGGATTTTTAAAAATCCCTTTTTTTTAAAAAAAGGTTATTCTCTGATTTGATATAAGAAATTCTCAAGCTTAAAAGTGGGGTTTAAATGAGCAGTGAACAAAGCATACAAAAGCCCCACCACTCACATGGAACTAGTATTTTATTTGGGGAGACAATAAACAAATCAAAAAGTATAGTAAATTAGAAGGAAAATGAAGAAATGAAAAGAAAAATGAGTGGCAAGGTTACTGAGTGTTGGGAAAGGGGGGCAGTTTTAACAAGGCTGTTTTGAAAGAGCTTATGCCTTGATGAGTTGATGTGTCAGCTAAGATACGGAAAAGGTGAAAGGGAATCCATGAGGATACCTGGGAGAAGAGATTCCAGGTAAAAGAAACAGCTAATACAAAGACTCAGAGTTTTGAGGAACAGATAGGAGGCCATTATGGCTAGAGCAGAAGGAGTAAGAAGAGATTAGTGCGAGTTGAAATTAGAAAGCAATAGGGGCCAGAACTAGTAGAACCTTGTGGGGACTCTTAAGAACTTTGACTTTTATTCTGAAGGAGATGGTCAAGCACTGGAAGATTCTAATCAGAGAATGACAAGATTTGACTTACTTTTGACTACTATGCTTAGTACAGTTGATAGGGCTCAAAAAATGGAAGCCAGAAGACCAGTAATCTAAGAGAAGTAAGGTGATGGGGACTTCGAATAGGGTGAGAGCAATCAGGGTGGTGAGAAGTGGCACAATTCTGGATGTATCCTGAGAATGGAGCCCATTGCATTTAACAACAGGTGATGTGGATGTGACAGAAAGAGAGGAAGAGAGGAGCCACCAACTGAGATGTAAATGATTCTAAGTGAAGCAGATTTGGGCATAAGACCTGGTGCGGTTGTGGACATATTAAATTTCAAATGTCTCTTAGATGTTCAAGAGGAGGTGTTGAAGAAGTCGAAATTTAGGGAAGAAAGATCATTAAAAGCATGAAAGACAATGGAGAAGAGAACTGAGAACTAAGCCTTGAGAGTCCCCAGTTTTAACAGGTCTCTGGGAATCAAGGAAACATTTCTAGAATTTCTATTTTGTTCTTTTTCAAATGAGCCTATTTTTCCTCATAGTTTGCTATTGTTCTCTTTGTGTTTTGATTCCTTATTCTAACACTTAATCAGTCTCTTTGTGTTTTGATTCCTTATTCTAACACTTAATCAGTCTAAACATACATTTTTGTATTATCTTTCACATTGTTTCCCTAATATCAGAAGTTCTTCATACTCTAACTCTACCATGAGGGAGTCCTTCCAAAATGGGTGGTCTATTTACACTTCTCTGCCAAGTGGTCCATACAGACACTTATTTCTCTTTTGGGACATCCCTAACCTCAAATTCAAAGGGAAGATAGCCAGGATTTTTATTTTTCTCAGGGGAGGCTCCTTACCCTGAGCCCAGTTAGAAACATAAAAGTTTCTTATGCAATTGTTTTGTTTTTTAATTTTATGTGTTAACATAAAACTTTTGAGAAACCAGGCTTTTTTTCCCCAGCCTTTCTGAGGTATAACTGACAAAAATTGTGTATAGCTAGTTAGCTAGCTGGCTGGATAGATAGATAAATAGATAGATGATATATTATGATAGATGAGATAGATTAGATAGATGATAGATAGATAGATAGATAGATAGATAGATAGATAGATAGATAGATTATTCATCCATCACCAGACACTTAGGTTGTCTCTGTATCTTGGTTAATGTGAATAATGCTTCAATGAACATAGGTGGGAAGATGATCTCTTCAAGATAGCAATTTTACTTCCTTTTGATATATACCAAGAAGTGGGATTGCTGGGTCATACAGAAGTTATACTTCTAATTTCTTGAGTAATCTCCATACTTATTTCCATAAAACCTGAATCAATTTCATTCCCACCAACAGTATATAAAGATTCCCACTTCTCTACATCCTTGCCACCACTTATTATTTTTTTAATTTTTGTTAATAGGTTTCCTAACAGGCTTGAAAGGATATTTTATTGTGGTTTTGATTTGCATTTCCCTGATGATTAGTGACATTTTCATGAAACTGTTAGCCATTTGTATATCTTTTTTGGAAAAATGTCTTTTCAAGTCTTTTGTTCATATTTTAATAAGTTTTTGTTTGTTTCTTATCTATTTTGGATGTTAGTCCCTTATTTAATATATGGTTTGCAAATACTTTCTCCCATTATGTAGTTTGCCTTTTCATTTTGTTGTTTCCTTTGCTGTGCAGAAATTTTTAGTTTTGATGAAAATAATCCACACTTTAACAGAATTTGTATTTAAATCTCCCTTTTCTTAAACATTCAAGGCTCTGTCATCAGTCCATCCATAGACATTAAACCTAAACCCCAAATCAGTGGAATCTCATGCCACTCTAGGGCATAAGAAGATGAGCATCTCTGAATAGTGGAAGACAAGGGTTATAAGTGATTTTTAATTTCTTCCTTTTTGTAGCTTGTAACTATTTTCAGTAATATAAATAAATTTTTATAATGATAGGCAAGACAAAGCAAATATAAGATTGTAAGTGTTCCCTACAAGTAAGATACCAACAACATGCATGTTTTACTCTATATGATTCAGAAATACCCATATGTCTAAAAGAAATAAAGGATGTATTTTCTGTTTAGATCAGAGTTGGAAATAATGTACATGGCTTGTCCTCAGTGGTAGAGGAAAGTCACTGGGACTTTTAAAGAAACCTAAAGCATGTTTTAATTTTACCTTTCTACCCAGTTGTCTGACAATAAAAATGTGCCAAGTTATCTTAACATGCTGTCAAATATCTTAATAACATTTAATCATCTGAATCTTTGATCTGCATGACATGAACTTGTGGATTTTTAAAAAATAGCTGTGTTGACTATATTTTTTAATCTGCTTGTTAAATGCAGCCATAATCTGAACTGCCTACAAAGAAGACTTCATTTCTTCCATTCCATTTTTAAGGTGTCTGAGAAAATTTTTTAGATAAGGAGATGGAAATAGAGAAGGCAACTGTAGGAATGTTTCCACTTAAGGAGTTCTTCCTGGTTTGGTATGTATTGCTGTGTAAAGTTGGGAGGGGTCTTTCATCTCTGTCATATCTTTGATCCTTACAAAAAGAAACATGCCAGATGAAGGCAATGAAAGGAATGCTTTTATGAAGTTCTCCCGTTGTGAAGATAGCTAGCGTTGAAAAGTTACCCCTCTATTATACCTGTCCTTGTATCTTCATGTGGCTCAATTCATATTTATCAAAATGAAAATTCAGATAAATAAAATCTCTGTAATAAGTCGAGTAAATTAAATATAAAATAAATTTTCAAGTTGCTCAGCTGCTCAGAAATGCAGCTCCGGCAAAATGAGAATTTCTTGCCAGAGAGGCAAAGGAGGAGAAAGGAGAAGATAAACTTGCTGAGGTTGTATTTACAAGGCAAAATAAAGTAGAAATTTAAGATGCTCTCTGGGGAAACTGGTCTCTCTGAAATGGTATCTCAACCATGCAATTTCTCCCACCCTTCCTCCACTCCCCTGCCCTTTTCCTTTCTCATCATCTCTCTCACTTCAGTGACATGTCAAAGGTGATTTTCATGTACAAATGTCCCAAATCCATTTTTACAGTTTCCAAAGATGCTTCACCAGAATCATGTGAATTTTATTAATTCTCCACTATATTCTCTCTCTAGACTCAGACAAAGGGTGTGAAAGCCTGTCCATCAGCTTCTGTCAGCAGATGACAAGTTCTATTCTTTTCAGAAAAGACTAGTCTGCTGGGAGTTCATCCTGGTAGATGCGTAGGAAAGTTTAGAAAAAAATAAGTTTGGATGGTCTCAATTTTTCCAAGGCTTTTTAAAAAGTAGTTTAACTTCTTGAAGCACTTCAGACAAGGAAGGAGGTGGTATGATTCAAAATACTCTTACCAAAGTTATATTCTCAAAGGGCCTGGGGTGTTTACAGCTACAGATGCAGGAGAAATCAGCACATCACATTCTTGTCTTTTTCTATCAGGTCTGCTCTACCAGAAAGATTAATACAGAAAAGTGTTTTGGAATTTCTTAAAAAGTAACATACACAAAAGTTTCCCACTGGACCTGAGGTGTTACTCATCTGCTCCTGGGTTTGTTTTCCTTTGGAATTATAACTGAAAACAAGAAGAATTTCTTAACAATACTAATGTAACCCTGTAATTAGGAAGTGCATAGAAGGAGCTATACTTCCATTTTCCCTATTTATGCTGTACTTTCCAGGAAAGAGCCATGGCATTGGGAGGTGAGGGCAAAGGGTGGGTGGACGGTGTTTCATGTGTGCATCAGGAACTGGCTTTGAAAGTTACTTTAAAAAGTCATTTTTTAGTTTCTACAGTAAATAAAATTATGCATGGGTATTAAAATACACTCCCTGTTGAGATACAAAGAAGGCAAAAAATTCCTGACAGTTTCTGGTCGACGATCTTTATTGTTCTTGTGGCAAATTGAACAGATGATGCTTTAAGAAGAAAAGTGGCTGCTACTTGGGATTGTTAAGGCATTTCTTTAAATGAAGCACTTTAGAAACTTATATTTCTAAAGATTTAATTTAAGCATAGGAGAAAAATTAACTGCTAGACTTGACAAATTATAGGAGGTGAATTAGTGGGATGATACTATGTATTGACAGAGAACTTTTCCTAATAGGCTTAAGAGTCATTAACATTTTAATTATGATTCCCTGTAAAGAAGTAGGAGGTATGCATTATATTTTACAGATTAAATCCTAGAATTCTAAAGCAAAGAGAGATTTAATAACTTGATAAAGGTCATTGGCAAGTTCTTCACACCATGGAAACCCACACATGAATTCTCTGGAATTCTTCACAATTTTATATTCATTAGAGTATGTATGATTAATTTTGATATGGGCAAGTCTTGGACTCAAGCTATATTTATAGAAACAGTTAATAGACTTTACCTTAAATGTTCACAGACTGAGAATAATAACCTTCTGTTAGACAAATATGGTAGTGGCTGGGTGGGTGTGCTACAGATTTCACCAACAGACTCTTCCCCGAAATATTGCATCACCATTCTGGAACACACGCTGCTGCCCTCTTTAATTATGTGTTTGGATGGCAGGCTACTTTCTGGAATTAGAGAAGTAGTAGTTCAGCATCTAGCCTCTGAACTGAACTGGGTGACCTTACCTTATAAAGGAATAGCAAAAAAGGCACTGACCACAGGCCTGTCTGCTGGATTCAAAGATATGTTTGTGGGCAGTAGTGCTGGGTATTGTTGAGAAGTATGTGTACTTTATAATCAGCTTTTCAAAGGCCAGAATACAGAAGAGGAGAGAAGAAATAAGAGGCATGGAGTTGATCTTGTTGACTGTGAGACTGATCATTTTATCTTTGGAAATTCATCAAGCTAAAATTAGGGCCTGGTGATGAACAAAGATAAGAGAGGCAAGATGGCTTCCAGGAGAGATTCAGAAAAATGCAGACTAGTCAGACACTCATATTATCAGTCTAATTAAGTCTGGAATTTATCAATTAAATTTTAAACTGAACTTGTTAAATACATGCAAATAGCATGCACCTGTGCCCCATATTGGAATGTTTTAATAGATTAAATTAAATTATAAGCACATTGTTTTTTATTTTGGGCCAACATAACTGAGTCCAAAACAATTCAATAGGAAATCACTAATATGATCAAAAGTCATTAATATGGCATAGGGTTACCATTCTTGTCAAGTCTGATAAAGAGTCTCTGTGTTTGTCCAAAACCAGTTTCAGCCCAGCTTCCCTTAGTGGTTTTGAAAAGGCAAAGAAATCAAGCTGAGACAGTGTATCATCTCCAACTCTATTCCCACAGGTGGATTTAAGTTAGTGCTACACAGTCCAAATTGTTAAAGAATTGGCTGCTGTAATATTCCAGTCTCAAGTTCATTCCAGCAATTCTAAGAGGGAGTAACACAGCAAGTTTTTTTCTTTTTAAGCGGAATCCTTTACTAATATTTCATAATTTTATGTGTAGGAGGGATCTTACACAATCCTTTCATTGCATAGATAAGGAAGCTGAGTGCCAGACAGGTTGTTTGATTTGTCCAAGGACACACAGTTAATATGCTCTAAGAGAGCCAAGACCTTCAGTCTCTTGGCTAATAGTCAAGATGTTTGTAATGGGAACCTTTCTATAGTTGCTGTTTCACTCTTTGATATGTTTAGTTGTTGTGATATTCATTTCCCTATGACTATGATAAAGTTCATCTCAAAGTTCTCAGTGGGAAGTTAAAACAGGGCATGGACTTTGTAGATTCTGGAGTGGAAAAGTTGATAGGCTTAAAACAGAAAAGTGGACTAGATAGGTAGACTCAGAAAACTTGAGATCTTGTCTTTGTTTCAGCCTTCTGAATAGCTGTGCATTGCAGTTTGCTTCACCTCTGAGAGTTTATTTTTTCCTTTCAAAAGTAAATCCTTTCCCTGTCTACCTCAATGGGTGTTCAGAACTTGAAATTCAATCATTTGAGAAAAACATTTTATAAACAGTAAAGCACCTTGAGTGTAAGCCAACACTATCAGAGCGCCACTCAACTTTTTGAAGATCTCCAAACTCAGTTCTTAACCAGTGAGAAATAACAACACTAGTACAGAGAGATGCCGACCATGAAGCTACTGGTTACAAAAAGGAAATTTTTTCCCAAGTACTTTCCTGCCCAGGCATTTCAAGAATCAGGATGACTAACACACGGAGAGCAGGACCTTCCGGCAAGCATGTCCTTTCACAAACAGAGAACATTTTTACCCTTTTCAGCCTAGTGTGAGGTGTTGAGATAATTGCTATTATTCACTTGACCATCATTTTCCAAAGTAGGTAAAGCAATTATTTCTGATGACCTTTACTACCTGAGAAAAAATGGTTTATCTTATTTTAAAAAATCATGTTTGGACTCAAGCATTGTTACATAGGAAACTTCTTTTCTACTGTACTATTTTGAACAATACATATCTTATATTCTTTATAGGCTCTATAGTTTTGCACAAGTGATAAAAATATTTAGTGCTGGAAACCCTTTAGAGGGAATAATAACTTTCAGTTGTTATTTCACTGGAATTCTATACCTTTCCCTGATGTAACTTTTTATATTATGAAGGTATTTTGAAATTCTGAAGTTTAGAATCAATTTATTTATACCAGATAAGTTCTGTTTTGAAAGGGTTGACAGACTAAATTAATTACAGGAAAGATACAAGGAAAGAGAGAGAGAAAGGGGGTAAGGGAGGGGCCAGCCTTAGAAGGAAGTATTCAATAATTGTTCATTTGTTCATGTTTATTTTAAATTATTTTAAATATGGTTTTAAGTTTTGTAGATTTCTGCATACAACTTACACTGATTTATCAGAATTGTGGAATCAAATATTTCAAGAGAAAATAATATTCATATATAATCAAAATAACATTATCTTCTTTTCCAAAGCATGTGCATCCTCTAAAAGCATCAATATCTTCTTCACTACTTAGTAAGGAATAGTTTATTCTATGTTATTCCTCTTCATCTCTCTGAATAGTTTATATCTAGTAGAGTGCACCTTATTTATAAACTTTTATAAGCTTACAATTCAAAAGAACTTTCCCTAATTTACATAATTACTCCCATTTCCTTCTTTAGAGCAAAAATCAATAATATACTACCCGGAGGCCTAATCCATCCTTCTACCTTTTTTTAAATATATATAAATAAAGCTTTATTGGAACACAGTTATGCTCATTTCTTTATATATTACCTCTGCCTATTTTTGGCCTACAATGGCAGAACTGAGTGGCTGCACCAGAAACTGTGTGGCACCCAAATCCTATAATATTCACTATCTGGCCCGTCACAGAAAAAGTTTGGTGACACCTACTTTATCGGATCATTTGTTCACTCATTCTTATGAGTTGTAGAGGCCTGGGGGCTTCCTTCCCCAGCTCTTTTTTCTTGAAATTCCTAGGAAATATTCTCCACAGAAATTCAAGGTTAAGAGAAGTATTCTTTCCTTCTTCTCTTTCCTTCTCAATGGGATTCTGCATGGTGCCCTGCTGGTTAGAAACGGCTACTTGTCCTAATGCCATTGCACATTGTTATATTGAGTTACCAATTTATGATATTTAACAACCTAATGAATGGCACTATTTTCTTATGTGGATGTTTCATCTTCCCTACTATCCTATCTTCAGTCAATGTTCAAGGTAACTGCCAAAGTGTCTTCCTTGCACATTAATAATATCGCCCTGTTTTTAGAGTTCTGCTCTAAAACCTTTTCCTAAAATGGTTCATAATCTCTCACTTCCCTTTTGCTTTCCACCTTTATACTCTTTTATAAACACATACCCCTTTATCACACTGGCCCAGGCTTTATTACCTCTTAACTCCAAATATCTTCCTAAACCACAAATTCTGTCTAGAATGCATTTAAGCAATGAGCTGGCTTCTACCAGATGGATGAGGTCAACATCTAGAGCAATCACGGAAACTGGGTCCCTGGAAGGCCTTCTGGGGCAGAGCCACTTAACCTACTTTGA
Organism: Smutsia gigantea; assembly: GCA_032199065.1. Taxonomy (NCBI): domain Eukaryota; kingdom Metazoa; phylum Chordata; class Mammalia; order Pholidota; family Manidae; genus Smutsia; species Smutsia gigantea. The sequence continues at coordinate 118,971 of JAVSCE010007942.1, read as the reverse complement.
GCCATACACCTACCTCTGAATTACTATGTGAGGAAGAAATAAACCTCCTTTTTGTCTGAGCCATTGTATATAGGTATATGTGTTACATCAGACTAATCTGTACTCTTAACTAATGCATAACTAATTTCACTTATATAATGCCAGATACCCATTAACCTTATTTTTTCTTTTTTTCAGTTTTACTGGTGATAACAAATTATGCTCACAACTCTAGATAAACTAATAACTCTTATTTTCTCTTTACCTATTTATCTCTTTAGTCCTCATGTAACTTTAAAAAATAAAATTGAAGTGTTTCTTCCATTTTGTATTAGTTTAATTTCTCTTTAGAATAGCAACATATATAATACTTTTTATAAAACCCAGGTTTTTGGGTTTTTGTAAAACCAATTTTTAATGCATTCTCTGAGGCAATTGAAAGCTCTCTTCCTTGATGATTTTGATTCACTAACTAAAATCTTTTAGAGAGATCAGAGGACTATATGTGTTCTGATGGTTGTTTATCTTCAGACAAAAGGAGCTATTAAAATAACTTTGGTTACATTTAAATTTAGCCACATTACTTAACTCCAGGAACACTGGTGGCGAAATATTCTCCAAGCCAGCTAAACATATGTTTTCATGTATTTTAAACATTCTTGCTTTCATAGATGAGTTATCATTGAGCCCTATGCCTAATTACCAAAGTGAAACACAGAATGAGAGTGTTTGATTTATTTACACTGTAACTCCAGGGAGGGGAAATCCCAGGGCAAAATACCTTTGAAACCGAAATCAGTCAAAGGGAGAAATAAAGTTTAAAACCCATTTATTGCTTACAAGCAGTCTTGTGTGTGTCTCTCTCTCCTTCTATGGCAGAAGCAATCGAATACTCCCCTAACCTCTCAGGTACAGATAAGCCCTTGCTTGCCCAAGCAATTACTCACTGATATGGAGATGGAATACTTCTCTCCACCCCTTGGAAACACCTGTTGATACGGAGATGCACTAAAGCCAGGTGAAAGATTCTGGAAATACTGCAATTTTACCCACAACACAGGGAAAGCTGAGTACAGTAGGGTCAATTAAATGGTTACATATTTTAAAATTCTGGCCAGGTATTTTAACTTTTTGATACAAAAAAATTGAAATTTATGGGGAAAAAAATACTTCACACAATCATAAAATTCCAGTAAGTATGTCTAGGAAACAAAATATTGCAAATCTTGAGAAAGCAGGCCCTGTAGAAATATGAACAGCTAAGTTAGTGTATGTTTTGATCAAAGAAGGTCCCTCCCACAAAGTTCTAGTGATGACCTCTGAAGAAATTAAATAGTGACCGGTAGGGAGGGCAAGATTGGGCTAAGTGATTTTGACAGACTAAAATTCAGTAAATCAGAGTTATTTTAATCCAATCAAGTGTTATTTAAAAAACGTAATACTCCTGAAAAAAAAACAGTTTAAAATGCTTAGATTTGATTTATGTTCACATTGATTTTACTTACAGGCTTTAAATTTTCCAAGAGGATCAGAACTATAAGATAAATCTGTTCATCAGAGATTTTTTTCATTTGACAAGTGAAAACAATATACCTTTTCCATGGCAAGTAGGAATGTGATCAATCACAAGAAAGGAAACACCATTCCTTATATTCAAAGTGTTGAAGACTTAAATGCCTTCTGAGTGAGGAAGATTTGGTATAAGCTGTGCCATACACTTCAGAGTCTGGTCAGCTCTTAATATCTCCATGGCTTGAGAATTGAAGGACTATTTCTAACACAGGCAATGCCTGTAATAACCTGTTTCAGAAGAGGAAAGAAGAGTAAAGGAAGATGCCTTAAAAATAATAGGGAAAAAGGAATGAGAAACAGACAAGTTACCAGAAGTCTTCATGGGGCAGTAAAAGATGTCACTTTTCCTTTTATGGGCTCAAAACCCTACATTTTTCAAATTTCAAACAGCTTTTCTACGGCCTCTTCCTAGTTTATTTCCCAACAACGAGCCGTGTATTTAGCATAGCAACATCATAGTAAAGACGTTCAGGAAATACACTTAAACTTTATGTTTTCATGAAGCCTCAGGCAAGGAAATTGAACTAGTTTGTGTTTATTGAAATGGTAAATTCACAGGCACCAGCCAGATGCTAAGGTTAGACACTGAGGAATATTGGAGTGTCACTGGCTCTAGCAGGATGAGTTTTCAATCACATTATCATATTAGGCTTCAAATACATTTCAGTTTACCAGGAAATATAAGGATATCAAAATTTATGTTCTCTTCTTTGAGAATTTTGCTCTTCATTTAGCTGGGGAGGAGTATTTCTTTATAACTTTCTTGGACTTTGATCAGAGGAAAGAAAAAGAAAAGATAAAGTATTTACTGAAGTGTGGGTTTTCTATTTTTCTTTGCCATATAGAAAAGCAGAAGAGAAAATGAATAATATATTAAGTGTTTTCAGGTGTTTTGGGGTAAACTCTTATTTTTATTTTCATGTTTTGAGTAATTCTGTCTATGAACTCTTAAGCACTTGGAAAGTCAAAGAAATTTTAATGGCACTTCCCCACAATACTGGCTCCTGAAGAAAATGTCTTCTACATTTGTTTTAAAAGTCCTTCAGTTGTGTTCACTGCATGTCTGGAAATGCCCAGTACAGAGTACAGGTAAAGTAACAGAAAGGAAATACTAATTTTAAACATGTTGAAAAGGACTTCTTACTACAAAAAACACATAAACACTTCTAAATCATTTTATTAATCATATTACTAATTATTAAACTATATAATCAGTTTGGATAACTAGAGAAATAAGCTGGAAGGTACAGTTACTAAAAGAAGTTTCTTTGTTTCTGGGGTTATAATGTCATGGATATAATGTTGACCTACACTATTTGGGCCCTTGCAAAGAAAAGGATTTTTCAGATGGCAACTACTCAGTTACTCCTCTTTGCCTCAAAAAAAAAAAATCCAGAAGCTAAACTCCAGAACTAATTATCTGAGTAAAGGAACCAAATGAGGGCATTTGCTCTGAGGATGCCTAGCAGCATTCAGTAAGTAGCAATCATATGGGAGAGGAACCTTAGACAAGTGACTTAATGCAATCAGCACATTTTGCCAAGTAGTTATCAGACATTCTTTGATAGGGATAATAATTCCCACATCATAACATTATTATGAGGATTGAATGAACTAATGAACATAAAGTACTTAGCAGAGTGAAAGCATACACTAATAGCTCAATATAAGGCAGCTAGTATTATAATAAGTGTAATAGCTAATACAAAGCTTACTTTTCAGAATCTATTGCCCAAAAGAGCACAACCAACCAACCATAGGCCATTAGGTGACACAGTGATTAAACCCTAAGGCTTATAAGAAAGGGTTCTTAAATTCTTTCTAGATATTTGTATTGCCTTATATCTTGTTCATATTATATACAAGTTAATATCCAATAAGTAACATATTGTTTATTAAAAAAACATTTTACTAGGAAAAGCATTAATGAATATATAAATTTTCAATTTGAAAATATATATGTAGCTATATCTTATACCTCTAGGCCAGAGATTCACAAAGTGTGGTCCATAGCAAACTGGGCCCAACCCAAAATGACTTAAGAAAACTATTTTCATAACAATATAAAGCTATTATTGCCTTTTTCCACTGTGTTGACATTTGTACTGATGATGCAAAAGCAGTTGTGAGTAAAACTGGTTTTGCCTAAGCACAAGTCAAAGCAAGGGCACAGACTTTAATAGAAGCCTCTGCATTTGGCACCATCACTCGCAGCAGAGGACAAAATGCCAATTTTGCTTAAGAATATCATGATAAAGCATTAAAAATATTGTACTAAATTTAAACCCTTGTGTAAAGCTTTTCATTATTCTGGTTGTCAAAATGAGATTACATATAAGGCATTTCAGCTTCATGCCAAAGTCTTAAGGAGAAGCACCTGTGTGATTGAATTGTGAGATGACCTAGCCACATTTTCCCTGGGATTGTTTTTTTTTTTTTTGAAATAATGACACACGGAAAAGGAATGGGTTAATCAGACTTGGGTTGGAAAGACAGTTTGTCAAAAATAAATGAAGTGAGTTTGTCTTCTCAAGGAAAACAACTGAGACTATTTGATGCCAGTAATAAAGAATTTGAACTTTCATAAGAAATTTAGAATTTGAGAAGACCAATATTTGGCACAGTAAACTTGAACTCCAAATACCAAATGTTTAAAGACTTATCCGAGGAGACTAGTGGTGATATTAACAAATGAGGCTTTTTCATATTATATAATGAAATCTGTCAAACTTTGGAAATCTTGCATAGGTCCATGAATAGATAGTCTCCTCATGACCAAGGCATGATGTTGCTACAAAAAATAAATCATGGATAAAAGATACAAATATCCATTCAAAGTTCAAGGTAGATCAGTATATTTTAATACAAGAAAGTATGAAAAGTTCATAGACATGATTTCAGATTCCACAGTGCAACTAACCCTGAAAACCTGCCACTTGTAGAGTTTTGCTGTAGTATTAGGGGAACAGATTCACAATTATCTGCAGAAGCTATTAAAATAAATCCCCCTTTTTCAACTACGTATTTGTGTAAGGCTGAATTTTCTTCATAAACGCTAACCAAAACAATATATTTTAACAGACCGAGTTACAAAAGCAAAAATGAGAATCCAGCTGTCTTCCAGAAAGCTAGACAATAAAGAGACATGCAGAAATGTAAAGCAATGTCCCTTCTCACTAATACTTTTGTTTAAAAAATATACTTTTCATAAATATGTTACTTTATTAATGTGTAGTGGATATGTTATTGTTATTTTAAATAAATAAATACAATATTTGTGTTTTAACTTTTGTATGGTATATAATCATAGATGGTCATAAGTGTAATCCACAAAACAAAAGCTCTTTGGGGTTTATCCACAGTTTTTTAAGAGTAGAAATGAGTCCTGACACAAAAAGTTCTGAGAACTTCTAAAAATCAATGACCTGAGATACTGCCTTAAGAAGTCAGAAGAAAAAGAGCAAGGTAAACCCAAAATAAGTGACAGAGGCTCTAATATAGATGAGAGAAAACAAATAGAAATTTAATAAAGCCAAAAGACAATTCTTTGAAAAGGTCAACAAAATTGATAAACTCCTAGCTAGATTGATCAACAAAAAAGGAGAAAAAGAATAATTACCAAAATCAGGAATGAAAGAGATTTGTCTTTTGGTTAGGGATTCATCACAAAAATTCTACAGATCCTAAAAGGGTAAAAAATGAAGATTATGAGCAACTTTATGCTGCCAAATTTGACAATTTCAATGAAATGGACAAATCTCTTGAAAACACCTTGCCAAGACTAAAAAAGATGGGGCAGAAAATCTGAATAGCCCTCTTTCAAATAAATTGAAACTGTTATCAAAAACCTCCCACAAAGGAAGTTCCAGACCATTTGTTTCACTGGTAAAAATATAACATTTAAAGAAGAAATATTGCTAATCTTGTACAAATTCCTTCAGAAAATAGAGAAGGAAAGAATACTTGATAGCATTTGCTGGTAGATTGGATGTGAGGAATGAGATAAAGAAGGAATCAAGCTGATAGAGTTCTGTCTTGTGCTAATTAGGTAAATTATGGCATCTACTAGAATGAGGAAGGAACAGATGTGTGAGAAGAGAGAAAATATACATTAATAGCACTGATTAGGACATTGAAAATTTGATAGGCCAAGTATGTATGCCAAGTCTACCAAAGGATATATGGTGAGTCCAGAGATCCGCAGTACAGTTCAGGGCAAAAGCTCTAAATGTTATATTATACATAGAGATAAGAAGGAGCCACAGGACTGAACACTAGAGTAGACCAGCACTGAAAAGTGGAATAGAGGAAATTATACTGAAAAGGAAATGGAGATGGTGTGGGCACTGAGATAGCAGAAAAACAAGGAGATGTACGGAGATGGAAACAGTGGTCTTTTCTACCAAATACATCTGAGACGGTAGCCACCATTGAATTTGGCTACACAAAAGTCATTATTGACCTTGGCAAGACCATTTTTAGGGTCGGATTGGAGAGAGAAATCTTATTGGAGTGGATTGAGGAGAAAAGGCAGAGAGAGAGAACGTGGACACTCCTTCAGTAGGTTTTGCCATAAAGAGAAAGAAGGACATTTATTAGTAGAATGTAGATTTTATGGTCAAGAAAGACTTTTTTTTTTAAGATTATAATTCCAATGGAAAAAATCCAATAGAGAGGGATACATTGGTAATGCAGGAGAGTTGAGCCCTTGAGTAGGAGAGCAGATTGAGTGGGGAGGTCAGGAGGGAAAGCAGAAAGTATGAGCAAAGAAACAGGTAAGCTTCTGACTTGCTGGTAGGAAGAACGTATTGCCATCAGAGGGCCTCAGTTTCCTTTGTGGAGCACAAGGCAGACCAGCAAATAAACAGAGAAGGAGGTGAACAAAGCATGACTACCAGTGTTGGAGAACGGGAAAGCGAACACTCCAGGGAAAGTTCGTAGGATTTTAAGACAGTATTGAGTACCCATTTGAAAAATACTGTGAGTTTAAAATGAAACCAGTTAGCTGAGTTGTGTATTTCTTTTCCAGCAATGTTCTTACTTTAGCTAGCAGTAACTGGATAGTTAACTGGGATTGTGGAATTGTCAGAACAAACAAATTTGACAAAGTGAGAGAGAAACAGGGAGGTTAAAAATGTTTGAACAACCGTCCACTCTCCCTAACATCATCAGAGTAAAACGATTACCAGGGACCTTTGTTTCAAATCTACTGCTAAATACAGTGTGAAAGGGACTCATTTCTCAGTAGGAGGGAATGGCTGTGTTCTGCTGCCCTGAAACTTCTGCCTGGTTTTTGGATTTTGCTTCCCTGTGTTTTCAGCAGTCATCTGACCATGAGCACTGCTATCTCTGATATGTTGTCCCCTAGTGGGATATTGAGAACTTATCTCTCCCCCTGGTCAAATGAAAACCTAGTTGTTACATATTTGTTAAGCCTCACACAATTCCTCTATGAGAGAGAGTTGGCCCTCTTTTCCTGGTGACAGGAATCAAAATTTCTGACACCAAAGGTTTGACAGGGACATAGAGCATCGTACCCAGCAAAGCCAAAAACGTCCTTATCCAATCTTACTCTCCAAAAGGCTCACTGTGGGGTCATTACACTTCTGATCTGTAAGCCAGCAAGAGATGAATTCTGTGCAGGCTGATGAGCTATCTTTAGAGCCCGCTCAAGTTCTTGGTCCTTCTAAAGCTCACCATGTGAAATGCTTCAGTCATCTTTGACAACGTTATCACCCAACATGCACGTGAGTTTTGCTTAACACTGCTAGCCCGTACTCAAATACAGTGCCGGCCTCTAAGATCAGTTGCTCTAGACTGAAAATCTATCTTAAAAAACAGAGACCTGCATATTTAATTAGTTTTCTTCCATAGCATCATTTCATTATTGTAATTATAAGTAATAATATTTATAATAGCTAACATTTATTGAGTGCCATCCTAAACTTTTTTATGTGGATTAACTCATTTAATCCTCATAGAATCTTTATCAGATGGGTACTATTACCATTCTCATATTAAAGGTAAGGAAACTGGGTTGCAGATGGAGTAAATAACCTACTCAAGATGAAGGTAATATGTGTCAGAATGACAATTTGAACCCTTGTGTCCTGGCTCCAGAAGTTAGTAATAATCACATGATATACTCCAATGATTTACTGAGCTCAAATAAATGTTTAATTTAGATTCTGTCATCCTGTTTCTACTAAAATTTTATTTTATATTCTCCTGTATTTTAAATATTGTAGATGTGGTCATTCAGTTGAGAAAGTTCTGAATGCATGAAAAGGAATCCAGCTAGCTGACCTAATAGAATTCTGTAAATCTTCTTTCCTAGTTTAGTCAAGAAAAAAAAATGTACATTTGAACCCAATGAAATTACTGTTATTTTACTTTTTTGACTAACAAAAAATGGCAATTTTGTGTGACTCAATACATAGGGGAAGGAACAAATCCATAGTCTAGTTTTCTGCTTAATTTCAGTATCATGATGATTCTCATTCATTCATGGCCTCTTTCATGGCCTCCCCTTGTATCAGTTTGAACACCATTTTTTGGTGAGAGAGCAAGTCAGGGCCAGGGGCACAGATTATAACTGAGGGGCAGAAACATCTTTTTATAGGATGGCATGTAGCCCATGATGTCTGAAGCCTCCTGACCTTGGCCTCATTTGCTCTCTGGGCTCCTCAGTCCAAGTGCTCAATAATGGAGATGTGAGTTGCCTCAGAAAGTAGGTTCAGTCCAAGCCTTTATTATTTTACTGTTTTTCAAAGAACCTCCTGTGGAAACCTAATAGCAAAATAGTTTTTCTGATTGAAAAGTTAATTAATTATAATGGTTCTGAGAACTCTGTCAGACACTCAGGATTCATAACACCTCCTATGTGCTAAATTCCTCATTTCTCCCACAGGATTTTTCAGTGCTAAAAACAGCATCAATGCCAGTATTCCTGGCAGAATTAGCATTGCTAATCAGACATTGACAATCTGATGAATCCAGCTAATGTGTTTACTGAGTGTGAACAAGAAAGGTCACATCCAGAAGTTCCAAAATAGTTTTCTTTCTTTAGAAAAGGTGTGTCTTCCCTGCACGAGCAGGAGCCCGCTCACGTGTTTTAGTCCACGTCATTGGCCACAGCTGAATCAGAACAGAGGTGACTTCTGGACTACTGCAAGGGATTTTCTGTATTTGGCAAGTGTGGCAGTCTGGATGTCCTCACCACATGGAAAGATTGACAGAATAGTCACTTTAACATTCGCCTGGCAAGTCTATAGAAGGCACAAGAGGTGGCACCTGAAAATAAACGGTAGAGGCAGGGAACAGGAACATAGTTGCTATTCCTGACACAGACCATTCTTCCTGTCAGCAAGATGTCACCAACATGTCTCACTGGGAGGTGATATGTTTTGGAGATACAATAAGAGAATATAATTTCTAGCCACTTGAGAAAGAGATAAGTGTGAACACCTAAAAATGACACAACAATATAAAGCAGGCTATAGAAGAGCTAATGACACTTGGTTTTATAATCCCCTTCTCCCAAATTTCTAACAGTTAGTGTCATTAGACAGGAAGATGTATTATTTGATAAGTATTTTGGAAGCCTTCTACATTAGCCATCACATCTGAATGTATTATGCTAATTGTCTACAATTAGATGATGAAGAAAAGGAAACAAGCTACTAATAGATAGACAAACATACACAAGCACTTTCTTCATAATACTGATAACAATCTTGTTCTTCAGAGGACCATGTTATACAATTCTCTTCTTTACAAATAAGAAAACTGACCCCAGAGAAGCTAAGCAATACGCATTTTAAAAGATCATTTTACTAAAATTCAATACAAACTCCAATTGTTTATTTTATTTATTTATTTATTTTTATTTTGGTATCATTAATACACAATTACATGAGCAACATTATGGTTACTAGACTACCCACATTATCAAGTCCCCACCAGATACCCCATTACAGTAACTGTCCATCAGCGTAGTAAGATGCTATAGAGTCACTACTTGTCTTCTCTGTGCTATACTGCCTACCACATGCCCTCCCCCCATTGTTATGTGTGCTAATTGTAATGCCCCTTATTCTCCTTCTCCCTCACTTCCCACCCACCCTCTCCAGTCCCTTTCCCTTTGGTAACTGTTAGTCCATTCTTCAGTTCTGTGAGTCTGCTGCTGTTTTGTTCCTTCAGTGTTTGCTTTGTTCTTATACTCCACAGATGAATGAAATCATCTGATACGTGTCTTTCTCCACCTGTCTTATTTCACTGAACATAATGCCCTCTAGCTCCATCCATGTTGTTGCAAATGGTAGAATTTGTTTTCTTCTTATGGCTGAATAATATTCCATTGTGTATATGTACCACCTCTTCTTTATCCATTCATCTACTGATAGATACTTAGGTTGTTTCCATTTCTTGGCTATTGTAAATAGTGCTGCGATTAACATAGTGGTGCATATGCCTTTTTCAAACTGGGCTCCTGCATTCTTAGGGTAAATTCCTAGGAGTGGGATTCTGGGGTCAAAATGGTATTTCTATTTTGAGTTTTTTGAGGAACCTCCATACTGCTTTCCGCAATGGTTGAACTAATTTACATTCTCACCAGCAGTTTAGGACTTTTGGTTGGTGGCCAACCTAGCTGGTGTGAAGTGATATCTCATTGTGGTTTAATTTGCATTTCTCTGATGATTAGCAATGTGGAGCATCTTTTCATGTGCCTGTTGGCCATCTGAATTTCTTCTTTGGAGAAGTTTCTGTTCATATCCTGTGCCCATTTTTTAATTGGATTATTTGCTTTTTGTTTGTTGAGGTGCATGAGCTCTATATATTTTAGATGTCAACCCCTTATCGGATACGTCATTTATGAATATATTCTCCCATACTGTAGGATGTCTTTTTGTTCTACTAATGGTGTCCTTTGCTGTACAGAAGCTCTTCAGCTTGATATAGTCCCACTTGTTCATTTTTGCTTTTGTTTCCCTTGCCCGGGGAGATATGTTCATGAAGAAGTCGCTCATGTTTATGTCCAAGAGAGTTTTGCCTATGTTTTTTTCTAAGAGTTTTATGGTTTCCTGACTTACATTCAGGTCTTTGATCCATTTCGAGTTTACATTTGTGTATGGAGTTAGGCAGTAATCCAGTTTCATTCTCTTGCATATAGCTGTCCAGTTTTGCCAACACCAGCTGTTGAAGAGGCTGTCATTTCTCCGTTGTATGTCCATGGCTCCTTTATTATATATTAATTGACCATATATGCTTGGGTTAATATCTGGACTCTCCATTCTGTTCCACTGGTCTGTGGCTCTGTTCTTGTGCCAGTACCAAATTGTCTTGATTACTGTGGCTTTGTAGTAGAGCTTGAAGTTGGGAAGTGAGATCCCCCCTGCTTTATTCTCCTTCCCAGGATTGCTTTGGCTATTTGGGGTCTTTGTGGTTCCATATGAATTTTGGAACTATTTGTTCCAGTTTGTTGAAGAATGCTGTTGGTATTTTGATAGGAATTGCATTGAATCTGTAGATTGCTTTAGGCAGGACGGCCATTTTAACAATATTAATTCTTCCTATCCAAGAGCATGGGATGAATTTCCATTTGTTAGCGTCGCCTTTAATTTCTCTCACGAGTGTCTTGTAGTTTTTAGGGTATAGGTCTTTCACTTCCTTAGTTGGGTTTATTCCTATGTATTTTATTCTTTTTGATACAACTGTGAATGGAATTTTTTTCCTGATTTCTTTCTGCTAGTTCATCGTTAGTGTATAGGAATGCAACAGATTTCTGTGTATTAATTTTGTATCCCACAACTTTGCTGAATTCAGATATTAGTTCTAGTAGTTTTGGAGTGGATTCTTTAGGGTTTTTATGTACAATGTCATGTCATCTGCAAACAGGGACAGTTTACCTTCTTCCTTACCAATCTGGATGCCTTTTATTTCTTTGTGTTGTCTGACTGCCGTGGCTATGACCTCAAGTACTATGTTGAATAAAAGTGGGGAGAGTGGGCATCCTTGTCTTGTTCCCAATCTCAGGGGAAAAGCTTTTAGCTTCTTGCTGTTAAGCATAATGTTGGCTATGGGTTTGTCATATATGGCCTTTATTATGTTGAGGTACTTTCCCTCTACACCCATTTTGTTGAGAGTTTTTACCATGAATGTATGTTGAATTTGTTGAATGCTTTTTCAGCATCTATAGAGATGATCATGTTGTTTTTGTCCTTCTTTTTGTTGATGTGGTAGATGATGTTGATGGATTTTTGAATGTTGTACCAACCTTGCATCTCTGAGATGAATTCCATTTGATCATGGTGTATGATCCTCTTGATGTATTTTTTAATTCAGTTTTCTAATATTTTGTTGAGTATTTTTGCATCTATATTCATCAGGGATATTGGTCTCTAGTCTTCTTTTTTTATGGTGTCTGCCTGGTTTTGGTATTAGAGTGATACTGGCTTCATAGAATGAGTTTGGGAGTATTTCTCCTTTCTATTTTTTGGAAAAATTTAAGGAGAATGGTTCTTATTTCTTCTTTAAATGTCTGATAAAATTCAGCAGTGAATTCATCTGGTACAGGCATTTTGTTCTTGGGTAGTTTTTTGATTACTGATTCAATTTCATTGCTGGTAATTGGTCTGTTCAGATTTTCTGTTTCTTCCTTGGTCTGTCTTGGAAGGTTGTATTTTTCTAGAAAGTTGTCCATTTCTTCTTGGTTACCCAGTTTTTTAGCATATAGATTTTCATAGTATTCTCTAATAATTCCTTATATGTCTGTGGTGTCCATTGTGATTTTTCCTTTCTCATTTCAGATTCTGTTTATGTGTGTAGATTCTCTTTTTCTCTTAATAAGTTTGGCTAGGGGGTCTATTTTGTTTATTTTCTCAAAGAACCAGCTCTTGGTTTCATTGATTTTTTTCTATTTTTATTCTTCTCAATTTTATGTATTTATTTTCTGATCTTTATTATGTCCATCCTTCTGCTGACTTTGGGCCTTATTTGTTCTTCTTTTTCCATTTTCAATAACTGTGAATTTAGACTATTCATTTGGGATTGTTCTTCCTTCTTTAAATAGGCCTGGATTGCTATATACTTTCCTGTTAGAACTGCCTTGCTGTGTCCCACAGAAGTTGGGGCATTGTGCTGTTGTCTTCATTTGTCTCCATATATTGGGGTATGGTCAGGTCTCTCTCCCTTTGGCTGGGAGATCATAGTGTCCCCACACTAAATCTCTCTTACACCATGTCCATTCACCCTGATCCCTTCTGGAATAACAGGAGGGTTATTAACCATCATTTGATCTGACCAAATTTTTGCAGGTAAGAAATTCCTTCTGGATTATTTTTGAGAAATGTATTAGTCAGCCCTTCTTGAATAGCTGTCAAGATAAAATTTACCTTCTGTCAACAAATTACAATCCACTCAATATAAAGACAGACCTCCTTATATTGAGCCTAAACCTTCTTTCTTTTTAGCATTAACCTGATGATACTCATTTTGTGACCTCAAGTAGTATGTGGCCAATCAGCCCTTCCTCCTTCAGACTAATATTATTTGAAATTAACTATTATTTCTCTTCTTAGTCTTTACGTCTACTAAGCAACCTAATACTTCCGAACACATCTAGTTTCCATCTCAAAATATGATGCCTAACTGTAAATACAGCAAAGGAAAAGTTGACCCCATCAATGCCAGCCTGCTAGCAATCACAGAGGAAAATTACTTATTAGATTAATTTCATTGCAGAAAGGTAAATAATAACTTCTTATATTTTGCAGCCAAGTATTTTTTATGAAATATTTTTTCCTTTGATCTCAGAAAACCTTGATGTAGGCTTGGCTAGCATTATTATTTCAAATCCTAGTTCATATTCCTTGAGAAAGTTTTTATTTGGGGATTGAAAAAAAAAAAAGAAAATGTGTAATGTCCAGCTTCCAGGCTGTGTGACTGATGGCTAAGACAGGGGTGTGTGTGGTTGTGTAGGTATTTTTTATAGTGAATGCTTGATAAAAATATATTTGTATTCCCCTTAACTTTTACCCATAGGTAGCATATAACCAGAGAGCCATATCTTATAACACAGAGTACTCACATATATTGAAAACTTGAAAAAAACTAGTTGGCAAAATATTGGTAAAAATTTTATTTCCATCTATATACTTTACAGTCAGAAATAACTTGAGTTTTGGAAAGCTGATTTTACTCTTTTCAGAATGATCCAAATTATATTAAATTATAAAAATAATGAAACTTAGAACATTCTTTTGCTTTTACTGTAAGGTAAGCATTAAAAATGGTACTTGACCACTAACATTTTAGTTGCTGTAATTACCTTTGAATTTAAGGACCTCATACACAGATGTTCTCTCTTCACAGGTTTTCCCAAGACATCTTGGTATTAACTCCTATTCCTACAACAATAATCTCATTCATCATAGGCATTCTTTACTTGTTTGATAAGAAATCTTTTTTCTATTGGGGAAAGGATTTATTACACGCCTGGATCTTCTTATTATAAAATTCATTATCAAATCCATTGAACTCTGCCATTTTGTTTGTTTATGCCTTGAAAATATAGTTTGCTAGTTTACTCTTGGAACCATGCAAAACATTGTAATTTTTAACTGTGAATTCAGGTTATTTTAATTAGGCAGAATAAATATTTTAGGAAAAATATGTCCTCCCTCATTTAAATTGCCTTGATTTTTCCAATGCCTTGTGTTTTTTACCTTTATAACATCACACCCTAGATTACAAGCCTGGCTCTCCCACTAACTAAATTGGTGAGTTTGGCTAAGTTATGTAACATCCATAAATGTGGTATCAGCTGTACAATGGGAATGAGATCAAAGGTTCTTTAAGAAAATTAAATGAAGTCACATATGTTGATGGTTCAGCACAGTGCCTGGTGCCTCATACACACTCAATGATAGTTTTTATTGCTTTATTAATGATGCATTTGGACATGATACTTTATGAGATCATTGCCTTTATCCTCCTTAGAACTCTTTTTCTCAGCAATTTTGGGTGTAATAAAAGGAGAAATCTACGGTCAGAGTAGCATCCTGATAATTTTCAGATTCATTAAAATGCATCTGCTTTATAATTCAACTGTGAGAATTATAAAACTATCATTCCCTATTAATTTTATAAATCATTCTTAATAACCTGTTTTCGCATTTTAAATATAAGAAAGCTTGCTTATTCAATGCTTTGTCACAACCGAGCCATGTCTTCATGGGCCCAAGCTTGTCTGATCTGAAGTATTATTACACCTGTGCCTACATGAGAGCCCAAATTTGAGAAATTTTTTCAAAAGACAGCAAGGTCCTTCCAATTCCCTAATCTTAAACAACATTGTTTTAGACATTAGGACACTCATCAAGATAACACCGAGAATGTAGATTCCATAAGTATTAAAACTTGTAGTATGTTTCAGCTTTATATATGACCATCTGTCTTGGGTTCCTAACCTGCTAGAGATTAAATGATCAATCTTATTCAGTTATTTTATCCAAACACGTCATCCTATCTGCGTAAATCACAGAAGAACCGTTTATTCAGCAAATCATGAATATGCAAGTGCCAGGATAAACAAAGAGGAATAACACAACAACGACAAACAGAGGTTGTTCTTGCTCTTTACACTTACATTCTAACAGGAAATGAAAAGCAAACCTGTTTCAAAAGACAGAATTGTGGCACCAGAGATGAGTAAAATGAATGATGTAGCAAACTTTAAGCTGAAATAGAGGATGATATTGGAGGGTAGTGGGGATGGAAAATAATGGCAAGGACCCTTCTTTAGGTAAGGGAGATACTGAGAATGTACCTTGAAACTCTATAAAAGTTCAGAAGTCAGTCGTACAGGATCTTGTGTAGAAGTTTTAGAATTTATTCTAAGTACAACCAGGAATCACTGAAATGTTCAACATTTGGAGTGATGTTATCTTATTTATGTTTTAAGATCACCACTTTGATTTTCTCTGTGTAGATTCAACCAAAAGTTGTTTAACCAAAAATGTCTTTTTTGATAAATTTGATTTTTTTTCATTTTGGAAACAACACCATGGCTCAGGGGCAGCTCAATAAATTAATACTGAACTTCTGTCATGTGGCATGTCACTGTATTAGACACTGGGGATATAAAGATGAGTGGAAAATGTACTGCATGCTTGTCTATTGGTTAATTCTAATCGCTGGACACTATATATAATGCTTTGTTATTATGAATATAAAATCATTTAAACTTCAAAAGCAAACAGTGTGCTAGGATTATATTTCCTCTTCACAGGTCCAGTGTTCCAACCCTCGAGCCACTCAAAGAAAAATGCTGCTAGCATCAAAATCAACTGTATTTTCATTTCTAATACCCTATGCCGCATTCTAGTTTCCTTCATATTTTAACAATAACAGACTCACACAAATTTTTTCTCTTAGAGTTTCTTCTCTTTTCCCCCTTGGTGAAAGAATAATCTATCTTTACAATATTCTAAAGTTTTCCTTTCTCTTAATCTGGTAATGTATGGCAAGGAAAATTTATTGTTTTCCCCTCTGGGGACGTACTGTCTCGAATCCACCAGTCCTCTTCTCCAACCTGAACTGGTTATGCTCTAGATAACTACTTTGGATATGGTCTAGTTGCACATCTAAATGCACACATTTCCCTTCCCAGGTTCCTCAGATTCTTTCTTGGATCTCCGATCTTCCACTTTCATGGCTTTTTCCATATCTTACTAGAGTAACACCATAATTTATCAAGAAAAACATGCATAGATAGTAAGCCTTCTCAACTCTTGCATGTCTGAAAACATTTCTGTTCAGACTTCACACCCAATTGAGAATTGTGGCTGAGTATAAAATCATAAACTCAAAATGTTTCCACTCAGAACTTCAGAAACCTCCCTCCACAGTTTTCTCATCATTTCCCACCTCCCGTCCCTCCACTGAGAGCAGGGTTTCCTCTTCTCCTTCTTTGCCTCTATATTCTTCTTCTTTTCTTTCTCCTCATCATGTTTCTGGTAAATTTTGGGATATTGCATTTATTCTTATGCATGGAAAGTTCATCATGATGTAATTTTCATGTATCCTGGCCAGGCTATGGTAAGCATTTCCAGTCAGAGGACATTTCCTTTCTTCAGTTCTGAGAAATGTTGCCTTATTATTTCTTTAATGATTTGCTCCCTTTCAAATTTTCTATTCTCTCTTCTGGGACACCTCCCTAGTGAGATGATCAAACACTGGGCCTTTTGGAGTAATCCTCTATTTCTGTTACCTATTTTTTCATATTTTCTATTATTTTTTTCCTTCCAATATATTGGAAGGCTTTATCAATTTCATCTTCTAGATCTTCCAGGAAGGCACATTTTGGCAGTCCTGCTCTTTCAAAAAATGCAAGAGCTGTTTTTTTTCTAATCATTCCCTTGTTAAAAATTATTTTCTTCTGGATATATGAATACAAAATAACTTAGGAATTTCCCTAAATATAAAAATTATAATTTTTAATATTTTCTTCTGTTCCCTGAATTATCTTGGCTTGCTCTGGGTTTTGTTGTTTCGTGAATTATGATCTTTCTCTTTCATGCTACGGGTTTAACTCACATACCTAATGATCTCTACCTGCCCCTTTATTTTTAATAATGAACATAACAGCTGATGAGTCAAGGTATCTGATGCTTTCTTCTGCTGTCTAATTTACACATCTATTTTTGAAAAGGAAGGAAAACAGAGCTCTGAGTCACAGGGCAGAGCTTGTCAAGGGCAAGTTTCAAGTTGGAGAGTAGAGATGAGAAGTTTGCCTCATGTCAGCATGAACAGGGTTCTAATCTACACACCAAAATCCACCCTAGGCAACCTCAGCTCTTCCTCAGAAAATGTGTTCATTTGCTCTAGAGAAAGCCCTTTGCTATACTTTTTTGCACGTGGGTGAATCCCAGCTGCCTGTCATTTAGTACATGGGCAGGGGAAGGTGAATGGACAGCACCAGAAGAGGCAGCTCCATGGAGACGACCTCAGTGGTCCTGATTTCATTCCACTCCTCACTCACCAAATTTCTCATTAGGAGGTTGACTCTGCCTCCCTTGCAGCCCTGACAAAGAGTGCTCTGGACCATAGATTCTTCTGCTTTGTAACGTCATCCACTCACGTCCATGTGCTTTCTGTTGTCCAGAAACCTGTTCTATTGTTGCCTTGTTGAAGCCTATGCCCCGTGATGGGAAGTACTGTTGCAGCCACTTTTGGAAAATACAATCTGCTAGACTAGTTAATGCTACAAAATAGCAACTAATCAGTTCCAGCACAGAATGAAAAGGAGCAGGTGTTGGGGAAGGGGAATGGTACACTTCAGTTCTATATTCCAAAACTGAGAATTGAGTTAAAACATACTTATCCAGGAAACATTTATTCAGAATATAAGCTTTCCTACTGTTCAGTTTTTGTCCATATATTTGCTACCCTTTATTATCTGTTCTTTATATCCTTTAAGACCTTTAAGATTTTGGAAAAAATGCTAGTTCCTTTATTCAATTCAACTCAAGGAGTATTTACTGATATCGACCCTGTTCCAAGTGTACTCACAATATTACATTGTCTCTTCCTCTACTCAAGAATGAGTATTCCCTAATTTAAACATACAACCCATCCTGTAACTTGTTATCTGCTTATAATATTATGCCTTGTGTGACTTGATTGTAAGATGTAGGGTGTAAGAGACAAGTCTTCTCCATTTTTATATGTCACCCAATGCCCAACACTTATCTTAATAAGTATTTGTTGGACTAATAAGAAGTTTGTCTCAAAACCTCAGGTCCTAAATTTTGTATGTTTTAAGAGAATTCCTCAGGCATATTTCCTTTTGTTTTACTCAGAACTCCTTAAAAATGTGGTCATATTTCTCAACTTACGGAATAGAGGTGAAGTGAAACAAAAGCATTCTTTCCTTGGTTATGGAATAAAAAAATGACTTAAGAAGCCAGTCAATAGGCATAAGACCAAAAAAAAAAAATCATCAAAAACAAGAGTCTGAACTTTTAAAATAATAGTAGGAATCTATTTAGAATATTCAGTGTAGGGCAATCAAGATTAATAATTTCTAATGGTTTATTCAAGCTCAATATGAGACTTGGTACTAATAATGACGGCAGCATGGCATCCGGGCTAAGCAAAGGAAGCTGGAGGTCCAGATGCTTAGTTTCAAACCTGACTCCTCCATTTAATGACCAGACAAATTTATGGATGTTGTTTTTCTTATCTGAGCTTTGGCTTCCCATATTTAGGAAGAGAATAATAAGGTCTCTTAGAACATAGTCAAACTTTATAAATGTTAGTTGTTACTAGGTGCTTAGTTTCCTACATCAAAATTACATTAGATACTTTAATCTAAGAAAAGTATAAGCAGCATTCTAGAAAGACGTCCATATAAAATGAATTAAAAAACAGTGGGAGAGGAAGTTGATGTTTATGCAATACCTACCATTTTTAAGCAGCTGTTGAATTCTAAGCACTACTGTAAGAATTCTACATAAATGTCCTCACTAAAAACAACTTCTTTAATCTGCCTTTTATGTATGATGAATCTAAGGCTCAGAGATAATCTCAGTATTTTTTTTTTATCATTCAAGTAATGTGTAGAGATCCTGCCATCTACCAAATGCTAACATAAGAACCAGCGACTATAGACCTAGATGATCTTCTAGCCACCATCATTTTTTTCAAAAAAGTTTATTTAACTGAAATAAGTAATTTTCTAAACTAATTAAATGATTTATTATTTTGCATAAATAATCAGCAAACAAATTTTTAATGTGATAAATTGTACTCATATTTACGTGGTCAATAAATGTTCAAAGAAGAGCTACATATGAAAGCACATGAAAAAGAGAAAAGAAAAAAAAAGTTTAAAATAAACCTAAGCTCTTTGAACACAAATAGTATAATATGCAGGTCAAAGTGTACATAGCATTCTCTAAAAGTGTCCAAGATATTTTGCTAAGCTATGATTTTTACGGCATTAAATATTTCTTAAAATAGTATATATTTTAGGAACCTTTAAAACTCTTTCACTATCCAGGAACTTTTTTTTGTAATATTTTCCTAACTAGATTTAACTCCATAAATATAGTACAAATGTTTTTTAGGGCAGGAATGATCCATCATCCCCTTCTCCTGTCCTTCCTAAAAATTCTGTGTATTTTGCCATTTATTACCACCTTTAACATCTTTAAGTTTTCCTGGAGCCATGTAGGCAAAGGGCTAGAGCTCAACACTATTTTAATGGGACATTTAATAAATATGATTTATTGGCTTACTTGCATGGACTCTCAAACTGTGGTTACTTGTCAGATCTTGAAGGTTGCTTTGATTGGGCTGAATGTTTAAGATGTGATTGAGTGTTTTTTTCCTTTAATTCCCACTGAGGGAACAGTTTCCTGGCCTTAGTGCTCTCCTAATAGAAAATGATGGATTCAAACAGGAGGTATTTGGTCCAGGCATACTTTATCATCACATATCTAAACCATCAACTGACAATGTGGCAGAAACCACATTACCTTAGAAGTTAAGACCCAAGGTTCTGACACTGGTCCTGACATTCTTTAGCTCTGTGGGCTCGGCTAAGGTATTTAACTACAGGATCTCTTAGTTTCTTCATCTGTCATTGGGTTATAATATATCTACCTTGCAAAGATAAGGCAAATAATGTTAAATCATGTTTAAGCAAGAAGTGTGCAACTTTTAAGGTACATGATTATGCTGGTATAAATCAAAAACTGACCCTATAAAATGGTATCCAATTGTACCCTACCGTGTCTGATGTGAACAGGTCCCTTCTTCTCTCATGATACCTTCTTCATAGTCCCTCAGCAGGTCTCTTCACCAGCATTTAGGGTCCAAACTCACAGCCTAATGCTCTCCCTGAGCCTTCCCCAGTTATCTGTTGGTTAAAAATCTGATTTGGTTAGTGCCATACAGTTTATAAAGCTCTGTATTACTAAACTTGACGCATATAACAACCCAGTAAGTTAGGAAGAAGTTATCTTGTTATTGTGGCTGTTGTATTACAGTTTGTGGCCCACCTTCATTTACAAATATTTGAAATAATAGAAATTCTAAACCACATTTTACAGATAAGAAAATCAGAAAGGCTAATTGGAAAAGAAGAAATAGATAATTTACTGTAAATCCATGAGTAAATCCAGGTCACTTAACTACATGTTCTGTTTTTTCTGCTCGGTGGTCATCTCTTCTTTTCGTCATGGTTAGTATTGATATTATCCCCATTTAGCCAGCAGTTCAGTTGCTAAACTACATATTTTAAAAATTATAATCTCACTCTCATTCATTTTCCCATTCCCAGAGAAATACAATATAATATGATATGATGTGATATCACATGATATATGATCTGATATGATAGTAAGATGAGAGAAAGCAAATAGCTGATGTTTTATATTAAGTGTCAGAGCAGCCAGTTGAAGAAGTCCCCATAAAATTATGATAAGATATTAAGCTGAGAATTAAACTACTTTCTAATATATATTGAGATAGAGAACATCTGTCTTATTTTGTTGGAAGTATTTTAGTTAATAGAATATCGATTATGATGTTATTTAACCACAAAAATTTTCCAAAGTTAAATATAAATTTTATCTGTATTGTGTGTCACTGCTCCTCTATTTTTTACTATTATTATTTCTATTCATAAGTAATCTGATCTCAATGATTCAAAAGTTTGTAATATTTCAAGACACAATCTTCTTTGAGAAGAAATAAGTTAATTCTGTAAAAAACATTTGTTGAGCTAGGTAGTAATGATTAAGTGCCAGAAAAATAGCATGCATGTTTCAAGATAGTACAAAAACTATTAAACATAAGGAAAAAAATATCCCTTATATCCGTTTTCCCCTCATTTGTAACTGGTGAATATAATTCAGGTCCAAACATTGTACCAGCTAACAAGTAAATAACCTTGCATAAAAAAACTGGTATTTTAATATTTAGTAAGATATAAGAAAAATTGAAGAACTTAGAAATTCCCTTAAATGTAGAGACTTAAAACATGCAAATAATAAAAATAAGTTACAAAAGTAACTGATAAAAGTTATTTGATATTATCATTAATAACAGAATGAAAATGCAATAACTTACATTTGTGCAAAACATTTTATTATTCAAATCTTTTCTGTCACTTTGTTGTTTACTGCCCCTAATTTCTAGTCTTCAAATCCTGTTGACATAATTCCCCATAAGAATTGAAAATTTTAACTGTAACACAGAGCTGCAAAGAAGTCTAGATTTCCTTGAAAAACTTCCAAAAGGAAATAATGGCAGATGACATTTGGACGAGATGAGAATCCTTCTCTTCCTTTGTTGTTTCATACAGAACATGAAATGAGTTTGACTATTTTCTGTTTCATCTTATTTTTTGACATACTTCTGGCATATAATATCCTGTTCTCCCCTCATAATTTCCACACACAAAAGAAAACATTGAAGATCCCAGCATTTCCAGATGTAGTAAGTCAGCACCATGAGGAATGTGATTGTCACCTATTGTCCTTCAATTTCATATTTTTTTCCTTTTTCTATACATATCCTTCAACACCTACTACATTTCCTCATACCTGCTGACATCTCCTGGTTGGACAAATAATAGGTGAGTCAAAAACCAAAACTGCAGACTCATCAGCCATTTGCCAGATATTATGTACTAAATCTGCTGGTAAATGAAATGCTAGTGGGCTTATTTTTCACATTTTTAAAAGATAAATATATTACAGCCAAATAGACACCTTGCTTCTAAGGAAATTGTCTCAGAAAAGAAGGAAATTATAAAGAAATCACATCAATGGGTAGAAAATTACATGGAAAGTCAAATCTCACCAAGCGTGGTAATTTGTGGTTCACTGTAATGGAACAAGACAAAATGACCTACAATTGAGTTTCCACTGATATTTAATCTCTTATTTCTAAGTCACTTGGTCTGTATACAGAAAAATTCAGAACTAGAAAATAGAATCTGGATCAGGATCCAAATATAGATATTGATTTGGATTATCCATATTTATCTAAATGTGAATAAGGAAACAAAAGCCTGAAAAACTTTAATTACATGACCATTAAATAAAAATGGATGATGAAGAAGAATCCTGATTCTTCACAATTTAAAATTTTATATGATTTTATTTTAAATATTGAATCATGCCTTCTTGTTATTTATGATCTATACCAGAATTGTATTTTTTTCTTATAATTACTGAAAAGAAAGTGTCCTTTATTTAATAAGACCTTGAATCAAGAAACATCCAACTCTTCCTGCTATTTATTATTACTTGGACAAGAATACTTTTCTAAAGAGCCAAGTAATGATTTAATTGCTGGAAGAAACTTTTTGACAACACCAACTTCCCTATTGAAGATAGAACCTGTGAAGTCAAGTTTAACTCTGAAGAAATCCACTTTGATGGAAGAATTTGACAAATCAAAGGTCAATCATTTGGTTGCCAAGTTCAAGCTCAAACATCTGAAGAACATCAGGAAGGACAAGAGTGGTAACTCTATCTCCATAAAGTTTGTACATGTTTCATGAAGATTAATACCATTCCAGCATAAGTGGACTTTTTCCACAAAAGGATTGACTTGTATGCATCCACCCATCCTAGAATCACTGGAAAAGGTCTTTGAAGATGCCAAGTAAGAGGAGACACCAGTCTGACATTAACCCATTGTTGGTACTAATGCCGTCTTCTGAATTCAGAAATTTCTACAGAATTTTTGTTGATGGCAAGGAATTATACTAGAGTATAAATTCCTTTCAGGCTCTTTATTATGGCATACGTGTTCTTGTCTGGCTTGTATGCCTATAAATATGAAAATATAGAGGATTTGCTCCTCTTGAATGCTATATTTACACACTTTCTTGATGTTCTCTGATGTTGGAACTTATAGAGAAGTACTAACTGCTATGAGTAGGCATAAAAAAACCAAACCTTTTCCACCCCCCAAACTGCACAAATATATAGTTACTTATTCAGTTAATCATCTTAATGTTTTGTTCAAATTTATGAATGTAAGAAAGCAATAACCATGGATGAGGATTTGTTGACAAACCTGAGTTCTCAGACATACAAATTAATTTGTTTGATATTATACTAACAGCATTCTTAAAATGTGTGCTGCTGAAAAATGTAAAGGCAAAATAACAAAACTAAAATAATCCATACAAAAGGAACATGGTTCAAGAGACTACAAAATACAAAGGAGGAAGTTCACGATGTCTTCAAAGAAATTCACATAGATCCTTCCACAATAAGGTCACATCAAAGATGAGAAACTATTAAGTTATGATCACTAATAAAGACAAAAAGAACATTCTTATCCAATTGGGTGGGCAGGAAGATGAGAACACCAACAGGAAGATATGGAGGTTGTCTTTAACCCCGACATTACTATTCTGTAAGAAGGCAGTGGAAGCTAGGCGATGGCCTGTAGCTTCACAGAGGCGCAGTAACTCCACCTAGAGGTGTCATTTCTGTGTCCAACATCAAATAGGATGCCTAAGCAGACCAGAAATCTGTATTCTATTATGTTTGTCACAAAATTTGAAAGACTTATATTTGTAGCAAAGTTTTTATAGTGGCAGTTAAGAATTTCATTTGAGATCCATTTCTAAGTATTCTGAAGTTTGAATATAAATTTTATCAGCACCCTAATTTACTGGAAAATATAATCCATGTTCTTTAAAATAAAGACTTATTTAAAACTGGGACCATTAAACACTTTATTATAGACATTGCTTATTTTTAGAGGACTTTTCTTTAGGTTCAGAATAACAGAAGTAATAAATCTTTTTTTCATTCCATAGACTGCCCTGTTGCCCAGTATCCAGGAAGAATCACAAAGCATGCTCTGGCTGAGTTTGGGGCTCTCTAACATTGTGAAAATTGGGGCGTTTCCTAGGGAGAAGGATAAGTAGCATTACATAATTAAATGTACCAAATTTTCTGCTTAGCAACAATTCGCGTAAGCAAAAAAATGTATTCAGCTTGAGTTACTCTGATGAATGCTATAGAGATCCTTGCAAGCCTAGAAAAATCTTTTAGCCACTTAGGTATGCTAATTTACAAAGGACAGAAAAGCAATATGCTAATTTTGTAAACAGCTATTCTTTGGACAAACATTCTCCAATACTACAAAGGGACAAGAGGGAATACATCTTCATTATTCTCAGAGAAACAAAATACCCTGATCCTAATATTCTAATTAAATGGAGTTCTATGTAAATTTTAATTCATGGACAAGGCTGAGATTTTTCAAAATGCTTGTTTGGATATAAAATCCTTGTACCTCTTTAGTCTGAGAGAGCTTTAAAGTTTTCTGTCTCTAAGTAATGTTTTCCCCCTTCTAAAAAATATTTTGGTGACCTACTTTAGTTGGGATTTTTGGAGAAAAAAGATCTTAGAAATCTCTTTTTTAAAAACCCCTACGAGTTCAGAAATTTTACTGAAAGCATCCCTGACCTAAGTCCCTACTCCTGCTGCCTAACACTACCAATAAAAAGGAATTCATTACTTAAAATGTGGGTCATTCAATTTTTGAACAGCTCTAATTGCTCTAAAGTTCTTCTTACATTGACTTTTTAAATCTTCCTTTCTTAGTATTTCTGCTCATCGGTCTTGGTTCTGCATTTAAATATAACAAAATTAATTTATTGTTTCTGCAATGCAACAATCCTCTTGATTTATAATGACAATCATTTTTTTTTTCCAGGAATAATTGCCCCAGTTTATCCAACCTTTCCTCCTTTGGTGTATATCATATTTATTGCATATAACATTTTTGTGTGTGATTATTTATGTATTGCTTCCATCCCCAATAAAATGGAGTTTCTTTTTAACTCCTCTCTGTATGATTACCAGAGTTCCTTTGCACATACTGTGCACCGGCACATTATGATAAGTCATAGAGAGGTCTGCAAATTCAGTGGTGCAGCAAGAAGTGAATCACAGAATCAGCAGATTATGCAACAGTTGACACAAGAAAGATAACCCAGATGTAGACAGTAGTACCAGATGACATGAAGTGAAGTAAATTGAAATAATACCCTTTTGAACAACCTCAAAGATAAAAAGGAATAAAAACCAGGAATCTCCCATGGATATGGATCCTCTATCCACACTGGCTGCTAGGACCACTGCGATGAGGGCATGTTTTCTGAGATACAAGTAAATTTGTGGGGACATATACGTCCACACGCTGTCATTGTCCTTGATATCTAGTATATCTTTCATATAGTTTATTTCTTGACTGTTCAGAAAAATAAGAGGAACCTCGGTTAAGACTGATGTGTTTGGATCAGACAGTGTGGTCTAGCTTAGCACTCTGGCTTGTTATTAATGAAGCAATAACTTCCAAAGACATACCAAACCAAAAAAGTTCTGAAAGCTCTAATTCTGTTTGAAAATTAGTTAATGTGATTCACCACATCCTCAGATTTCTGAAAGATTATAGGCTACAAGATGGATATATAAAATCAATTGTATTTCTAAATACTAGCAATGAAAAATTAGAAATTAAAATTTGTAAAACAAGTGTCATTTATAAAAGTACCAAACACGTGAATGATTAGGTGTAATGTAATAAAATATATGAAAGATCTATATTCTGAAAAACTACAGAACACTGATTAAAGAATCAAAAATAGATAGATATTTTCCTTCTACTTGAAGGTCTTTTTAAAGTGCATTCTTAGTGTGGATCTACTGGTGTTGAATTCTTCCAGCTCTTGTACATATCCAAATGATTCTAGTGACTGGTGCTTACCATGCAGGAAGGGTTGGGATGGATGGGTGGGTGGGTGAAGTTGATAAAGATACACAAAAATAAGTTGGTCATGGGGATGGAAGTACAGCATGGAGAATATAGCCAATGATCCTGTAACATCTTAGGTTGACAGTAACTGCACTAGTTGGGATGAAGATTTAATAATGTGAGTAACTGTGTTGTATACTTAAAACCAATATAACATTGTATATCAACTATACTTCAATAAAAAAAGTGTTTCTTTTTAGAAATATATTTTCATTTGGTATAGTATTCCAATTTTAAGAGGTTTTTTTCTTTTAGTACTTTAAAGATGTCTTATATTCTTTTTGAAAAAAATATGCTATTATTCTTGACTTTGTTCCTCTGTATATTGTGTCTTTTTTCACTAGATCTTTGAAGTATCTTTCTCCATATCACAGATTTTTGGTATTTTAATTGTTATATACCTTACTCTCTTTTCTTCATATTTCTTCTGCTCGGGATTTGTTGAGCCTCTTGGATTTGTGGGTTTACATTTTTTCTTAAAATTTGGAAAATTTTCAGCCATTATTTACTCAAAAAATTTTTTCCTGTCACCTGTCTTTCTCTCCTCCTTTGGGGACTGCAATTACACATATAATGGGTCTCTTGAAGCTGTTCCATAAATCACGGATTTCTGCCCATTATTTTCCTTTTTCTCCCCTGAAGGCTTACATTGCTATGTATTTAAATACAATCTGTTCTTGAGCATTTCTTCTTCAAAATCTAACCTGCTATTAATCCCATTCAGTGCACTTTTCATCCCAGACATTGTAGTCTTCATTTGGAGGAGTTTGATTTGAATCTTTTTTAAGCTTTTGTATCTTTACATAATATTTTGAACATATGGAACACAATTATAACTTTTGATATACTTGGTTAATTCTAACATGTTTAAATTCTAGATATATCTTAATTGATTATTTTTCTGTTTATTATGGGTCATATTTTCAAACTTCTCTATCTTAAAATTTTTTATTGTATGCCAGATATTTTTAATTTTGACTTCTTGGACATTAGATATTTTTGTATTATTGTAAATATCAAATTTTTTACTGGAATGCTGTTGATTATCTAGAAACCAATTCTATTGTGCCTTCCTTTTAATCTTTGTTAGGTAGTTAATCTTTGTTTAACTTTAATCTAGAGCTAGTTATTTCCCACTAACAAACCAAGATTCTCTTGGGTGCTTTATCCGGAGCCCCATATATCATAAGGTTTTTCAGTCTGGCTTATAGAAGCACTATTCAAGGTCCTGAGTGAATATTAGGCAGTTTTCTCTAATCCTTTGGTATTGTTCAGATAGTTTCCTTAAATGCATGAGTACATTCAGTACTCAACTAAATACTACAGCGTGACTCTCCGCATGTCTCAGGAGCTCTTCTGTGTAGCCCTCTCCTCTCTAGTATTTTGTCCTGTGAACTCAAGCTGCCCTGATCTCTCCAAATGGTCAGCTTTGTCTTGTCCACTTAAGAAGTCAGCTGGGTTCTACTTGGGTTCTTCCTCCATACACAAAGACTCACCATCGAGGAATTCAATTCGGAAATTATAGGCCTCACCTCATTTGTTTCTATTTTCCCAGGAATCACTCTCCTTTACTGCTTGATGTACCATTGTCTCGTATATTTTGTTTGTGATTCGGTTGAACCAGGCATGAAGGTGAACCTGGTCCCTGTAACTCCATCTTTTCCAGAAGCAAAATCTCAAGGGAACAATTGAAATAGCTTCATAATTGGTTTCCCCACTTCTAGATTCACTCTTCGTAAATTGTTATTTCCTTACTTAAAATCTTTCTGCAACTCCTAGTTGCCACAGCTATAGTGTCCAAATGTCTGTCTTTACACAGTGTCCAGGTCTGTGATGAAGTTCTCACCAGAAAAATGACAAAAATAAAAATAGTATATTGAGTTTTAAAAAGCATTTTATCATGAAATATAACATTAAAAATTTCTAATACATATGAAAATAGCTGCATAATATAATTATCACATTGTGAAATCCTTGTAACATCACCTTATTAAGAAGTAGAAAATTTCCAGCTCCCCAGAAACACCAAACAGGTCCTTTTCAAACCCATGTGTGGTAGGTACCACATTTTATCATGCTTCTTTTTCTCAATAATTGCATATAGTTAACTAAAGTTAAATACACAGTAGACTGCAGTTAGAATCTCACTGAACTGTGGCAATCATGAGTGACTCCTAATGAACTTCTACTTAAACTGAGACATAAAGAATGAGTAGACAGTATCCACTCAAGGAAAAGAAGAAGCAATTTGAGAAAAACTGGTTTTCTTAAATTTATTTTTATTGAAGTATAGTTGATACTCAATATTATACTGGTTTCAAGTGTACAACACAGTAACTCAACAGATACATGCATTATTAAATCTTCACACCAACCAGTGTAACTATTAGCTGTCAACATAGAAAGATGTTACAGAACTACTGACTATATTCCCTTTGCTGTACTGTACTACCAGGCACGTGACTAATTTATATTGTGATTAAGATTCTGTGCCTCTTTATCCCTTTCATCTATTTCACCCACACACTACAACCCCTCCCTCGTGGTAACCACCAGTCACCTCTCAGTGTCTGTGAGCCTACTGATATTTTGTTAAATATGTTTTGTTTTGTTTTTTTAGATTCCACATATAAGAGAAATCATATGGTATCTGTCTTTCTCCACATGGCTTTTCTTTTTTGCTATTATTAATGTATAATTACATGAGCAATATTATGGTTACTAGACTCCCCCTATTATCAAGACTCCACCACATACCCCATTACAGTCACTGTCCATCAGCATAGTAAGATGCCATAGAATCACTACTTGTCTTCATGTTTTATACTGCCTTCCTGTATCACCCCCTACATTATGTGTGCTTATGGTAATACCCCTTTTTCCCCCTTATGCCTCCCTTCCCACCCATTCTCCCCAATCCCTTTCCCTTTGGTAACTGTTAGTCCATTCTTGAGTTCTGTGAATCTGCTGCTGTTTTGTTCCTTCAGTTTTTGCTTTGTTCTTATACTCCACAGATGAGTGAAATCATTTGATACTTGTCTCTCTCCATCTGGCTTACTTCACTGAGCATAATACCCTCTAGCTCCATCCATGTTGTTGCAAATGGTAGGATTTGTTTTCTTCTTATGGCTGAAAAATATTCCATTGCGTATATGTACCATCTCTTCTTTATCCATTCATCTACTGATGGACACTTAGATTTCTTCCATGTCTTGGCTATTGTAAATAGTGTTGCGATTAACATAGGGGTACATATGTCTTTTTCAAACTGTGTTGCTTCATTCTTAGGGTAAATTCCTAGGAGTGGAATTCCTGGGTCAAATGGTGTTTCTATTTTTAGTTTCTTGAGGAACTTCCATACTGCTTTCCACAAAGGTGGAACTAATTTACATTCCCACCAGCAGTGTAGGAGGGTTCCCCTTTCTTCACATCCTCGCCAACATTTGTTGTTGTTTGTCTTTTGGATGGAGGACATCCTAACTGGTATGAGGTGATATCTCATTGTGGTTTTAATTTGCATTTCTCTGATGATTAGCAATGAGGAGCATCTTTTCATGTGCCTGTTGGCCATCTGAATTTCTTCTTTGGAGAAATGTCTGTTCAGCTCCTCTGCCCATTTTTTAATTGGCTTATTTGCTTTTTGGTTGTTGAGATGCATGAGCTCTTTATATAATTTGGATGTCAACCCCTTATCAGATATGTCATTTATGAATATATTCTCCCATATTGTAGGATGTCTTTTTGTTCTACTGATAGTGTCCTTTGCTGTACAGAAGCTTTTTAGTTTGATACAGTCCCACTTGTTCATTTTTCCTTTTGTTTCCCTTGCCTGGGGAGATTAGGTTGATGAAGAAGTTGCTCGTGTTTATGTCCAAGAGATTTTTGCCTTTGTTTTTTTCTAAGAGTTTTATGGTTTCATGACTTACATTCAGGTCTTTGATCTATTTTGAGTTTACTGTTGTGTATGGGATTAGAAAATAATGCAGTTTCCTTCTCTTACATGTAGCTGTCCAGTTTTGCCAACACCAGCTGTTGAAGAGGCTGTCATTTACCCATTGTATATCCATGGCTCCTTTATCATATATTAATTGACCATATATGCTTGGATTTATATGTGGGCTCTCTAGTCTATTCCATTGGTCTATGGGGCTTCTCTTGTGCCAGTACCAAATTGTCTTGATTACTGTGGCTTTGTAGTAGACCTTGAAATTGAGATCATAATTTCTCCCACTTTATTCTACTTTCTCAGGATTGCTTTGGCTATTCAGGTTCTTTTGTGGTTCCATATGAATTTTAGAACTATTTGCTCTAGTTCATTGAAGAATGCTGTTGGTATTATGATAGGGATTGCATTGAATCTGTAGATTGCTTTAGGCATGATGGCCATTTGGGCAACATTAATTCTTCCTATCCATGAGCACAGGATGTGTTTCCATTTATTGGTATCTTCTTTAATTTCTCTCATGAGTGTCTTGTAGTTTTCAGAGTATAAGTCTTTCACTTCCTTGGTTAGGTTTATCCTAGGTATTACATTCTTTTGGATGCAGTTGTGAATGGAATTGTTTTCCTGATTTCTCTGCTGGTTCACTGTTAGTGTAAAGAAATACAGCAGATTTCTGTGTATTAATTTTTATCCCACAACTTTGCTGAATTCAGATATTAGGTATAGGAGTTTTGGAGTGGATTCTTTAGGGTTTTTTATGTACAGTATCATGTCATCTGCAAACAGGGATAGTTTGACTTCTTCCTTACCAATCTGGATACCTTTTATTTCTTTTTGTTGTCTGACTGCAATGACTAGGACCTCTAGACCTATGTTGAATAAAAGTGGAGAGAGTAGGCAACTTTGTCTTGTTTCCAATCTTAAAGGAAAAGCTTTCAGCTTCTCTCTGTTAAGTATAATGTTGGCTGTGGGTTTGTCATATATGACCTTTATTATGTTGAGGTACTTGCCCTCTATACCCATTTTGTTGAGAGATTTTTACCATGAATGGATGTTGAATTTTGTCAAATGCTTTTTCAGCATCTATGGAGATGATCATGTAGTTTTTGTTCTTCTTTTTGTTTATGTGGTAAATGATGTTGATGGATTTTCTAATGTTGTACCATCCTTGCATCCCTGAGATGAATACACTTGATCATGGTGTATGATCCTCTTGATGTATTTTTGAATTCAGTTTGCTAATATTTTATTGAGTATTTTTGCATTTATGTTCATCAGGGATATTGGTCTGTAATCTTTTTTTGTGGTGTCTTTGCCTGGTTTTGATATTAGAGTAATGTTGGCCTCATAGAATGATTTTGGAAGTATTCCCTCTTATTCTAATCTTTGGAAATCTTTAAGGAGGATGGGTATTAGGTCCTCACTAAATGTTTGATAAAATTCAGCATTGAAGCCACCTGGTTCAGGTGCTTTGTTCTTAGGTAGGTTTTTGATTACCAGTTCAATTTTTTACTGGTAATTCGCCTATTCAGATTTTCTGTTTCTTCCTGGGTCTGCCTTGGAAGGTTATATTTTTCTATAAAGTTGTACATTTCTTCTAGGTTATCCAGTTTTTTACCATATAATTTTTCATAGTATTCTCTCATTATTCCTTGTATTTCTGTGGTGTCCATAGTGATTTTTCCTTTCTCATTTTGGATTCTGTTTATGTATGTAGACTCTCTTTTTTTCTTGATAAGTGTGGCTAGGGGTTTATCAATTTTGTTTATTTTCTCAAAGAACCAGCTCCTGCTTTCATTTATTCTTTTTATTGTTTAATTCTTCTCAATTTTATTTATTTCTGCTTTAATCTTTATTATGTCCCTCCTTCTACTGACTTTGGGCCTCATTTTTTCTTCCTTTTCTAGTGTCATTAATTGTGAGTTGAAACTGTTCATTTGGGATTGTTCTTCTTTCCTGAGGTAGGCCTGTATTGCAATATATTTCCCTCTTAGCACAGCCTTCACTGTGTCCCACAGATTTTGTGGTGTTGAATTATTGTTGTCATTTATCTCCATATATTGCTTGATCTCTATTTTTATTTGGTCATTGATCCTTTGATTATTTGGAAGCATGTTATTAAGCCTCCATGTGTTTGTGGGATTTTTAATTTTCTTTGTGTAATTTATTTCTAGTTTCATACCTTCGTGATCTGAGAAGCTGGTTGGTACAATTACAGTCCTTTTGAATTTACTGAGGCTCTTTTTGTGGCCTCATATGATCTATTCTTGAAAATGTTCCATGTGCACTTGAGAAGAATGTGGACCCTGGTGCTTTTGGATGGAGTGTTCCGTAGATGTCTGTTAGGTCCATCTGTTCTAATATTTTGTTCAGTGCCTCTGTCTCTTTATTTAATTTCTCTCTGGTTGGTGTGCCCTCTTGAGTTAGTGGTGTGTTGAAGTCACCTGGAATGAGTGCATTGCATTCTATTTCCCCCTTTAATTCTGTTAGTATTTGTTTCAGATATGTAGGTGATCCTGTGTTCGGTGCATAGGTATTTATAATAGTTATATCCTCTTATTGGACTGACCACTGTATCATTATGTAATGTCCTTTGTCTCTTGTGACTTTCTTTGTTTTGAAGTCTATTTTGTCTGATACAAGTACTGCAACTCCTGCTTTTTTCTCCCTATTAGATGCATGAAATATCTTTTTCCATCCTTTTACTTTCAGTCTGTGTATGTCTTTGGGTTTGAAGTGAGTCTCTCGTAGGCAGCGTATAGATGGGTCTTGTTTTCTTATCCATTCAGTGACTCTATGTCTTTTGATTGGTGCATTCAGACCATTTACATTTAGGGTGATTATCAATAGGTATGTACTTATTGCCACTGCAGGCTTTAGATTCATGGTTACCAAAGGTTCAACAGTAATTCCTTTACTATCTAACAGTCTAATTTAACTCACTTCCTATGCTATTACAAACACAACATAAAGATTCTTTTTTTTTCCTACTCCTTTTTCTTCCTCCTCCATTCTTTCTACATTATGAGTCATATTCTGTACTTTTGTCTATCCCTTGGGTGACATCTAGTCTCAGGAATACTTCCATCTATGGGAATCCCTCCAAAATGCACTATAGAGGTGGTTTGTGGGAGGTAAATTCTCTCAGCTTTTGCTTATCTCAAAACTGTTTAATCCCTCCTTCAAATTTAAATGATAACCTTGCCAGATAAAGTATTCTTGGTTTGAGGCCCTTCTGCTTCATTGCATTAAATATATCATGCCACTCCCTTCTGGCCTGTAAGGGTTCTGTTGAGAAATCTGATGATAGCCTGATGGGTTTTCCTTTGTACGTGATCTTTTTTCTCTCTCTAGATGCTTTTAAAAGTCTGTCTTTATCTTTGATCTGTGCCATTTTAATTATTATATGTCTTGATGTTGTCTTCCTTGGGTCCCTTGTATTGGGAGATCTGTGCATGCCAATGGCTTGAGAGACTCTCTCCTTCCCCAGATTGAATAAGTTAAAGCAATTGCCTCCTCAATGACACTTTCTATCCCTTTTCCCTCTCTTCTTCTTCTGGTACCCCTATTATGTGAATATTGTTCCGTTAGTATTGGTCACAGAGTTCTCTCAATATTCTTTCATTCTTAGTGATTCTTTTTTCTCTGTGCTGCAGCTTCTTTGTATTCCTCTTCTCTCATTTCTATTCCATTTACCGTCTCTTCTACTATATCTTATCTGCTTTTAAATCCCTCCATAGTATGTTTTATTTCAGATATGGAATTTCTTAATGATTGAATTTCCTCCACCTGGCGTATTTAACTTAGCATAATACCCTGTAGGTCCATCCATGCTGTCCCAAATGGCAGGTTTTCTTTCTTTATTGTGGCTGAATAATTTTCCACTGTGTATACATACATCCTTATCCTTTCTTCTATTGAGGGAAACTTTGTTTGCTTCCATGTCTTGGCTATCACAAATCATGTGGCAGTAAATACAGGTGCATATATTGAAGAAACTGTTTTTCCCTGACAGAAGTAAAATTTGACTAATCTAAATGATCACACACACATACACACACACATGCACACACATATACACACAGATATACAAAACCAGAAATGAGAAGTGAATGACTACAGAAGACAGGTATTAAAATCATAAAATAGTGAAAATGTCATTGTTACTAAACTTTAAAATTCAAAGATAATAATATTTTTCAAGGAAAAAGTGAATTATTATTGAAATAGAAATCAAATGCCTTGCTACACTATTAATCATGAAAGGATGTGAAAATTGTAAAAGAATTATTCAAATAACTATCCCAGTTTTAACAATTTTGTGGATGCTATCTTTCATATTTATAAGGAATAGATACCTCTTCTATAGAATGCTGAACAATAAGAGAAGGTGGAAGGCTGCAGTTATGAATCTTTTAAAGGTAACACAAAAATCTATAGATCAATCTGATCTGCAAATATCAATAAAACTCCCATAAAATATTATGCAATATAAAATTAAATGGAGCATAAAAAGACAGAGGAATATCATCCACACAAGGATCACACAGACAACCCCAGAGAGAGGGCCTGAGGGGACAGACTTACACAATCTTCTGAAAAAGAATTCAGAATAAAAGTCATAACCGTGCTGATGGATCCACAGAGAAATATACAAGAGCCAAGGGAGAAAGTGAGGAAAGACAAGCAGAAATGAGACAAGTGATCGATGGGCTTAAGAACAGACGGGACGAGGTGCAAGAGCCTGTTTATGGAATAGAAATCAGAGAACAGGAATACAGAGAAGCTGAGGCAGAGAGAGATAAAAGGATCTCTAGGAATGAAAGAATATTAAGAGAACTGTGTGACCAATCCAAACAGAACCATATTTGCATTATAGGAGTACCAGAAGAAGAAAAGAAAGAAGGGATAGAAAGGGACCTAAGGAAGACAACACCAAGACACATAATAATTAAAATGGAAAAGATCAAAGACAAGGACAGAGTATTAAAAGCAGCCAGAGAGAGAAAAAAGATCACCTACAAAGGAAAACCCATCAGGCTATCATCAGACTTCTCAACAGAAACCTTACAGGCCAGAAGAGAATGGCATGATATATTTAACATAATGAAACAGAAGGGCCTTGAACCAAGAATACTGTATCCAGCACGATTATCATTTAAGTTTCAGGGAGGGATTAAACAATTCCCAGACAAGTGAAAACTGAGGAAATTTGCCTCCTACAAACCACCTTTATACAGGACACCTTAAAGGAACTGCTCCAGATGGAAGAACTCCTAAGGATAAAAAGATGTCAACAGAGAAAATAAAATCATAGCAAAGAAAGCAGACCATCCAAATAATAATAAAGGCAAAAAGTAAAATCAACTATCCACAAAAACAGTCCAAGGAAATGTAAAAGAGTACAGAATAAAACACCTAGTATATAAAGAATGAAGGAGGGAGAATAAGAAGGGAGAGAAATAAAGAATCATCAGACTGTGTTTATAATAGCTTAACAAGAGAGTTAAGTTAGACTGTTAGATAGTGAGGAAGCTACCCTTGAACCTTTGGTAACCATGGATTTAAAGCCAGCAATAGCAATAAGTACATATCTGTTGATAATCACCATAAATGTAAATGGACTGAATGCACCAACCAAAAGACACAGAGTAATAGAATGGATAAAAAAGCAAGACCCATCTTTATGCTGTTTACAAGAGACTCACCTCAAACCCAAAGATATACACAGACTAAAGGTGAAGGGATGGAAAAAGATATTTCATGCAAACAATAAGGAGAAAAAAGCAGGTGTTGTAGTACTTGTATTGGACAAAACAGACCTCAAAACAAAGAAAGTAGCAAGAGATAAAGAAGGACATTATATAATGGTAAAGGGGTCAGTCAAACAAGAGGATATAACCATTATAAATATATGTGCACTCAACACAGGAGCACCGATATATGTAAAACAAACACTAACAGAATTAAAGGAGGAAATGGAAAGCAATGCATTCATTTTAGGAGACTTCAACACACCAACTCACTCCAAAGGACAGATCAACCAGACAGAAAATAAGTAAAGACACAGAGGCACTGAACAACACACTAGAACAGATGGACCTAACAGACATCTACAGAACTCTACACCCAAAAGCAGCAGGATACACATTCTTCTCAAGTGCACATGGAACATTTTCCAGAATAGACCACATACTAGGCCACAAAAAGAACCTCAGTAAATTCAAAAATATTGAAATTCTACCAACCAACTTCTCAGATCACAAAGGTATAAAACTAGAAATAAATTGTACAAAGAAAACAAAAAGGCTCACAAATACATGGAGATTAACAACATGCTCCTAAATAATCACGGGATCAATGACCAAATTAGAACAGAGATCAAACAATATATGGAGACAAATGACAACAACAACACAAAGCCGCAACTTCTGTGGGATGTAGTAAAGGCAGTTCTAAGAGGAAAGTATATTGCCATCCAGGCCTATTTAAAGAAGGAAGAACATTCCCAAATGAATAGTCTAAAGACACAATTACTGATATTGGAAAAAGAAGAACAAATGAGGCCCAAAGTCACAAGAAGGAGGGACATAATAAAGATCAGAGAAGAAATGAATAAAACTGAGAAGAATAAAACAATAGAAAAAAATCAATGAAACCAAGAGCTGGATCTTTGAAAAAATATACAAAATAGATAAACTCCTAGCCAGACTTATTAAGAGAAAAACAGAATCTATACACATAAACAGAGTCAGATGTGAGAATGGAAAAATCACAACAGACCCCACAGAAATACAAAGAATTATAAGAGAATACTATGCAAATCTATATGCTAACAAGCTGGGAAACCTAGAAGAAATGGAAAACTTCTTAGAAAAATACAACCTTCCAAGACTGACCAAGCAAGAAACAGAAAACCTAAACAGACAAATGACCAGCAACAAAATTGAATCGGTAATCAAAAATCTACCCAAGAACAAAACCCCTGGGCCAGATGGATTCACCTCTGAAATGTACGAGACATAAAGAGAAGAAATAATACCCATTCTCCTTAAAGTTTTCCAAAAAGTAAAAGAGGAGGGAATACTTCCAAACTCATTCTATGAAGCCAGCATCACTCTAATACCAAAACCAGACAAAGACACCACAAAAAAAGAAAATTACAGACCAATATCCCTGAAGAACATATATGCAAAAATACTCAATAAAATACTAGCAAACCAAATTCAAAAATACATCAAGAGGATCATACACCATGATCAAGTGGGATTCATCTCAGGGATGCAAGGATTGTACAACATTCGAAAATCCATCAACATCATCTACCACATCAACAAAAAGAAGAACAAAAACCAGATGATCACCTCCACAGATGCTGAAAAAGCATTTAACAAAATTCAACATACATTCATGATAAAAACTCTCAACAAAATGGGTATAGAGGGCAAGTACCTCAACATAATAAAGGTCATACATGACAAACCCACAGCCAACATTATACTTAACAACGAGAAGCCAAAAGCTTTTCCTTTAACATCGGGAACAAGACAGGGATGCCCACTCTCCCCACTGTTATTCAACATAGTACCGGAGGTCCTAGCCACAGAATTCAGACAAAACAAAGAAATACTAGGCATCCAGATTGGTAAAGAAGAAGTCAAATTGTCACTATTTGCATATGACATGATATTGTACATTAGAAATCCTAAAGACTCCACTCCAAAACTACTAGAACTAATATCTGAATTCAGCAAAGTGGCAGGATACAAAATTAACACACAGCAATCTGTTGCTTTCCTATACACTAATGATGAGCTAACAGAAAAAGAAATCAGGAAAACAATTCCATTCACAATTGCATCAAAAAGAATAAAATACCTAGGAATAAACCTAACGAAGGAAGTTAAAGACCTATACCCTGAAAAATACAAAACACTCCTAAGAGAAATTAAAGAGGACACTAACAAATGGAAATTTATCCCATGCTCTTGGCTAGGAAGAATAAATATTGTCAAAATGGCTATATTACCTAAAGCAATCTACAGATTCAATGCAATCCCTATCAAAATACCAACAGCATTCTTCAATGAACTGGAACAAAAAGTTCTAAAATTCATATGGAACAAGAAAAGATCCTGAATAGCCAAAACAATCATGAGAAGGAAGAATAAAACAGAGGGAATTACACTCCCAGACTTCAAGCTCTACTACAAAGCTACAGTAATCAAGACAATTTGGTATTGGCACAAGAACAGACCCACAGACCAGTGGAACAGAACAGAAAATCCGGACATTAACCCAAACATATACGGTCAATTAATATATGATAAAGGAGCCTTGGATATACAATGCGGAGATGACAACCTCTTCAGCAGCTGGTGTTGGTAAAACTGTATAGCTACATGTAAAAGAATGAAACTGGACTACTGTCTAACTGCATACACAAAAGTAAACTCAAAATGGATCAAAGACCCGAATGTAAGTCAGGAAACCATAAAACTCTTAGAAAAAAACATAGGCGAAACTCTCTTGGACATAAACATGAGTGACTTCTTCATGAACATATCTCCCCGGGCAAGGGAAACAAAAGCAAAAATGAACAAGCGGGACTATATCAAGCTGAAAAGCTTCTGTACAGCAAAGGACACCATCAGTAAAACAAAAATACATCCTACAGTAAGGGAGAGTATATTCATAAATGACATGTCCGATAAGGCGTTGACATCCAAAATATATAAAGAGCTCATGCACCTCAACAACCAAAAAGCAAATAAGCCAATTAAAAAATGAGCAGAGGAGCTGAACAGACACTTCTCCAAAGAAGAAGTTCAGATGGCCAACAGGCACATGAAAAGATCTTCCACATGGCTCATCATCAGAGAAATGCAAATTAAAACTACAGTGAGATATCACCTCACACCAGTAAGGATGGCCAACATCCAAAAGACAAACAACAACAAATGTTGGCAAGGATGTGGAGAAAGGGGAACCCTCCTACACTGCTGGTGGGAATGCAAATTAGTTCAACCATTGTGGATAGCAGTATGGAGGTTCCTCAAAAATCTCAAAATAGAAATACCATTTGACCCAGGAATCCACTCCTAGGAATTTACCCTAAGAATGCAACCGTCCAGTTTGAAAAAGACAGATGCACCCCTATGTTTATCGCAGCCCTATTTACAATAGCCAAGAAATTGAAGCAACCTAAGTGTCCATCAGTAGATAAATGGATAAAGAAGATGTGGTACACATACACAATGGAATATTATTCAGCCATAAGAAGAAAACAAATCCTACCATTTGCAACAACATGGTTGGAGCTAGAGGGTATTATGCTCAGTGAGATAAGCCAAGCAGAAAAAGACAAGTATCAAATGATTTCACTCATATGTGGAGCATAAGAGCCAAGAATAAAACTGAAGGAACAAAACATCTGCAGACTCACAGAACCCAAGAATGGACTAACAGTTACCAAAGAGAAAGGGATTGGGAAGATGGATGGGAAGGGTGGGATAAGGGGGAAGAAGGGGCATTACGATTAGGAGACATAATGTTGGGGGGGGCACAGGGAGGGCTGTACAACTCAGAGAAGACAAGTAGCAATTCTACTATGCTGATGGACAGTGACTGTAATGGGGTATGTGGTGGGGACCTGATGAAGTGGGGAGTTTAGTAACCATAATTTTGTACATGTAACTGTAGATTAATGATACCAAAATAAAATTTTTTTAAAAAAAGGAAAAAAAATGTGTTGAAAAGAATGTATTTAGGAAACTCATCCAGAAATTATGTTAACAAACTAAATTCTAAATCCCATTTCAAAAATAAAATAATCACCTCCTGTAGCCTTCCAATAAATCTTCATTACTAACATGGTCTGAGAACAGCACTAGAGTTTAGGAAAAAGAAAAAATTTAGGATCAGAGTAAGTTTATAGCCTAGAATTAACTTCTGGAAATACATTTCCTAAGTAAGAGCCACAGAGTAAGTCCCTAAAGTAATATATTATTTCAGCTGGAAGGAGCAAAGTGTTTGTGGTAAACATGTTCAAGAATCTAGAAGTGAATAGTAATTTAACAATAAGATGTACTTAAATTATTTATGCCAAATAAATGCAATTTTCCCTGGCAAGGATATAGAAAGGTCCCTGGCATTGCTGTTAAAATTCTAGGATGGAGATACACTGAGTCAGTATTTCCTCACTCTGGTGTCTTGCCAATGGGTTTCAGCCCCAGACAAGTTCACTATGGATTCTATGAGACCAAAGAAATGACAGTGGAACATTCTTAGGATGAAAAGGTTTATATCCACCTGTATTCCCCCGGTGGCAGGTCAATCACTAGAATCCTGTCCACTCAGAGCAAGGCTGCATGCAGCAAGCCGGTTTCTGCTTCTGGGCCTCTCTACCCCCACAGCCATCTCAGTCTCTGTCCTAGGTGCTGCCACCACTCCAGTCTCGTCTCTGCTCTCCTGTAGCCTTGCTGCCCTGACACCATGTTTCGCAGGGCACTGGGAGGAGCTCTTTATAGTAAATAACAACATATTGCCCACACAGGTTTAGTGAGCTGGCCAACCAGGGCCACATGAGAATTCTGGCCATAGGAACCTTCACTTTATCCACACCTGGTCACAGTGTCTCTTTACCATGATGGAAAAGTTGTGAAACAAAGTGCATTCTTTCCCACTTTGATATGGTGTCGTATGGATTTGCTGGCATTTGTTTCTCTGCTGAGAATTTCATCACAAGCCTCAATAGAACAGGTAGAATGTTGCGAAAATAAAAATTCAACTTGATCTAATTTATGTAGTTAACAGTTTCGGGTGTGTACTACTTTCCACTATTTAAGTTGAATTATTAGTCACAGAAGTATACCTAATTCCCTTCAATTGTTTCAGTCAGTTTTTGTAAAGTCATAAACCAGGAATACATATTGAGAGTTGATCTCCCTAAATGTAAACTTTGGAACATTCTTAAACAATGCCAGGGAAATGGGCAAACCATAAGGAAATAACATTGCAGGATATCCTATATTCCTTTCCATCAACTCTCTGTCTTCAAATCATAGCAAGAAAAACAATAGAGGACATTATTTTCAAATTCAGAAAAATAATGGATCTTAAATTTAATGACGTATAAAACCC
Source organism: Smutsia gigantea (assembly GCA_032199065.1). Classification (NCBI taxonomy): domain Eukaryota; kingdom Metazoa; phylum Chordata; class Mammalia; order Pholidota; family Manidae; genus Smutsia; species Smutsia gigantea. Next base: position 77,474 of record JAVSCE010007942.1, on the reverse strand, counting down.
CATATTTCAAAGCTAATTTTTCTTCAAACTTTTAGTTGCTTTCTTCACTTTACAATGATATAGAATACCTATAGATGCTTATAATACTTATAATATATTTTAAATGATATAGAACATGTATAGATATTCACACCCCCAAGAATTAGATTTCTATTTCTAGTTCTGCCATTGGTCTTATATCACAAAGAGAATTCTTCTTTGTGGTTCAACACCCTTGTCTACTAAACAGATGAAATAAATTTATTTCCCCAAACAAATCTGGGAAAGTTTCCATTGGAAAGGTGTAAGCAACTTATCCTTCCCAGTGTCAGAAATCTCCTTTCCATCCAACTCCTGTAATTTTCTTTACATTGAACTTAAAGAGGAAATGGACTTTCATAAATGTATCCAAAATAACAGCTAAAGCATGTTTTTCAGATTAAAAAGTTCTTAGCCTATTTGCAAAGTAGACAGATAAGACAACACTTTCCTATTTTACAGACAAGAGAAGTGAGGTTTAAGAGGTTAAGCAATATTTCCCAAGACCACATCACAATTCTGATAGGTATTGGCCCAGAGCTCATTCTGTTGTAGTATATTGTATATTTACCAATAAAATATACTTAAAAAATATTATCTACTTGTCAAACACTATGCTAGCTCTTTCAGTGCACACAAAGCAATCTAAGATATGATCACCAACCTTATTAAGTATTAATATATTAGTAAGTTAAAACACCTGAATACAAAGAGGAGCAAATACAGCAGGGGACATACTGAAAGAAAAGTTACACAAAATGAAGCCTTTTTAGAGATGTAGACATTGAGAAAGGACCTACATGAGCTGGAGCATTTCAGAAATTCCAGAAATTTCATGGCAGAGCGTAATATTTAAAATTTGATATTTGAACAGGTAAGTGAAGTTAGGAGGCTTTCTGATGAGGAGGTGGGAAATATTTGCTGAAACACAGAGATAGGAACAGATGTGTGTTCCTGAGACATTTAGGATAATAGGATACAGCTGTACACCCGAGAGGGCTAAAAAACTTTAGTTAGGTAGGTAGGACAGCACCATTAAAGCCTTGAAAGTGTTATTGCAGCATATGTCCTTGAGGATAATGTTCTAAAGTGGGTGAAAATTCTTGTGAAAGTTCTGTTTAAATTAATCAGATTAGCCAGGTTGATCTGGTTAATATGTGTAATGTGTATTTGAGTCACACTGGAGTCAGGGTATTATAGCAATTTAAGTTTACAGGGACCAGCCTAGAATGGTAAGCCATGACACTGAGAAAGAAGAGAGAAATTTTTGTTAAAGAGTGGGTAAATGAGAACAATTTAAAGTTTGGAAGGTATTACATCTGGGTGCTCAAACAATGAAAGCAGGAAATGTTTCCTGGAGAAGGTGTTAACAGCCATTAGTGTCAGATATGGAGTAGATTGTGGCTGATGGCGAAAAAAGCCAAGCTACTAAAAAATGAATCACATCCCTAGATAATCTTTAAAAGCTTACAACCATTTTTCACTAACAAATGGGACTGCAAGTGAACACAACCATAACCACTCACAAGTATACTTAAAATGCCTTATGTATATAGAGCTATATTATGAAATTGTTTGGGTTATCTTATGCATATAGCAACATGATAAATGGGCTGTTTCTGTTGCCACGGAATTGATAACTGAACTCCAAGCTACAAAGAAATATCCTATATTAACCAACCTAAGAGATTGTAAATAATTGGAATCCCTCCTCTGGGGTTATTAAGTTGTAGCTGAACCCCCTGCTCTCCTTAGTAATTACCAATAACCCCTCCCTCCAGGAACACAGGCAGGGATGGAGACAGAAGGGAGAATTGGAATAAAATTGTTGGAGCCGTAGGGAAGGATTGTTGTTTTTCCCTCCCTTCCTCAATGCTAGTTGGAGGGGGAGAGGGTGATGGAGGATCCAAGGCAATTATTCATAGAGAGGTCCCTGCCAGTAAAAAGGACAGTGGTATTTCATTCTGAGCTGAATATTAGCTTATAAATAGACTTGTTGATCTTCTTCAGTATTATTTTGAGCAAGGGAAAAAGAGGATAGAACAGAAAAAAAGAAAGGACAGGTAGAAAGTCTGAAGGAGATCTGGCTTCAGTCTCTTGTCCATAAGAGCACTGAAAGGACAAGCTATACAAGTTCATTATAGTCATGCAGCCCTCTCCATCGGCCTCCTCCTCTTTTTCACAAAGGAAACACATACACACAGAAAAGAAAGAGGAGGGAAAGAACAGACATTTCTTCTCCAATTTAAGTGTCTTGAGACAAAGCTTAAAGAGTTGAATTTAAAACAAGAAAAAGATGAGCATTAAGATGACAGCTTTTTATACTTGAAGTGACCATAAATATATAGAATCTGACCAATATTTCCTTAAATGAGAGGATAAAATAATCAACAGTACATTATGGAAGGCAGTGATTGGGAAACAAAGATTCCTTGTAGTTTCCCCATAGTTCAGACTTTTCAATAACCAAATACATAATAACTTAAGTATTTAGTGTATTTTGTGAAATACTTGATATTTTTTGTGGGGTAAACAGAAGTTTTCACCCAGAATTTCCAGAATCTCCTGCCTGGCCTTAGTCCATTTACATCCCCATTGATGTTTATCATAGCAGAGCCCCTGAGGATCCAGAGCAAGGGGAGGAGAGAAAATGGCCATTCTCTGCTCCCCTCTGTTCCTGGTACTTACTGATCTGGTGCTCACCAGTCACCAAGGACCTGCCCATGGATTTCCTGCTGGAAGGGGTGGGCAGCGGAGGCAGAGTGCTATGCGGCTGGAGGGGATGGACAGTGGAGCCTGGCTAGGGAGCCCAAGCAAGCTGTGAGAAAGTACAATCCCTTAACCCAATCTGTCCTTCCCCTTGTCTTATTTCGGTTCATAGGGAATTTGTCCCAGGAGGGGAACCCCCTTATTCCTGCAGCTACACTCATGAAAGCTGTTTTGATTTTTTAATGTATCTTTATTTTTTTTTTATTTCAAGCAAACACAAGCTGTAGAATGGGAATAGCTGGTTTCCTGAAAGAACAAAATTCAATCTATAAATCAAAATGCAAGTAAACTACAAACTATAAGACAGAATTGGAATCTAGATTTTTCTTCTGGAAAACATTTTTGTTCTAAAATGTCTTGGAATAAAAACATGTCAAAAGTCCAGTTTAGATTAAAATATCAGCTTTAGAAACAGTAGTAAATGAGTGTCTGTAGGTTTCTTTTGCTACACACATGGCAACAGATCACCTAACCAAAGTTGTTTGGTCCAACAAAAAGCCTGCCCCAGGACTAAAGCATTAAAAAACCCTGAGAAATAGTTACAGGGTTAAACAGTTGTGATGCAGATAAAGTTAGACATCAGGCATTATATATTAAGTGCTGTAGATCTCTATTTAAGTAAGCAATGATTCCCATTTTGAATCTGCACGAATCTCTTGTTTTTGAGTGATAAGTTGGGAAGTAAATTCTAATATGACGGTTTTAAAGTCTGACGGCTTTTGGCACATGAAACATTAAGAGTTTTGAACATAAAGTCCACAAGCCAGATCATACTGTCATTACTCCCTATTTTTTATTTCTGTAATGCATAGTTTTTACTCTAAGCCTTCGCTCAAGCCAGTATCACACTCCCTATAGATTGGAGCGTGTTTGGCAGTACTTGCTGTAAGATGAGAACTCTGTGCACCAAGTTCTCACAGCAGCAGTCCAGACCTCCTCCTCTTCCTAGTGCGCCCTGAAAACGTTCCAGTTGATTGTAAACACTTGCCAACAAGTTCTGAAGTGTGTCCAGTTGTTTTTTCAGCTTGCTGTTAAAGCCTTCACACCATGGCCCCAAGCTTTAATTTCTTCCATTTGAGAGAAGAAATGGCCACCCAGTCATCTTTCAGTTGACAAGGCCTGAAGAAGTCATCTTTTGTTGTAGATAACCCCGGATTCTGGCATGTTCTTCATTAATGAAATCAATCCCCAGAAATATAAAACTGAGATGGCTCAATGTGATCTGACAGATAGTGTCCAGAAAATATAAACCAATTGACATCTGAAAAGCCTTGAGGGATTAAAGCACATTCCATACATCTGTTCAGTTTCCCAGCACAGGTTTTCTACCAATACCTCCCAAGATTCATACTATCTTTTAGTCTGACAACCTCATCTACAACATCTATGTGTTCAAAGAAAACAGAGCTATATAGAATACAATGATATAAAAGATAATTCACTTAAAACCACAATCCAATGACAGAAAGTCTTTGAAATAAGAATCCAGCAAGTAAGAATTACTGTATGCTTTTCCTAATCAATAAGACCTTTGTGAGTGATGAATAACTTACTGATTTAAAATTCTATTATCGTGGCACTTAGATTAAAGTTTCAGTCTGATTAAACAAAGACATATTTCAGGATGATAAAATTTCATGCCTATCAAGTTCTGTATTGCAGCTTGAGAAATGACATTTTGCCTCTCCCTTGTATTACCACCCCGATGCTGTAACAAAGTTCTATAAACTCCATTAGCAAAGGCCCAATTCTCCTGATTAAGTACACCCTTAAGAACCTAGGGGGACATTGGAAAGTATTTTCCTAATGCTGGAAACTCAGATGCAATTAAAAATTTATTATTAAATATTATTATTAACACATAAAGCTTACCCTTCATATTTATTATAGCATTGAATGATATATTTTAAACTGCTAAAAATCATCTATACAAACTGCTATTTCTGCCCATTATGATTGAGATAAGTTATGAAGAGCATGAAGACTCCCAAAAGATATAGCAATTCCAAACAGATAAAGTAAGGTTAGCACACAACTTCATACTTCTCCATTTCTGTGAAACAGGAAAGTTCCTTTGAATTTATTTCAGAGGCAAGATTAGAGTCTGTAATTCCAACAGGCCTCCTCCCCAGCAGTCTTTATGTATCTTCAATGTGACAAAGGAGATAAGTTACCCTTGTGTTACTGACAATTAGACAGGAAACAAAAACTATGTCCCCTTTGGTATTTTAGGCAGCTCCTCCTCATGCTCTGCATCTCCAGGCTTAGCTCCAAGGAGACAAAGATTTCCCCTATGACAAGAAAGCCTTTCCCACATCAGAAGTTCAGATCTCTCCATATAACGATTTTCTCAAGTTGCAGAGTTTAAGTCCCATGTTAAGGATCTTATCTATAGTACTGGTATTTGAAAGTAAAATTTCATATGACATTAAATTGTATTCAGCTCCTCCATTAGCCTCGCCAAAATTTCATTAAGTACTGTTTCCAAAAATTCCAGTCAGTCCACGACATTATTAGGTTTTCAAATTGTACCACCCATCTTTTCCATAATGATATCAAGTTTAATCAGCTCTCTTCTATTCACTGTACTTTGTGATGTTTGTTTTAATCTCCTGAGAAGTTTCTTCCAGATTTTCAATGTGTTTGTCATTTTCCATAATTTAGAAGTCCAACTTTGCTATTTTAGGCAAGAGTACTTCAAGTTTTCCCTCTAAGGAGATCATGGAGTTATATGATTTCTTGATTCTGGAAATAATTTCCCAAAACAAGCCTTTTATGTGGAGTCCAGAGTTCTTAATAGAGTCATTTTCCCACTAACTTATCTTGTTTAGATGCAGAAAATTAATTATGAATGCACCTGATGTGAATGCTAAATGTGTAGTGCATATGAGTCGTATACTCTGTGCTTCCATGAAGAAAAGCTGGATGAAAAGTAGAGTATCTACTCATTCAAATGACATTCTATTGTTAGAACCAAAGTTTTAAATATGGTTTTAGGGAAATTGGGCCTTGATTTCTATAACATATTCAAATAATGGTGAGAGAATTTGTCTCCCACATGATAGCAACCCCTCTGCTCAGTTTGTAAGAATAGAAAATGATAGTAAATGGCAGTAAATTTGAAGGCGTTTTCACATTTGGTAATCAATTAATCCCACTTAAAAATATGTATAAGAATATATTTATATAATTATATAATATATATAGACTGATTTGATTTGATATAGCCAGTATTATTGAGTTATAATTTACATAAAACATAATCCACTGATTTTAAAAGTGCTATTATGTGATATTTGAGAAATTTATGCAGTTATGTAGTCACCACCACAATTATAATATAGAATATTTCCATCACCCTAAAATATTTTCCTTGTGCCTCTTTCCAGTTAAATCTCTCCCCCCATACCTTTTACCCTGGCTCCTGGAAATCACTTATCTGCTTTCCTTCACTAGTGTTTTGCCTTTTCTAGAATTTTATATAAATGGAATCATATAGCATATATTCTTTGTGTCTACCCTTTCACTTAGCACAACATATTTGAAAGTCATCTGTGTTTTTGCAAGAGTCAGTAGTTTGCTCCCTATTGCTGATTAGGATTCCATTAATTTGCCTTTCCCTTTCCTCACTTCCTAAATCAGGATTAACCTAATTCCATAATTGCTGATCATAGGAATAGTAGCCTAACTATGGGAAACCCCACCCCTACCAATAAGGATGTGGCCTAACTCCATGACCTCCTACAGATGAAAACAGTGTTGCCTTCAGATCCTTCCTGTGCTCTGGGCTGACTGCAGGTGGTGTTTCCCTGGCTTAATGTCAACCGACTTCTGGCCAATGAGAGACAAGATATTGGGGTGGGGCGATGGAGTAACCCTAGTATTTCTCTCTTCATCCTTTGCTTTTGTCAGCTCTTTTGAAAAAGGTGGCATTTCCTCTTTGGCTTCGGCTCCCACCAGATAAGCCTACCATGGTTCTAGTTTCCACCAGGTCAACCCAATCCCTGAGCTTTAAATAACACCACCTTAACCTCATTTCTTTGTCTTCCAAACCTAGTGGTAACGAATACCTTTGCTGCTGCCAGTTTCTGGGTCCTTAGTGCTCCATGTCTAGTTCTCATCTCCGCCATCACCTCTGTAACCACTTCCTTGCATTACATGTACTGTGTTGCAACTATTTGAAGTGCATTCTGCTTTTCTGATTAGACCCTGCTATGGACTGAATGTTTTTGTCTCCAAAACTTCATATGTTGAAACCTTAATCCCAATGCAATATCATTAGGATATGGTGCCTCTGGAAGATAATTAGCTCGTGATGGTAGAACCCTCATGAATGGGATTTGTCCCTACAAGAAGCCAGAGAACAAGCCTGCTCTCTTTTTTTTGTTATGTGGGAATCTAAAAAGCTGGCAGTCTGCAACCTGGAAGAGGGCCCTCACCAGAACCCAGCCCTGCTGGCACCCTGTTCTAGGACTTCCAGCTTTAAGAACTGTGAGAAATAAACTTCTGTTGTTGATAAACTATTCAGTTCATGACAGTCTATATAACAAACTGTCTATAGGAGGTCAGGCTAAGTCAGAACCCGATTACATTGTCCACAGTGTGCATCACTTGGTCTTACCCATGGCCACCTAACTTTCAACACAAAGTTTAGCTCCTTTAATCCTCATACTAATGCTGAGGCATAATTATTATTTCATTTGTAAGTGAAGAAATGAGGTCCAAAGAAGTTATACATCTAGCATACAAAATGTCACAGTGCTAATAAGCAAACAGAGGTTAAGTTGCAAAGAGGTCAACAATAGATTGAAGGGCTCCTAACGAGCATAGAGAAGTGCTGAGCAGATTGAATGTGGTTAACAGATAGTGGGAGAGTTTATATAGCCTCGTAAAAGTATTCTATAATTTGTTCTATATGAATACAAACTATTTCTGATCCTCTTTTCTGTTCAGACTGGGAAAAAACATTTCCAAGTTTAATAATCGCAAACAACGTACTCGAGGTTGTATAACTACTCCACCTACATTATCACACATGGCCCAGCAGCTTAAAGTTGAATTTGCTACTTGGCTGAGTTTGTGATAATCTGCTATCATCCTCCATGATCCACCAGGTTTTTGCAAGAGCCATACTGGCAAAGTAAATACAAATATAATGGCAACCATCGTCCTGGAATTTTCATATCCTTAAGGGTGTTGCTAATCACTGCCATTCCTCCTTAGATGAAATATTATGATTGACTTGTTGTTTGATCAGGGGAACAAAGTTAGATGAGTCTATTTGATATTTTCTACTATAACAGTCCTTAAGAGTCAATGTGGGGAATGTGCACATTCCAAGAATGTCTATTCAAGAATATCTATTCCAAGTATACAATAAGAAGAGGGAGAGGCGACCACTGAGGAGCTCTGTAGAGACAGGCCTGAGCCCGCTGTTGCCTCCCACATGTTCTCACTCTAACAGGGTATCTTGATGGCAACTGCACCCTGTATCTAACAGCTCTCAAAGTTTGGGGCATTTCCCTTTCCACATTTTATAGTGACTTGACTAAATGCCCATAGATCCCTTTGGGGAAAAAAACTGAGGACCCGTTACTATGTACATTTCCATGGTGTTGCAGAGTCCTTTCTCTGGGGTAGCTGGCCTCTTTCCAGCCAATGGAATCTGAGTGTGAAACGCTTGAGGGCCAAGGAATGTGACTTTTAATTGAGCAACTCTTCTCAGTGTCCTGATGATCCATCCTTGAATTCTTCACAGATTCTTTGAGATTGTGTAGTGAATTATTGGTTACCTATTCACTTTCCTGTTAGAGATACCTTGTTGTACTAAGCATCCCCATAATGCTCTACAGCTCAGGCCTCCAGGCTTCCTCTCAAACCTTGCTGCTCATTATGATAATTACATATGCTTGGCTCCTGATCCATAAAGGCAACCACCTGGCCTACACGGTTTCCGTACACTCCTCATCCACAGTATTATCAGTCCTAGAATGGCATTCCTATCATCAGCACTGGACTGCAGAGATGAGACACTCCTGAATTATTAAGTGATTCAGGAGCCGCTCTCACCAACACCTTCCTAATGGCCTTGGTATCTTTTGGGCTTTCCCATGGAACATGTTCCTTTGGTGGGTCTTCTGCGCTTACATAGATTACTCTATCATGAGCCCTCAAATCTTTTACAATGCCTTTTCCATAATCAGCCATGGAAATTCTGGCATTTCAGTCTCATTAATGTAGGCCAGAGGTTAGCAAACAATAGCCCATGGACCAAATCCAGCCTGTGAACCTCTGTTTGTAAATCAAGTTTTATTGGAACATACACAGCCACCCTCAGTCAATTATGCACTATTTTATGGCTGCTTTTCCACAACAATGGCAAAATGGAATCATTGCAAAAGAGACTATCTGGCCTGCAAAGCTTAAAATATTCACTGTCTATCCCTAGCAACAAAACAGTTCTCACTCCTAGCCTACACCATTGCTTTTTCCATACTTCTGGGAGCCATCCTAGTAAAAGAGGTATTTTTCAGAGTGTTAAATTCTGTATGTATCCAGGGAGAGTAGTAACAAAATCATAAACTCTCCTTTGTCCAACTTGATTTTCCAAGACCTTGACTAAACATTATCTAGTCCCAAAAGCAGTCTCCTAACTCTTATAAGTACATACCTGCTAGTCCTTTAACTCTTTAGTAGTATGGTTGTGGATAAAATGAGAATTCCTGTGGCCAGGATTCTCACCTGGCCCTGGTTGACTAGCTCACTGCACACCTGTGAGCAATTCATGTCTGTTGACTCTATATAAAAAGTTCCACTCACTGCTCTGGGCTTGACATGGTGGTATGGCTGCAAGGCTGCAGGAGAGAAGAGCAGAGGCTGGAGTGGTGGCAGTGATGAGGACAGAGGCCCAGAGAAGTGGCTGTGCAAAATGACTGTGCAGAGAGACCCAGAAGATGGCTGTGCGGGGCCATTGTACAGACAGGCCCAGAGGACGGCTGTGTGGACAGAGGAGCCCAGAGGAAGAGACCGGTTTGCTGCATACAGACTTGCTCTGAGTGAACAGGATTTTAGTGACTGACCTGCCACCTGGAAATAAAGTTGGGTATAACTCTTTCACCCCCAAGAACGTTTTGCTATCAATTTCTTTGGTCACATTGAATACATAGTGACCTTGCCCAAGGCTGAAACCCATTGGCAAGACAATTGGAAAAGTTGGCAGGGTTCATTGTTGACCAAGGAAAAAGACAGGCTACCCTTATGGGGGGGGGTGCTTTAGCGGGCTGCCCCTGTGAATGGGGAGATGGTGAATTGTCCCCCAGTGGGTATGTGGTCTGAGATGGCTTGCCTACTAGAAGACTGGGCCCCACCCCAGGACTGGAGGCAAATGTTGGTGACACCTGAGGCTGTAGGGGTGGCCCTTGGTATAGTAAGCAGATCCTTTGAGAAGCAGAGTGCCCGTGAAGTAGTGGGGACTGTGGGTCGGCTGCTTTTCACAGTATTAAAAAGGTCTACAGATGAGACCTAAGAAATGGCAGCATGAGAACACGAGCTGCAAACTTCTGCGGATTCCCTGAAGAGGGAAATGACATTGATGAGAGAGGAGATGGCATGAGAATGCCGGAAGCAAGGTGCCATTGGAGAGGTAAACAATTCTTTACAGAACGAGATGGCAGCACAGCCAGGAGGAGGAAGAAGCCATCAAGGAAAAAAGACGAATTCCTGAGGGAAACACAGGCAGAGGTGGCATGAGAATGTCAGCTGCGAAGCATTGAGGTGAAGGTAAGAGAGCTTCTGAAGACTGAGCTAGCATTGTTGTGAGGCACTTTGGCAGAGGAGGCACTTGGGGGAGTGGAGAGAGAGGTGCCAGCAGCCCCAGAAATGGAGGAGCTGGGGAAGGATGAAGGGGTGATGCTGGAGGCACTTGGCCCCTCCTGTACTGAAAGCACACCCAGTGGTTGTAAAGAAAATAAAGACCCAGCAGCTGAAGGTTCCCCAAGGAGAGGAGCAGCCCCCTCCCCAGGTCCTGGAGCATTCTATGGTCCGCCCCTGTACTCAGGCTGAGCTGGTGGCTGTGGGACTTAGGGGTGGATGGAATTGTTCTGTCAGGATCAGAGATGAGAAAGCTATCTTCCCTGACAGTACAGCCCGCCTTAAGGCAGCGATTACAAAATGCGAGGTGACTCACAAGAAGAATTTAGGGGCCCCATGAAGGTTATGAGGACCCAGATGTGGGCTGATTTAATATGGGTAGGAGTAGATGGAAGGAAATTAGACATTAAGCCAAATAGAGTCTTACTGGAGCTATGGCAACAACTGAAACCAGTGCAGCAGTTCCAGCCATTAAGAAAGAGGCAGAGGTCAGAGACAGAGCCACAAGTCCAGCCTGTGTGTCTGCAAGACTTTTTGCTGGAGAGGCTGGAGAACAATGTTCGAGCTTCCTTGCACAGGGACCATTGCAGAGGACTAAGGGCACATAGATTGAGAGGAGAGAAACCTGGCAGGGTGGACTGTGGATAAAATCAGAGTTCCTGTGGCCGGGATTCTCATCTGGCCCTGGTTGACTAGCTCCATGCACACCTGTGGGCAATACATGGCTGTGACTGTATAAAGAGCTCTGCCCAGTGCTCTGGGCATGACACGGTGGCACAGCTGCAAGGATGCAGGAGAGCAGAGCAGAGGCTGGAGTGATGGCAGTGCCAAGGACAGAGGCCCAGAGGATGGCTGTGTGGGATGACAGTGCAGGCAGAGAGGCCCAGAGGACGGCTGTGTGGACCGAGGGGCCCAGAGGCAGAGACCGGCTTGCTGCATGCAGACTTGCTTGAGTGAACAGGATTTTACTGACTGACCTGCCACCTGGAAATAAAGTTGGGTATAACCCTTTCACCCAAGAACGTTTTGCTGTCAATTTCTTTGGTCACTGTCTTGCCAATGGGTTTCATCTCCGGGCAAGTTCGCTATGTATTCAATGTGACCAAAGAAATTGACAGCAAAACTGTTCTTGGGGTGTGTGTATAAAATGAGAGTTCCTGTGGCCAGGATTCTCACCTGGCCCTGGTTGACTAGCTCACTGCACACCTGTGGGCAATACATGGCTCTTGACTCTGTATAAAGAGCTTCACCCAGTGCTCTGGGCAAGACATGGTGGTATGGCTGCAAGGCTGCAGGCCAGCAGAGCAGGGGCTGGGGTGGTGGCAGTGCTGAGGACAGAGGCCCAGAGGACGGCTGGGTGGGACGATGGTGCAGAGTGGCCCAGAGGACAACTGTGTGGGACAACTATGCAGAGGGACCCAGAGAACAGCTGCGCAGACAGCGGGGCCCAGAGGCAGAGACCAGATTGCTGCATACAGACTCACTCTAAGTGAATGGGATTTTAGTGACTGGCCTGTCACCTGGAAATAAAGTTGGATATAACCCTTTCAGCCCAAGAATGTTTTGCTGTCAATTTCTTTGGTTGCATTGAATCTATAGTGAAGTTGCCCTGGACTGAAACCCATTGGCAAGGCAATGGTCCCTTCCTCCATTATTGGATCCTGCATGACCTTGGCTCTGTTATGTTGTAACTTAACTCTAGTTATGGTGTATCAGCTAGAAAGGCCAGAAGGGGCAGATCTCAAGGCAGACATCTGTTGCCTTACAGGGCAGAGACTTCTATTTCATATTCAAGTGAGGAAGGAATGTTACCTTCTCATAGGGAGACCACTTATGCAGGTCCAAGGGGCTCAGGGGAATCATGCCTTTCCGGATTTCTGAGGATCCACCACATTTTTCAGGATATCATTATTTGCCAACTAGTATTTCAATGTTGACATAGCAAATCTGCTTTACTTGGAAGTTTAACCTCATTAGGGTTCACCTACTCTGACAATTAAATCCTGGTCTTGGTCTGAAGCTTACTCCCTCCTCACTGCAGGTGTTAATAATGATCATCTATTCATCCTTATTTGTAACTATTGTTGGTCTTAGAATTTCTTGAGATTGACTATTTTGTATTGTCTCTTTTCGCCCCAGGAGTGACCAGGTTTCTTTTATTTGATATAAAGAATTTCAAAACCCTGAAACAACTCTCATTACTTATAGTACCAACATGCTAATATCTATAAGATGCCAAAGTCAAATGTAAATATTAATGTGCAGGTATAATCCAGCCTATCAGGCAGTCACTGTAGCCATCCTGCATTAAGAAAGGCTTCCATAAACTTAGAAAAAAAGAACTGACTTTGTTTACACTTGGATATTTCAAATTGTGCTAATATGGTGCTTACTTTTAAAATAGGAATAGATGTTAATATAAACACTGCTTAAATTCTTTCATACATAGGACTTTGTCTTTCACAACATAACTGCTGCTGTTTTCTTTCCTGTCTTGTTACATAAAAGTGCTAAGAAACACAAAAGTTAGAGAGAACACTCAAGGTAATGACTTCACTATGAATTATCATTACTAGGTAGTTCAAAAGATTAAGAAACTGAAACTGTGGTTTCACTGCAAGGTTTTTAAATCTAAATATTTAGACACATTTTATCCAGAACTAACAGAGCTGAAAGAGGGAACATTTTTATTTGTTCAAGCTTTCAAAGATATCATGGAACAAAATAAAAAGTTAACAATTATTTACTGACTATGGGATACCTTATAAGAATATGTTAACTGGGCAAATAGTGACTTTTGATATTTTTAAACTTGAACTTGAAAGAATTTAACTGCTGTGTAAAATATGGATAAAAAATATTGCGTGGTGATCAAAAGAAATAAATGGGATCTTAAACATAATGTCAGCAAGTACAGAAATGGGATTATTTAGAAATTTGGGGAAACAAATTTTTACTAACACATTAGTGAGTGGTTGCTAATTACAGAGGCAGATGGAAGAAGCACGTGTGTGGGGCAAGCGATACAATTACAGCAAGGGGAGAGATGTTGGTGGCTGACAAGCCTGTCACATAAGGCAGTAGAACTGGGCAGCAATGCAATCATCATTCTTGTCAGGTTCCTTCCATGCAGGCTCATTGATAACAGAAGTAAATAGGAGGAGGGCTATGTACACTTTAATGGAATATGTGAAATTCTATAATGAAATATGCAAAATTCACATAAATGAAATAATGAAAATAAAAACACTGTGCACACTATTTGCCACCTCATAATCTATAATATACATGAAGAGAAAAATTACACACACACACACACACATACACTCCTCCAAAAGTCTAAAAGTATTTTATTATATCATGTAATAAATCTCACTTTCTCTAAAACCTAACTGACTGCACCCAAACTTGTATCTGCATTTGATATGGATTTCTTTAGATGTATATCAGTATGCAGGTATCTCTAAGTCCTGAAAATTCTCAGTATTTCAGATAAACAAACAAAAATACAAAACATGTTTGAGTTATAACTGTTTTCCTCTGGAATCTGAGTTTGAGAGACAGAATCTAAAAAGTGAAAACATAGATTTGGCCCAATCTAGAATGCACCAGTTAAAACAATAACAGTTGTGGACCACCCCTTTCACCAGTAAATGAAGTAGACTTTGTCTTAATCTAAAAATCTTTCTCTTTCAAACTTGTTAGACTATAGAAACCAAATAGTCATCTAAGAAGAGGACATTTTTGTCATTGTCTTACCTTAATACTTATAAAATTAAAAGTGAAAATGATATCCTCATTCTTGCATATTAATATAGTCAATAACAGCATAAATAAGGATAATAATCTAAAAGAGCAAATCATATTTCAGTTTAAATTCTGAATTTAATAAAGCAACATCTATACCAATTGCAGAAACAACCTTCTTATGCAAAGGATATAGAAATATTTAAGGTTTTGGCCCAATAAAGTCCTAGATATTTGAAATTGTTTAAAATATTAACCAAATTAATCAGTTAGGTATTTATGAAAAGTAACTGTGCATAGTAATCTGATACTTGATGTAGCTGTTTCCAAACTAGAAGACTAGTCTTCATAATCCCAAAATAAAAAGGCAGCAGACCCCAGAGAGCAAAAGTTCTATCAGGGCAGGTAAAGGCCAACATTGGCTAACTCTCTGGAGGTTTGGGTAAAGGTCTGGGGCCAGCTCTCATCTCTACAGATAGACAAAAATGTAATTGCTTTTCTCAGATGGTTCATAAATCTAGTTGATGATTGAAATGTAAAAAATGGATATTCTGAGGTGTAGATGGGAGAATGAAGTCAGATTGTTGACTGCCCTTCTGCCAAAAAATTGATGAAATGCACAACAGGAGGAAAAAAAAGCTTTGAAATTCACTGATAGCAACCATACAAAGAACAAAATCCAACTTCATTCCATGAACTTTGAAAAGTGATGGCAAAGGAAAGAAATAGGATTCTGTCTAGCAGAACAGGACTCCTAACCAGGGCCTCAGAAGCTGCACGGACGGAAAAGGAAAATCAATCAAATTCAGACAAATCTCACCAATACCACACAATCTGTAGAGACAGAAGAAACTAGAAAAGTTGTAGGTGTCTAAATTATTAGACACTAAGTCTTGGGATCTCAGCAATTCAGCAGAAATGTTAGGGTCTGCATTGTACAAGGTTTCACTCTTAATTGAGAACACGATCTGAAATCCCTGATCATACTGCCACAGGACTAAGGATACAACTCCAACTAGACACAGGACAAAATCTAAGAACAGAAAACAGGCTAGGCCATCCAACATAGGCTGCATGCAGGCATAAGTTCACCTTTCTCCTCCCTGCCCCCCTCCACCTACAGACTCTAAAAAAGTGGCTAAAACTCCCATAACACAGCTTTAAAACTGAGATCATACAAAGGAATAGTTCTCTGATAGGCAGTTTAAGGCAGATTGAAAGTACCCACCCTCTGAATCCATCCAACAGTAGATCTCTTCAAACCTGCTCCTATTTAGCATAAGCTAAATGCAAAGTAACTAAACACACGCACACACACACACCACCACCACGACCACCATAAGAAAAACAAAGAAAAATAAAGTCGGGTGATCATGGCAGGATGAATAATTTATTGTGGGAAAAACAAATAATTAAAACCAATGAAAAGAACATCATTCCCTATGAATACATCATGCTATACAAGAACTTAATAAGAACATAAATTCAATAATGTAAAAGCTCAAAGCTAAGTTGAACAACCAAATGAAATAAAAAGAGAACTCCAGAGCCAGAGAAACAAAGAGCCCAAACACTATTTTCAAACCAATAAATATAAACATCAAGCCACAGACATACAGAAAGGTGTGAGATCATCAAGTGCATGTAAAGGACTAAGAGTTTAATCAAGTAGAGGGGATGTGATACACGAGGAAGGAAAAGATGACCCACATTAAGGAAATCAGTGTACATGGCATGGCACACGCAACAGATGGCCCAGAAAATATGTCCAAAGATGCAATATAAAAATTTCCTAAAGTAATGAAAGAACAAAGATGGCAGATTGAAACACTGAAGAGGTCCTGGAACATGTCACCTATGAGCCTTTCCAGAAATGTAAAAAGCCCAACTAGACAAAAGATAAAAGAAAGATCTCAGTGGACACATTATAAAGAGAATTGTAGTGTCTGATGGGTACTAAACCTAAGATTTATGTTACAGGAAAAGTATTCTTTAGAATAGTTGACAAAGTAAAAGGAGTAATAATAAATAATAAAAACATTTGAAGCTCAAGTAAGGAGGTTGGAGGCAATGTAAGGACTCACTTTCTTATTTTCACCTGGAGGACACATACCACTCTGCAAAAATTAAACTTTGAATTTTGATACTATACTGTTTTTATAATCTTTTTTTCTTAACTTTAATGGGATCTTTAAGAACTCTTGTGGTGAGGTGCTTGTCCCAACTACAGCAATGCATTTATTTAATTTTTCTATGTGTTAAAGCATTAGTTGATACTGCTAATCTCATGATCTCATTTTATAAAAATTATTACTGTGTGTATGTGTGTTGGTTAGTGTACATTTTTCTATTGACATAGAAGTATAGAGAATTGTCTGAAATAATATTTACCTAAAGCAAATGATGGCTATTTTGTGACTATAAAATTTGAGGTGATATTTTTCTTTTTCCCTTGTTTTCTATTTTGCTTAAATTTTTCATGTACCATTATTATATTAACAATGAAATCATTTTTCCTAAACATTGGGAAGAATTAATGGCCAAGAGAGTGACAAGTTACATGCTGGAAATATTTGGCTATTCCACAACAAAGAGACTTAGTTGAGCTAAACAATTTTATCCTAAAGAATAAAAAGATGCTAGCCAGCTAAAAATAATGGAATTTCAGAGAGGAAAATGGACAACAGAAGTGCCAATAAATATGTTTTGAGCCCAGAAAAGCACTTGGGAAAAGCATTGTTGATAAAGAATAATAACAAAATTTTGCATTTGCATAGTGCTTTTCACCTTCAAAGTTCTTTTCACATGTTTTCCACATAAAAACATTATATTTAATCATTTCTCATAGAGTACCCTGAAGATATTAGTAACAATCTTTTTATTACTGAAAAGGAGAAATAGTTAACAGAAATCATGTCTGCTTGCCTCCAAGTTTATGGATGATTGGTTATTGTTTTCTAATGTTAAGGCAGTGAGAGTGGAGCAAACAAATTTGTGATTTAAGAATTTAAAACATAGAGGATACTTCACTTTTATCTATGCTGGACCAATACTCTTATATTTTAACTTAAATGTATGTCATCCTCATGGGATTCACCATCCGTCATTTGTAGAAGTGTATTATGAATTCAAACACCTACTTAAAAGTTTAGAAAATTAAACTAGAAGAGTTGCTAGCCTCCTTTTTCTCATATTACAGATGAGAAAACTGAAATCCTGGTGCTAAATGGGCATAAGATTTGCCAAGATTCTTTTAGCTTGAATTCAAACTCCCATCTTCTTTCAGGCCTTTGCTCTTTCTAAACCACACAGCAATACTTCTCTTAAGTCTTGTTTTCTTAAAAATAAAAAAGAAGATGGCAAACTTGGTCATCT
Organism: Smutsia gigantea; assembly: GCA_032199065.1. Classification (NCBI taxonomy): domain Eukaryota; kingdom Metazoa; phylum Chordata; class Mammalia; order Pholidota; family Manidae; genus Smutsia; species Smutsia gigantea. Next base: position 59,696 of record JAVSCE010007942.1, on the reverse strand, counting down.
TTGAGTCACATAAAGAAATAATTTGAAGAAAATCTCTCTTTATATTCTTACAAATCCAACTTCTCTGTAAGAAAAAAATGGTAAGCAAAACAATCCAAATTTTTTCACATGAAAAAACTAAATACTTGATTCTACAATGCTTCACAGATGCCCTCACTCTAGGAAACCAACACGAGGCCGCATGATAAAGTCCATGTGGGAAAGTCACTGTGAGTACATGTTCCCTCTATTAGGAGGTAGAAATTTCTTACAAAAAATGGTAGTAGTTCAATCAATCTTCTAGGCAATTTCACTTTCTAGAACAGAGTTATTTGTTTTAGGAATTAAGGTACTTTTGCCTCACAAGTTGTGTGTGCATCATATACTGTGGTGATAATGTAAGTAACTTCAGCTGAAACTATCTTCACACCCACAAGAGTTTCAACCTTTGAAAGCTATCTCTACATTGCTTGGAAATTCTGTTATGTCATCTTATGATTTGCTGGTTTATCTGAAATGTGTCACTCGAGTTTATAAAATCTCTGGTTAAGTACTTGCTATGTGCTTGTGAAAGACTAAAGATGAATACAGGACAGCCCTTACCCTTAAAGGTTTAATATTGGGAGGGTGGGAGACACCACACATAGAAAGAGCTAAAACATGAGTTTCACTATGAAAAGCATTGATACAAAAATATAAACAACATGCACTGAGGGAGGTCAAAGAGACAAGGTGAACCAACCACTTAGGACATTCCTGATCCTTAAAGGTTCAGCAGGTACCAGTGGGTATTTTCTTTTTAACCTTAAAGTAGGATCAACTCACTGTCTAGACAACATCAGTGATTTAAACACTTGTACTTTGCTGTCATGAATCTCCTCCATTTTCATGGTGCAATTAAATTTTTTTAAATGCTTGAAATCTTTTCTCGTCCCCGATTTCTCTCTTTCCCAAGCAATATGGTCCCAGCAGCTGAATCCAGAATTATGGTCTAGGTATTTCTTCACTGAGGCAAAAATAGTATTTTCAACCCCTCCAAAGGTTCATTATGCCAGATCCCAAACACCAAGGCCTGCATTTGTCGTTAAAATAGTATAGAACCATTCCCAAGTATGCTCATGCAAAAAGTTGAAAAAATTGACAAAAACAAATATAACCACAGTCCTTTTAATGCATGTGCATCGCTCTCATATATAATACCATTTTGAGCAAAAGCAGGGTCTGCAGAACTTGGTATGAATTTCAATACCATCCCACATGGCTACAGGTAGGCTTGGAAACACTTTGTGATCTTTAGATGTGGGACAGCAAGAGACAATGGAAAAGAAAAGTGGCCGCTCAGGACAGCTTCACAGAAGTGCCAGTTAATCCAATCCAATCGTTTGGCATGAGAAAAATTTCTTGTCAAGTAATTAATCATCTTTCCCAATGTCTTACATAAACCTCATACTCTTCTGCTCTTTACACACAAAAATATTCAGTCTGGTAGCTCTGGCTAAAAAACAGGATGAAGAGTAAAAATAAAGCTAAGAATATCAAAAAACTTGCCACTCACAAATATTTGACCCAATCGATTCAGACCCTAAACACAAAAATGTACCTGCAGATGTTTTTAGCCTGGTACAGAAGATAAATATCACTATCAAACCCCACTAGTTGCAGAAAATAATCAGAATTAATGAAAATGAAAATACATGTCAAAACTTATGGAATGAAACTAAATCAGAGCTTAGAGCAATACATACTTTTATTAGGTTAAAAAATGTATATATTTCAAATCAATATTGTAAGCTTCCACCTAAAGAAATCAGATAAAAGCAGCAAAATAAACCTAAAAAAATAAGTACAAAGAAATTATAAATATTGAAGGGAAAAAAATCATGAAATAGGGAACTCAAAAATGGAAAAATTTCAATAAAATAAAATGTTGGTTCTTTGCAAAAGATCAACAAAACTGATGAATTTGTTGCAACACTGAGCTAGAAAAAAAGAGAAAACACTAATTACACTATCAGGAATGAAATGGGGACATTAGGACCAACCTTGCAGAAGTAAAAATGATTATAAGCTAATGATAAACCAACAAATTAGATAGCTTAGATGAAACAGACAAATTCCTAGAGGGACATTGATCACCAAAAACAAATGAAGAATTTTTTTCTAACTGAAAAGAAATAAAAAATATGAATAAACCTATAATTAGGAAAGAAATTGAAACAGTAATTTAAATATTCTCACCAAGAAAAGCCCAGGCCCAGATGGATTTCGTAACAGAAACTCTCTGCCAGGGCAGAGACCTGGTGACCTTGTACAGTCCCACAATGGTCAGGTAGGAAGCCTCAGGGGCCAACTTGGTGGCAACCTAACTCAAGTCTTAAAGGAATGTCCTGTGATTCCTCCTGAAGCAAGAGGAGGTAAGTCTGCTGAGGAGCAGCTGCAAGGCAATTTTTCCTTCCCATCTTGTGGGCAGCTGCAAAAAGGCAGTTTTCATCCACTCCCCTAAGTTTCAGTTGAATGCAGATCTTTCCAACTGGCCTCCCCACCTTTTCCTTCGGATATAGCAGAGGCAGCTGTGGAAGTTTATAAAACTGCTTGGTGATATTTCCATGGCCACTTCTGCATGCCAGAGTGACCCACTGCTTGTATCCTCGGCCATCCGGACTCTAGGTGTTGTCATCCTGCAGGACTAGGGATACGTAAGGTTAAGACTATGTGGACCATGCTTTTGTTGGTGTAAGTTGTTTGTTGTTTGTCCAAATTTACTTGGGCTTGTTTCCTTATATGACTAAGCTATGCAAGTATGTCTGAAAAGTCAAATCAATAGCTGTCGTAGTGATTCTTGTGGCACGATTAGGCCATTGTTGCTTGAACACATCAGCCATGATTTTTATCAGATATTTGCAGACTAAATAATACCAATTGCACTTCAGAAAATACAGGAAAAGTTAAGACCTACCGACTGATTGGTATCCTGACATTACCCTGAAACCAAAAAGTGAAGAAAAGACATCATAAGGGAAGAAAACTACAGCACAATATCCTTATCACCTGAGACAGGAAATTTAGGGCCATGGAAACCTGCCTAAACAAACTTTGTTAAACTCAACCTTTTCTTCCTACTTACAGCTTCGCCATGTAGTATACCCCTAGCCCATACTCCTTTGCCCTGTCAGTTCTTCATGAATGTATTGCTTCTTTGTCTAAAACTAGTAAAAGTTCCCTAAGCCGGTCACCTCTGCCAGCTTTCACTCTCTTGTGAAGGCTCCTATGTCATATAAAAATTCAGTAACATTTGTATGCTTTGCTCTTGTTAATCTGTCTTAGGCCAGTTTAAGGTCATTTAACCTTAGGCACAGCCAGAGATGCAAAGAGGGTAGAGAAGAACTTCTCCTTCCCTACAGATTTACTGTGTTATTTTTAATTTTTTTTCAGTAATTTTAAATATCTATAGCTGTAAGATAATCTGTCACCCTTGGGCAGTTGTCTTGCCATCAGCATTCCCAGGAAAAGCAGAAGTCATTTCTTCTGTGTCACTAAGAGATAAGCAATCAATGCCACCCAAAACTGGTCATTGGATCCTTTGAACAAGCCCTAAAGAGTAACCCTTTCACATAAGTGAATTTGTTTTTCCATAAAATGCAAAGCAATTGGAAAATAACCCAGAAGAAAAAGTATGATTAAGAGAAAGATGATTAGTAAGCAGAAGGGCTAAGATTCAAAATAAGTCCTAGGTTCTTACACAGAATTTTCCTGGAGTCCTAATTAGGAACAGAGTCCTCATTTTACCTCATGTTAAGGAAGAGTACTGTAAAATAATTATAACAAAAACAAAAGGTTTTTATCATGATTACACATAAATACATAGCTTAGAGTCAGTGTTCCATTTAACTTTCATTAAAAATTGGCAAAAAATTAACTAAAGAGATGAAGCCCATCAAAAAGCATTTACAATCTATGGACAAATTACATAAGGATATTATATAATACCATGAAGGACATATTATACTGTTTTGTCCAGATTATTTGAAAATATAAATCTTTATAAATATATATAGTAAAATAGCAAGGGCTTAAGAGACTTACGATTTAAACTTTGGACAACTAAATTTCAGACTCCAGGAATTCTGTTCTGCTGGCCAAAAACTTGATGAAGTACATTTTTTAACAGTGTGAATCCAGATTAAATGGATTAAAGATGGCGGCATGAGAGGTGAGACACAGGCTTCCTCCTAAAACCGCATATAATATGAAAATATAATTAATACAACTACTCCTGAAGGAACAACAGGAAAGAGGACTGTGCTAGACTGCATACACCTGGAGAAAAGAGCAGACTTCACGGAACAGGGTAACATAACAAAGCTGTGGCCTGGTGGGACCCAAGCCCTTCCCCCACCCCAGCTCACCACAGGAGGAAGAGAAATGGGGAGGGAGTGAAGACCTGGGACTGCTGAATACCTAACTTCAGAGATCTGCTCTGGGAGCACAAACCTACATTTCATGGTGCTTGCATGATACTCTCATAATTAGGGGCTTGGAAGGCTAAGACAGGCAGAATTCCTGGAGAGACTGAGATTCCAGCTATTTGTGGAAACCAGGGATCCATATCCAGCTGCTCTGGGACAAAAGAAAGGCTGCCAGTCTGAGAGACATCCTAACAAGGAAGCCCTTAGCAAGAGGGCTGCTAAAGGGGCAAGGACTGCACAGAGCTTACTGCTCAGGAGAGAGGACAAGTAGACAAATTTTCCGGGTACACTCTGCCCAGCAGGTTGGGAGCTTTCCCATATAGCTCCCTGACAGGCTACACAGCTCCAAGGACCCCCTCCATGATACACAGCCTACTGCGCCTTTCTCCCTCCCGGCCAGCCCCACCTGGCTCACAAACAGGCAAATGCTACAATGGCATTAGGCCAACCAGAGGGAAGATCTGTCTACAGAAACTACAAACGCAAAGCATAGCAGCTTATACCCATGTGCTCAGCCCACTGGTTCAGGCAGTGGAGACCCTCAGAGCAGCCAGGAAGCAGGAAATAGCTCTTTCCTCTCCCCAGGCACCAATACCACTCCACTGTGACCCCTGACATTGCTTCAGGGGCTGAAAAGCTCCAGGGAGTAGAGCTTCCGGGCACTAGAGGGCGCCATATACAAATATGAAATGCCAAAGGAATCTGGTTCAGAGTAAAATTATTAACACCACTCCTGAGAAAGATTTAAATGACATTGACCTCATGACTTTTCCTGAAAGGGAGTTCAAGATAAAAGTCATTAACATGCTAATGGAGGTACAGAAAGATATTCAAGAACTCAGGAATGAATTCCAGTCAGAGATCCAATCATTCAAGAGCACAATGGAGGGTATTAAAAGCAGATTGGATATGGTGGAGGAGACGATAAATGAAATAGAAATTAGAGAGAAGGAATATAAAAAAGCTGAGGCACAGAGAGAAAAAAGGATCTCTAAGAATGAAAGAATATTGAGAGAACCATGTGACCAATCAAAATGGAAAAATATTCGCATTATAGGGGTACCAGAAGAAGAAAAGAGAAAAAGGGATAGAAAATGTCTTTGAGGAGGTAAATTGCTGAAAACTTCCCCAATCTGGGGAAGGAGATATTATCTCAGGCCATGAAGATGCACAGATCTCCCAAAACAAGGGACCCAAGGAAGACAACACCAAGACACATAGTAATTAAAATGGCAAAGATCAAGAATAAGGACAGACTACTAAGAGCAGCCAGTGAGAGAAATAAGATCACATACAAAGGAAAGCCCATCAGGCTATCATCAAACTTCTAAAACGAAACCTTTTAGGCCAGAAGGGAGTCACATGATATATTTAATTCAATGAAGCAGAAGGGCCTTGAACCAAGTATACTTTATCTGGGAAGATTGTCAATTAAATTTGAAAGAGGTATTAAACAATTTCCAGATAAATAAAAGCTGAGGGAATTTACCTCCCACAAACCATCTCTACAGTGTATTTTGGATGGACTACTATAGATGGAAGTGTTCTGAAGGTTTAATACCTGTCACCAGAGGTAATAAAACCACAGCAAGGAAAGTAGAATAGCTAATTACTGAGCAAATGCAAAAATTAAAATAACTATCTCCAAAGTTAATCAAAAGATAGGGAAAGAGTACAGAATATGATGCTAATATATAAAGAATGGAGGAGTAAGAATAAGGAGGAAGAAAAAAAAGAAACTTTAGATTGTGTTTGTAATAGCATGTTAAGTGAGTTTAGTTAGACTCTTAGATAGTAAAGAAGTTAACCTTGAACCTTTGGCAACCATGAATCTAAAGCCTGCAATGCCAATAAGTACATACCTATGGATAATCACCCTAAATGTAAATGGACTGAATGCACCAATCAAAAGACATAGAGTCACTGAATGGATAAAAAAACAAGACCCATCTATAGGCTGCCTATAAGAGACTCACTTTAAACCCAAAGACATGCACAGACTAAAAGTGAAGGGATGGAAAAAGGTATTTCATGCAAGTAATAGGGAGAGAAAAGCAGGAGTTGCAGTACTTGTATCAGAAAAAACAGACTTCAAAACAAAGAAAGTCACAAGAGAAAAGGACATTACATAATGATAAAAGGGTCAATCCAACAAGCAAACATAACCACTATAAATATCTATGCGCCTAACATAGGAGCACCTACGTACGTGAAAAAAATATTAACAGAATTGAAAGGAGAAATAGAATGCAATGCATTCATTCTAGGAGACTTCAAAATTCCACTCACTCTGAAGGACAGATCAATCAGAGAATAAGAAAGGAGACAGAAGCACTGAACAACACAATAGAACAGATAGACCTAACGGATCTACCAAACTCTACACCCAAAAGCAGCAGAATACACATTCTTCTCAAGTGCATATGGAGTATTTTCAAGAATAGATCATAGTCTAGGCCACAAAAAAGAGCCTCGGTAAATTCAAAAGGAAAGAAATTGTACCAACCAGTTTCCCAGACCACAAAGGTGTGAAACTAGAAATAAATTATGCAAAAACAATGAAAAATCCCACAAAGACATGGTGGCTTCACAATATGCTCCTAAATAACCAATGGATCAATGATCAAATAAAAACAGAAATCAAGCAATATATGGAGGCAAATGACAACAATAATTCAACAACACAAAATCTGTGGGACACAGCGAAGGTTGTGTTAAGAGGAAAGTATATTGCAATACAGGCCTACCTCAGGAAGGAAGAACAATCCCATTTGAGCAGTCTAAACTTACAATTAATGAAACTTGAAAAAGAAGAAAAAATGAGGCCCAAAGTCAGTAGAAGGAGGGACATAATAAGGATTAGAGTAGAAATAAATAAAATCAAGAAGAATAAAATAATAGAAAGAATCAATGAAAGCAGGAGCTGGATATTCAAGAAAAAAAAAATAGATAAGCCCCTAGCCAGACATATCAAGAAAAAAACAGAATCTACTCACATAAACAGAATCAGAAATGAGAAAGGAAAAATCACTATGGACACCACAGAAATACAAAGAATTATTAGAGAATACTATGAAAAATTATATGCTAACAAACTGGATAACCTAGAAGAAATGGACAACTTTCTAGAAAAATACAACCTTCCAAGGCTGACCCAGAAAAAAAAACAGAAAATCTGAACAGACCAATTACCAGCAATGAAATTGAACTGGAAATCAAAAACCTACCTAAGAACAAACACCTGGACCAGATGGCTTCACCACTGAATTTTATCAAACATTTACTGAAGACCTAATACCCATCCTCCTTAAAGTTTTCTGAAGATTAGAGGAGGGAATACTTCCAAACTTATTCTATGAGGGCAGCATCACTCTAATACCAAAACCAGGAAAAGACACCACAAAAAAAGAAAATTACAGACCATTATATCTGATGAACATAGATGCAAAAATACTCAACAAAATATTAGCAAACCCAATTAAAAAATACATCAAAAACATCACCCATCATGATCAAGTAGGGTTTATTCCAGGGATGCAAGGATAGTACACCACTTGAAAATCCATCATTGTCCACCAGATCAACAAAAAGAAGGACAAAAATCACCTGATCATCTCCATAGATTCTGAAAAAGCATTTGACAAATTAAACATCCACTCATGATAAAAACTCTCAACAAAATGGTATAGAGGGCAAGTACCTCAACATAATAAAGGCCATATATGGCAAACCCACAGCCAACATTATACTTGACAGCGAGAAGCTGAAAGCTTTTCCTTTATGGTTGAGAAAGGCACAAGTATGCCCACTCTCCCCACTTCTATTCAACATAGTACTGGAGGTGCTAGTCATGGCAACAGACAACACAAAGAAATAAAAGGCATTCAGATTGGCAAGGAAGAACTTAAACTATCCCAGTTTGCAGATGACATGATACAGCACATAAAAAAACCCTAAAGAATCCACTCCAAAACTATTAGATCTAATATCTGAATTCAGCAAAGTTGCAGGATACAAAATTAATACGCAGAAATCTGTGGTATTCCTATACACTAACAATGGCCTAGCAGTGAGAGAAATCAGGAAAACATGTCCATTAACAGTTGCATCCAAAAGAATAAAATACCTAGGAATAAACTTAACCAAGGAAGTGAAAGACCTATACTCTGAAAAATACAGGACACTCATGAGAGAAATTAAAGAAGATACCAATAAATGGAAACACATCCTGTGCTCATGGATAGAAGGAATTAATATTGTCAAAATGGCCATCCTGCCTAAAGCAATCTACAGATTCAATGCAATTCCTATCAAAATACCAACAGCATTCTTCAATGAACTAGAGCAAATAGTTCTAAAATTTATATGGAACCAAAAAAGACCCTGAATAGCCAAAGCAATCCTGAGAAGGAAGAATAAAGCTGGGGGGATTACTCCCCAACCTCAAGCTCTACTACAAAGGGACAGTAATCAAGACAGTTTGGTACGGGCACAAGAACAGACGCATAGACCAATGGAACAGACTAGAGAGCCCTGATATAAACCCAACCATATATGGTCAATTAATATATGATAAAAAGCCATGGACATACAATGGGGAAATGACAGCCTCTTCAACAGCTACTGTTGGCAATACTGGAGAGCTACATGCAAGAGAATGAAACTGGATTATTGTTTAACCCCATACACAAAAGTAAACTCAAAATGGATCAAGGACCTGAATGTAAGTCATGAAACCATAAACCTCTTAGAACATAACATAAGCAAAAATCTCCTGAATATAAGCATGAGCAACTTCTTCCTGAATGTATCTCCTCGAGCCAGGCAAACAAAAGCAAAAATGCACTCACTGGACTACATCAAACTAAATAGTTTCTGTACAGCAAAGGACACCATCAATAGAACAAAAGGCATCCTACAGTATGGGAGAATATATTTGTAAATGACATATCCAACAAGGGATTAACATCCAAAATATATAAAGAACTTACACGCATCAACACCCAAAAAGCAAATAACCCGATTAAAAAATGGGCAGAGGATATGAAGAGACAGTTCTCTAAAGAAGAAATCCAGATGGCCAGCAGACACGTGAAAAGATGCTCCACATCACTAATCATCAGAGAAATGCAAACTAAAACCACAATGAGATATCACCTCACACCAGTAAGGATGGCCATCATCAAAAAGACTAAGAACCACAAATGCTGGCAAGGATGTGGAGAAAGGGGAACCCTCCTACACTGCTGGTGGGAATGTAAACTAGTTCAACCATTGTGGAAAGCAGTATGGAGGTTACTCAAAAAACTCAAAATAGAAATACCATTTGACCCAGGAATGCCACTCCTTGGAATTTACCCAAAGAATACAACTTCTCAGATTCAAAAAGACATATGTACCCCCTATGTTTATTGCAGCACCTTTTACAATAGGCTAGATATGGAAGCAACCTAAGTGTCCATCAGTAGATGAATGGATAAAGAAGAGGTGGTACATATACACAGTGGAATACTATTCAGCCATAAGAAGGAAACAAATCCTACCATTTGCAACAACATGGATGGAGCTGGAGGATATTATGCTCAGTGAAATAAGCCAGGCGGAGAAAGACAAGTGCCAAATGATTTCCCTCATTTGTGGAGTATAGCAATGAAGCAAAACTGAAGGTACAAAATAGCAGACTCAGAGATTCCAAGAAGGAACTAGTGGTTACCAAAGGTGAGGGGTGTGGGAGGGCAGGTGGGGAGGTTGGAGAAGGGGATTGAGGGGTATTTTGTTTAGTACATATGGTTTGGGTGATCATGGGGAAAACAGTGTAGCACAGAGAAGGCAGATAGAGAATCTTTGGCATCTTACTGCATTGATGGACAGTGACTGCATTGGGGTATGGATGGGGACTTGATTATATGGGGAAATGTAGTGACCACATTGTTTTTTCATGTGAAACCTTCATAAGAGTGTATATCAATAATACTTTAATAAAAAATAAAAAAATAAAAAATTATTTAGCACAGGGGCTAAAAACACAGCTTTGGAACCAGGCTTAAAATGGCATCCTCACTCTGCCTCTTATTAAGTCAACTGGAATAAATTATTAAACTCTTCTTAATCTGTTTCTTCCTCTGTAAAAAAAAAAGATGAATAAGAATATTATTAGTTATCTTGTAGGACATCTTGAAGATTAAATAAGATTGTGTATGGAAAGAATTGAACACTGCCTGGCAGAGAATAGGTACTCATTGTTCTAAAATCTTCTTTACATTCATTCTTATTCTTATAACCAGGGTAGCTCTCAGGAAGCCTTCAAACCAGTGTTGGAGATATAACTCTGATTTAGCATAGAACCATGCCAGCCACTGCTAGGTGGACGGCCAACCACTGATCTTTACCAGAAAGCCCCGGTGTTAGCTGAATGTTGGCCAACAACACTAGCCCGCACTTAAGCTAATGGGAAGGGCAGACCCTAATAAATGTTACTAATGTTTCTAATGTGCCCACTATGTATTGGAAGAGAAGTTAGTAGAGCTCTTCCAAATCTAAACAAAATCATTGGATTTGATTCAAGCAACAAGTCTGCTCATTCCCAAACTGAACCAATCCCCAGGACACAGAACAAAATGGTTTTTCTTCGTTTTAATTAGGAGTCTCTTTCTGTTGCCTGTGTCATCTAGCAGCAGGGGCCTAAGGAATACTTCCCTGGTTAGTTATTAAAGCTGAGACCTATAAAGCATTCATAAAAGTCAGACTCCAGTTCTCCAAACTCATCAATCTCTAAATTTAATAAACCTCCTAGCCAGAGTCTCCACTGCCAGTATAATGAGTGACCAGTATGCACTTAATGAACCATGGTTCTTTGTCTAGCAACATATTGATCCTGATAGATGGCAGAGACCAACACAGAAGAGACCCTTAGGAGAGTTGTTGAGAAGTTAGCAATATTGCTATTAAATTTAGCACCATCCATCTACACATACACAGTGAAAGCTCTGAAAAATTATGTTACTCTTCTCTCATATCCATTCTGGTGTACGCTAATGGAGGAGGTCTTGGGGTATCTGAGTCTCTGGTTCTTTTTAACATTCAGTGTACCATCTAGACAAACCAGAGCGCAAAGAAGTGTTTTTTGCTTGAAGCAAATTCCTTCTGTGTTCCTGATGGAGAAAGAAAAAGCCTTTATTCATATCAGCCCTTATGTGTAACTCTATTTGCATTGGTAATTAGAATTATTTTCTACTGCTTTCTTATTTATTTCCATGAAAACAGTACAGAGTGGAAAGAAAAGACATTACAAGTGAAAAAAGTGGTATGCCAACACATAAAAAACTTCACCTGCCTCACACCTTAATTATTAGTCTAATTTACCTTTTGCCACTTCAGTGCTTTCTTTATAGTACACTGTGACAGGTAGAAAGAAGAATCTTCTAGGCCTCAGACTATTGCCAACCAGGGTAAATCATTCCCCAAAGAAAATGCAACATTGTTAACACTGCTAACTCTTGCACATTAACATTAGTCACTTTGCAGTCACTTGAAGAAAAATCCTGCCACCACCCTCAGTGCTTTGAGTATGAACAGGAAGGCAGTGTTAGCAGGTAGGAGTCCCAGCCACGTGTCCTCCACTCACACCTGTTCCAGTCATGCAATGATGAGCTGTTACTCCTCCTGGGCATAGGTGCCCTTCCTTCCTGCTCTGTGGAAAAGGGAAGAGAAATGTCTGACTGGTAAGTGCTGCTGGTGCAACTCTCGGAAAGTGAGAAAGGCTTTCTTCTGCCTGGAAACAGAGCTGAGGATGGGGAATGCTTAAGAAGCAACAAAATGGGTTATGGGTTGAAACGTTTATCCCAAAAAAGACAGAATAGCCACATGCAACGATGGGAGGAAAATGGTGTAAATATAGTGTTTTGTATATGTTAATAGTACCTACTGGCTTATGATCCCCACAGATAGTGCAAAATACTGCTAAGATATAACTTGAGCTGAATTTTCAAAAAATAAAAACACTGGTGGGAACTGATTTTGAAATGAAAGGGAAAAAAACAGACATACTCCAAAGATTTTCCAAGTTTAAGATGATTGTATTTTATAAGACTAAACAAAGACTAATAAAATAAGTACTCTTGAATTGATCTGAGCTGTGAGCAAAAATGTATTCATAAACTGTTAACTTCAGGCCAAATTTATAATAGTTAAAAAACAAGAAACTTTTTCATGTCCAAGCCATTGTTGATTAGGAAAATTATGTATTCTAATATAATAGAATAATATATTATTCATTCATAATATGTAGACATTAAAATGTTGCTCAAAAGTTTTTATTTTTATGAGAAAATACCTGTAAGAGAGTTAAATAGAAAAAGTAACATGAAATAGAAAAGTTAGTATGTTTGATGAAAGTTGTTATTCTGCCAGAAAAAGTGGAGAGAATTGTTTTCATTCTCTCCTGGGAGAAAAGGGAATTGAGAAGAGAGGGGAGGAAAGAGGCAAGGAGAGGTAACCAAACGACACGAGGAAATCCTGCAGGAACTTTAAAGAATAAGAATGCCCTAATACTCAACTTCAGAATTGCATTTGCCAAAATAATCCGTTTGGACCTCTGAGACACTCGCTTATGGTCTGTTATAAGCAGAGTCCTTGAGAGAGAAACATATTTGGGGGAAATTCAATGACAGATGCTGGTTTCAGCCGTGGGTCAATGCTTGGACAGATGTAAAGAACTTCAAATAAGATTTTGTCAGAGACTATATGATGGAGCCAGAAGGGGCCATGAGGCTTGGGAAAGGCCCCAAACTTTCAAAAAGGCATGTGATCCAAGGCCTTATAGTGAGCGAGTGGCAGAGCAAAGTCCATGCTTCTAATATGATGGTTGTCTGTTTTCCTACTCATTTGCCTGTCTCTGAGCTTTCCAAATCTTTCTTTGATGGAAATGGTTACTTTGATAATGAGGAAAAATAGCAGTATAGCTTTGACATGAAGACACTTCAGTAACCACATGAAAGGACCTTTCAGAAGCTGTCCAAGGACACTTGGGTAGCATCCAGTCCTACAGGTCAAGTGGTACAGAGGGTATCATTTGGTTGAAGAGGGAGACCAAAAGTGGGCAAGCAAAGAAAAGACAATTTCGGCTCCAGGAAAGAGAAGTTAGCACCAGAGAAATCAAACAGAACATACTTTGGTATTTTAAAGGAAAATTGTAGAAAGCTGTAATATGCTGTAGTTTATTACATGGTACAGCCATTTGGAAATAATTAATAATCATAGAGCATTTACTGAAAAAGGATCTGTGATTAAATGCTCTATGTATGTTAGTTTATATAAATCTCTTAATAAATCTGTGAGATAAATTCTATGGTTATCATCATTTTAAATATGAAAAAAATAAGGCACTGAGCAATTAAATAACCTAATCAAATTGCTCAGACATTAGGTGGTATAGCCAGTGGAACCTAACTCTAAAGCCCCCAGAAACTACAACAATAATAAGGGCTTACTCTGTGCCAGGCATTGTGTCAGGAGTCTCATGTGAATGACTTATATAATCCACACAACCTCTTGAGATACTTAATATTATTATTTATATTTCTAGGTAGTAAAACCAGGTCATCCTGCCTTACGGGGAAAAGTAGCTTATTGGTTCACACTTTATTATAATTTATGGTACCAAGATCTTTGTATTTTCCTCTTTGAATACGAACATTGAGTCCCATGGGCAAAAGACATACCATCATGATCATAAATCTGTTTATCGCTTATATAATAATGCATTTATCATTCAGAAGGCACGGTGTAATAACCAAATGTTAGTGTTTTCCATAATAAAAATGTAAGGGTAACTTTTTGGCAAAAATATATTTCAGCTTATCCTATCTTGCTTGCATATACCTGCATCATTTTGTGAATTACCTACTTGTTCATAATCCATGTTGCTGTCAGGAGTTCTCAAATGATTCTAATGCTAATTGACATAAAGTATCAATAAAGTGATAACATTTGGTGGAGTTGTTGGAGGTAATATGAGGAGACTAGAATAGAAAGAGAAAAAAACAGGGAAGAGAGAACACTTTAAAAATCACGTTTCCCAGAGCAAAGCTCTCAGCTCTTGAGAGGACCTGACACTTGGGGGATGCTTTTGTACTTCATTTCAGATGGCTATAGCACCCTCTGGTGGGAAACGTTCATATTTCACAATGTTTTCCAAAATAGTATAGATTGACATGCTCTGAAATCTACAAGTAGCTTTTGGAAACAGTGCCTCTGATCTTTTTTTTTTTGTAAGTAAACATATGCCCAAATTAAATTTACTTCATTTCAGAAGCTGTTCCAATGCCAAACTGAGTATTATGTAACATGAAAAATCTTCTAGAAACAAATTAGAAGTAGGGGGACTTGGGTATCTTGAGTTAATCAAATTAATTGCAGAGCATACTAATTTAGAAGCAGAAGAAGCTGTGACTTTTATTTACAAATATATAGCAATTTTTTCTTCATTTTCATATGAAAATGTCACACGTTTATTGAACTGAAACACATGAATATGTCCACAAACCTTGCCTCCCTAACTCTTTTAGATCTTTATTCATGTTCTCTTTCTCAGCGATATTTTTCTTTTTTTTTTTTGGTATCATTAATATACAATCACATGAGCATCACTGGGGCTACTAGAATCCTCCCACTGACAAGTCTCCACCACATACCCCATTACAGTCACTGTCCATCAGTGTAGTAAGATGCTATAGAATCACTACTTGTCTTCTCTGTTCTATACTGCCTTCCCCATGTCCCCCTCCACATTATGTGTGCTAATCTTAATGCCCCTTATTCCCCTTATCTCTCCTTTCCCACCCATCCTCCGCAGTCCCTTTCCCTTTGGCAACTGTTAGTCCATTCTTGGGTTCTGCAAGTCTGCTACTGTTTTGTTCCTTCAGTTTTTGCTTTGTTCTCATGCTCCACAGATGAGTAAAATCATTTGGTACATTTCTTTCTCCTCCTGACTTATTTCACTGAGCATAATACCCTCTAGTTCCATCCATGTTGTTGCAAATGGTAGGACTTGTTTTCTTCTTATGGCTGAATAATATTCCATTGTGTATATGTACCACATCTTCTTTATCCATTCATCTACTGATGGATACTTTAGGTTGCTTCCATTTCTTGGCAATTGTACATAGTGCTGTGATAAACATAGGGGTGCATATGTCTTTTTCTAACTGGGCTCCTGCATTCTTAGGGTAAATTCCTAGGAGTGGAATTCCTGGATCAAATAGCATTCTATTTTTAGTTTTTTGAGGAACCTCCATACTGATTTCCACCATGGTTGAACTAATTTACATTCCCACCAGCAGTGTAGGAGGGTTCTCCTTTCTCTACATCCTCGCCAACATTTGTTATTGTTTGTCTTCTGGATGTTGGCCATCCTTACTGGTGTGAGGTGATATCTCATTGTGGTTATAATTTGCATTTCCCTGATGATTAGTGATGTGGAGCATCTTTTCATGTGTCTATTGGCCATCTGAATTTCTTCTTTGGAGAAGTGTCTGTTTAGCTCCTCTGCCCATTTTTTAATAGGGTTATTTGCTTTTTGGGTGTTGAGGCATGTAGTTCTTTATATATTTTGGATGTTAACCCCTTGACGGATATGTCCTTTACAAATATATTCTCCCATACTGTAGGATGCCTTTTGTTCTGCTGATGGTGTCCTTTGCTATACAGAAGCTTCTTAGCATGATGTAGTCCCATTTGTTCATTTTTTATTTTGTTTCCCTTTCCAGAGGAGATGCATTCAGGAAAAAGTTGCTCATGTTTATAATCAAAAGATTTTTGCCTATGTTTTCTTCTAAGAGTTTTATGGTTTCATGACTTACATTTTGATCCATTTTGAGTTTACTTTGTGTATGGGGTTAGACAATAATCCAGTTTCATTCTCTTGCATGTAGCTGTCCAGTTTTGCCAACACCAGCTGTTGAAGAGGCTGTCATTTCACCGTTCTACATCCATGGCTCCTTTATTGAATATTAATCAACTATATATGCTTGGGTTTATATCTGAGCCCTCTAGTCTGTTCCAGTGGTCTATGGGTTTGCTCTTGTGCCAGTACCAAATTGTCTTGATTCATGTGGCTGTGTAGTAGAGCTTGAAGTTGGGGAACATAATCCCCCAAGCTTTATTCTTCCTTCTCAGGATTGCTTTGGCTATTCAGGGTTTTTTTTTTTTTTGGTTCCATATAAATTTTAGAACTATTTGCTCTAGTTCATTGAAGACTGCTGTTGGTATTTTGATACGGATTGCATTGAATCTGTAGATTGCTTTAGGCAGGATGGCCATTTTGACAATATTAATTCTCCCTATCCATGAGCACAGGATGTGTTTCCATTTATTGGCATCTTCTTTAATTTCTCTCATGAGTGTCTTGTAGTTTGCAGAGTATAGGTCTTTCACTTCCTTGGTTAAGTTTATTCCTAGGTATTTTATTCTTTTTGATGCAATTGTAAATGGAATTATTTTCCTGATATCTCTTTCTGTTAGTTCATTGTTAGTGTATAGGAATGCAACAGATTTCTGTGTATTAATTTTGTATCCTGTAACCTTGCTGAATTCATATATTAGATCTAGTAGCTTTGGAGTGGATTATTTGGGGTTTTTTATGTACAGTATCATGTCTTCTGCAAACAGGGACAATTTAACTTCTTCCTTGCCAATCTGGATGCCTTTTATTTCCTTGTTTTGTCTGATTGCCATGGCTAGGACCTCCAGTACTATGTTTAATAAATGTGGGGAGAGTGGGCATCCTTGTCTTGTTCCCGATCTAAAAGGAAAAGCTTTCAGCTTTTTGCTGTTAAGTACAATGTTGGCTGTGGATTTGTCATATATGGCCTTTATTACGTTGAGGTACTTGCCCTCTATACCCATTTTTTTGAGAGTTTTTGTCATGAATGGATGTTGAATTTTATCAAATGCTTTTTGGCATCTATGGAGATGATCATGTGGTTTTTGTCCTTTTTGTTGATGTGGTGGATGATCTCAGTGATATTTTTACCGATCATCTTATTAATATAGGTAACCCAACATCCTACACAGCCTGTGACTTACTCTGTTTCATTTTGCCACAGTTAAGATGACCAATGAGTTTTTGGCCAAACCAAGACACTTAGCGTGTCTAAAGGGATGCTATTAGCATTTACACTGGGACAAGTTGCCAGTGGGGATCCTGTGACATGGTTACCTCACTTATTGCATTTACCATCTTCTAATGCACTGTGTATTTCATTTTTTATTTTGTCTTTTATTTAAAATGAAAGCTTCACAATGAACAGGGAGTTTTGCCTTTTATTTTTTTCTCATTGTTGTAACCTCAGTGTCTAAAATAATGCTTATAATGGGTGCTTCATAACATTGATTGAATAAAGGCACTTGTTTACCTGCTGTGATTACTCAATATAGCTGCAAATTCTTGGTCACTTGACTCACTGACAGGTGGCACTTACATCCCCTTTCCTTGAATCTAGGCTGTTTTTCGGCCGCTTGACCAATAGAATGTGGCAGAAATGCAATGTGACAATTCCAGGCCTGGCCTTTAAGAGGACTGGTGGATTTTATTTCCTGACTCTTGAGAATTCTTGTTATTTGCATGCTTCCTTTTGCAACCCAGCAGCCATGAAATAAGGAATCCAGACTACTCTGGTATACCATTGCACCTGAGCTTCCAGCCGACAGCCAGGACAAATGACCAGGTTCTGAGTTAGCCATCTTGTCCATCCAGTCCATCTGAATCCTCAGGTGACTGCAGTCCCAGCCAACATCCTTGGAGCAGAAACACTACCTAGGGAAGTCCCAGAGCAATGACAGAATGGTTACTGTGTTCGGTCGCTAACTTTGGGGGTGGTTTGTTATGCAGCAATAGATAACTGAAACTCTGCAATATGTGTCCTAGGCACCACAAAGGACACAAAATAGAAAAATATCAGTCTTAAGGAACTGTGTGTTTAAAAGGAGAAAAAAACCTCACTTAGATGAATAATGTTTTCTTGTAATGAGGTTACTGCCATAAAAACACAAAAATAACTTGGGAGTTTGCAGGAAAGATATGTTCAAAGAGAATTTGTGGATGTAAAGACAATTTCATTAGGTTTGTGGAGAGCAAGGAGCACGTCACTAAATAGTTGACAATTAGAGGTGAAGGGATAGAGTTACTGGTGGAAACAAAGCTAAAAGCGTGAACACAAAGGTAAGAAAGCATGAATACATATCCATCTACCATCAAGAAGTTCAGTTTGGCCAGGGTGAGGGCTTTATGAAGAGAAAGGAAAGCCAGAAAGGAAAATACCAAATAGGCCATGGATCTGAAGTCATAAAACTCCTAAAAGAAAACATAGACAGTAAACTCTTGGACGGCAGCCTTAGCAACATTTTTCCGGATCTGTCTCCCCAGGCAAGGGAAACAAAAGCAAAAATAAAGAAATGGGACTACACCAAAACTGAAAAGCTTTTGAACAGAAAAGGAAACCATCAACAAAATGAAAAAACAACCTCCTGCATGGGAGAAGATATAGGCAACTTACTGAATGGGAAAAGATATCCAATAAGGGGTTAATATCTAAAATATGTAAAGAACTCATACAACTCAACACACACACACACACACACACACACACACAATCCAATCCAATTAAATAACTGGCAGGAGACATGAGTAAACATTTTCCAAGGAAGACATACAGAAGGCCAACAGACATATGAAAAGATTCTCAGCATCACTAATCATCAACGGCTACAAATCAAAACCACAATGAAACCACTTCACACCAGGCAGAATGACTGATATCAAAAAGACAAGAAATATCAAGTGTAGGCAAGGATGTGGAAAAAGGGACTCTTGTACACTGTTGGTGGGAATGTAAATTCATGCACCCAGTATTTAAAACAGTGTGGCAGTTCCTCAAATTATTAAAAATAGAAATACCATAGGGTCCAATAATGCCACTTCTGAGTATTTACCCAAAGAACAGTAGAACACTTAATCACAGATTTTTGTGCCCCTGTGTTTATTGCATCATTATTTACAATAGCCAAGATATGGAAGCAACCTATGTGTCCAATAACAGATGAATGGATAAAGATGTGGTATATATACATAATGGAATGTTACTCAGTTACGAAAAAGAATGAAATCTTACAATTTGTGATAACATGAGTGGACTCAGAGGGTATTATGCTAAGCAAAATAAGTCAGAGAAAGAAAAAAACCCCATAGGATTTCACTTATATATGTGGAATCTAAAACCAAAACAAAAAATAAACAAAAAACAGAAACAGACTCATAAGTAAAGAGAACAAACAAGTGGTTGCCAGAGTAGAAGGCGATCAGCAAAATAAATGAAGGAGATTAAAGGGCACAAACTTCCAGTTATAAAATAAGTCTCAAGGATGAGAAGTACAACACAGGGAACATGGCCAATAATATTGTAATGACTTTGTATGGTGGCAGATGGTCACAATACTTACTGTGGTGAACATTTCATAATATATATAATTGTCATATAACTATGTTGTACACCTGAAAATAATACAGTTGATGCTTGAACAACATGGGGATTAAAGGTGTTGACCCCCTGCAAAGCTGAAAATCTGCATATAAGTTTGACTCCCCATGAAATTAACTAGAATAGCCTACTGTTCAGTGGAAGCCTTATAGATAACAGTTGAGGAATGCATATTTTATATGTTCTGTGTATTGAATACTGTTTTCTTACAATAAAGTAAGCTAGAGAAAAGAAATGTTTTTCAAACTGTTGCAAATCTCAAAAAAAAAAATGTCCGCATAGTTACTGAAAAAAATCTGTGTATGAGTGGCCCTGAACAGTTCAAAGGTCAACTGTGTAATGTTGTATGACAGCTATGCTTCATTTAAAAAAAAAAAAGAAATACGGAAATATGTCATAGAGCAGAGCCTTAAGCCTTAAATATTATACCAGTAACTGGATTTCTTTCATGGTCAGAAGTAAGTAAGACGGCTTTTTTTTTTTTAACATCCACTGAGTTTTCCAACAGTGATAATAAACATTATATATAGTCATTGTAAGTGGAAACTTTTTTAAATCTAAAGAAAATAAAATTACTTCCAATTCCTCTTCCTAGACCTAGTCATTGTTAATCTTTTCTTCTTGTATTTTCTTTACAGATACATTATTACAATTGGGATATGGGAAACAGAAACAGTTTATAACCTCACTCTTTGACTAACATTCACCTAGTAAGTACTCATCCACTTAATTAAAGATTCTTGAAGGAAGAGGTTTAACATTTACATGAAAGATGTCATATGCAAATATCAAAATTTCTTTCACACAAATATCCTTCTAGTAAATATTTACATTTTTTCCAAATTTAGATATAGCTGTGATAGAAATGAACACCAGTTGTGCATTTACTCAAATGTACTTGGGTAGTACCATCAGCCAACACTGAAGGATTTTGTAAGAAACAAGCCTATGAAATATTACTATATTGGTTACAGACTGAATGTCTGAATGTCCCCCCCAAATCCGTATGTTGAACGGATTTGTGAATATATTTGTAGACAGAGCCTGTAATGAGGCAATAAAGGTTAAATGATGTCATAAAGGTAGAGCCCTAATCCAATAGGGCTGGTGCCCCTGTAAGAAGAGAAGACCCACCAGAGTTCTCTCTCCACCACAGGAGGAGACAGAGAGAGAGAGCCTTCTGCAAGCCAGGAAGAGAATCCTCCCCAGAACCAAATCAGCCAGAACTGATCTTGGACCTCCTAGCCTCTGTAACTGTGAGAAATAAATTTCTGTTGTTTAAGCCAGCCAGTATGTGGTATTTTGTTATAGCAGCTAGAGCAGACTAATACAGTTGTCATAAATATTTGGCTTAGAACATTGTTAATGACATTGTACAGTTCAAATATGAGAAGAAAAATGTCTTTTTGTAATAAGGAGACAATAATTTTATTATCTCATGGACATTAAATTGAACATGGATCTTCATGTTTTGTTTGCTTGAAGTTTTATAGGCAAATATGTGGCTCTTTTCTCTTTGCCCCAATTTCTTCATTTACTATTTATTTCATATTTAATTAGAGCACATGTATCGTTATAAATAACATTAATCCTTTTTTTGGAACAGGCAGTTTGCAAATAAATAAATGAAAAGATGAAATTAAATGAACATTATTTCAGCCACTTAGAAATAATTAAATACAACAGAATAGTGATATAATAGAGTTAAGCATTATGCAACTGTTGAACCAGAATCACTGTATGAATTGATAGACAAATATATCCATATTATTGAAATATAAACGTTATGGTTGAATAGTAAAAAAAGTCATGAAAATTGAATATTTAGTGAGGGGCAAATCTAAGGAAATATGCTTACTTTCCCAAATCATAGCCAAACAAGGAAAGAAGATTTCAAAAATTCCTTGAAAAAAGAAATAAGTTTTAATAATCTAAGAGAAGGCAGGTGTTGTCTTCATACTTAAGACATAATTACTTAAGACACACTTCATAATTAAGACAGAAGACTCAGTCAGGTAAGGTCACAGCTGAACAGGATTCTAAAGGAGATCCAAGTTAAAACAGATGATACAAACATTGTCCAATTTGATCTTCCTGGTTGAAATTTTGTGCCTTAATGTAGGATGAATAATGTAATAAATTTTTTCATGTATCTAGAAAACAGCATTATACTAATGATATGCATCTGTGTAGACCACATGGCTACCTGAATGTGCAAAATAGTTTTTTTCAGAAGGCATTACTATGTTTTAAGAGATTCAATTAGTCACACAGTGTATCTGGTCAGCTTTCTATGTAGATCTGAGGAAGATTTTAGGGCTAAGTGAATGATTGCAGAGTGGGAATATTTTGGCAAGAACCGAACAGTACTTTGAGAATTTCAGCCAATGACAGTTAAATGCAAAATCTGTTCAGATATCCTCTGTAATTCAAAAAGCGTATGTGAAATTTTTAAAGGAGTACAGCTCTTTAAATTCTGAGGGAAAATGTGTAATATATGTAAAATGGCATATTTTCCAGACGGCAAGATCCAAAATTCAACCAACACTTCCAAATTAGTATACATACATCGTCTCTAAAAATACCTAGTGAAAAATTAACTGGAGACATTGAAAGTTCATAATAGTTATGTCTGAAATTAGTGGAACAGGAGAAAGAAGAGAGGGTTAGTCAATATATCTAATGGTATTTGCTCTCGGATCCATGTGACACCATGTAAAGAACACTGCTTTGAGGACCAGATATCCTGGTTCCATCTTTAGCTCTATGATCTGTGGCATATACAAAACCAGTCTTATGTACATGCATTTTCTAATCCTCAACAATGTCAGCCAATGTTATAAACAAGGAGAATGAGACAGGGGCTAGTAATTTGCATGAGATCACAAGGCAGGTAAGTGACTGAATTGGAATTCTAGTACAAGTTACTCTAAAATCTATATTCCTTCCACATCACAAAAACAGGGTGAGATAGTTCTAACAACTGTGAAGGGTGTGAGATTTTAGCCTGTCACAGTTTTATACAGGCTAGCAGAACACAGGAAACTCCTGGGTGGACACAAAGGGTTTTATTAATCATCACACAGCAAACAGCATGAGGTTTATGTATCAGTCCATTGTCCCCCACCCCCAAGCCCCATGGGGGCAATGTAGAGAGGCCCAGGTGGAGGCAATGAACACAGTTGACTTGGTCACAGTTTATGAACCCCAAATTTAGGAAACTCCTCAACATTATAAAAGGCAATGCCAGCTGACAATGTCATCCTTTGCCCAGGAGGTAAATAATATTTTTACTATCCTAGTCAGGAAACAAATCTTCCCTCTACCCCTATAGGGTCCCTAGAGACCCTATCTCTATCTTCCAAAACTGCTTCATATACAACACCCATTTATAACAACATACATGGACCTAGAAGGTATTATGTCACATGAAATGACTTAGAGAAAGACAAATACCGTATGACTCCACTTATATGTGAAGTCTAGAAAAAAACAACCAATAAAACAACAAAACAGAAAGAGACTCATAGATACAGAGAATGAACTGCTCATTGGCAGAGTAGAAGGGCAAGGGGGATAAACAAAGATAGCCTGGTACAAAAGCAGTCACAGTCGCATAGGTATGCCATGGAGAATGGCCCCCTAAAACAGGATCTGAGGAAAAATATAAATGAAGTAGATTGTGCAATCCAGTGGACAGTCTGACAAAGGCCCAGAGAGGTGTGGTTCAGTGTGCTGGCTAACGTCTGCATACACTGATACCTAAATCTGATTCAAATTCAGGTCCTTTGGGGCCTGGAATCTATGCCATCAGTCCATTTACAGAGACACAGGCAGAAATGATTATGAGCAAGGAACAGACTAGCATCTTGGTGAAGGAGATCAGAAAAATGAAGGGAAATGTAAGGACTCCAAAAAAAGAGACTATGCTTGGGGCAGACACTCATTCTAGACAGGAAAATCTCAGCAGAAAATCAGTTGTATGAATTAAGGCCACCTGTAAGGACAAACGCCATTCAGTTTACTGAGCACGCCGGAAGTTAGTGCCTCACTCCCGGGCAGTGGCAGATTGGTTTCCTAACCAAACTAACAAAGATAATGTCTCCCTCTGGGGCAAATATGTTCAGTGTAGCTTGCAGCACCAGATAATAGCTAGAGTAATTCCAGACTTGATGGACTAAGAAGCTCTAACACACTTCCTGCTCAGATTAGAATGGGCTTGCTTGTTGGGCAGGCCTCCCTTGTTGATAAAAGCACTTCCAGGGGCTAGAGACTGAGGAAGGCAGAAATTGATGGAGAGAAGCAAATAAAGAACAAAGGTGGGAAGTCCCTTTTTCAAAGAGATAGTAAAGGCCAAGTGAAATGTCAACAGCCAAAAAAAAAAAAAAGTGCCTTTCTCACAAACTAAACTGCTACAATCTTTGCCCAGGAATTAGAAGCAAAATGTCAGACCAACTGAATAGCAGTGCCTACCTGCACCTGTGAAGGGTGTGAGAATTTTTTTTTTTAGCCTGTACCAGAGCCAAAAGATTAGAATTTGCAGAGAAAAATGTTCTCTCCTAGTTTTTTAAAAGAAAGCACTCAAACAGCTCTGTTAAATTAGATCCAAACCAGTTTGAAATTCAGTACATTACTTTTATTCTTGTTAAATCCCTGTCACTAGATAACACATGCAAGGTTTTAGGAATGTCACTTTAAGGCACTGTATTACTAGGGAGAATATCATTTTTTGCATAATTTTCACTCTGGTGAGCAATCTCAGAGTCTGTTATATTTGAATCCTGTGATCGTTTCTTATAAAAAGTCATATCATCTGCCATATTACAGTGTAGTAATTCCCATAATAAAAGTTACAGTTAATGCTGATAACATCACTAATTAAAAGTGTACATATAATTATATATATAATTACAATGTTTCTAAGAATGACTCTAAGAAACTAAAGGGCATCGTTTTATCTACTTATGAGTCACTGTATTCTCTTGCTTTAATTTAAAGTTTTGACCATGACAAACTTTTCCCAGGTCTGAGGGAGCAAGAGCAATAATGGCTTATCTTGAAACTCTGTGTGAGATAAAGAGTAATTCTCATTTTAACTGAGTACAATTGATAAAGGAAATGAGAAAAGATAAATTTTGATTCAAGTAACTTTAACTTCATGTATAATAACCATGCTTGCATGCTTGCATAGAAAAACATTTATACAAGAATGTAAAAATGATGAGAAATCTGGTTCATTTTCTCAGCTATGATTTGTTGCCTAAATTAATTAAAGATATGAATACAGTTTGGAAAGGAACCTAAAAGTTAAATATATTTTGCTTCCAAACATTTAGTAGAACTAAAACTATTTTCTATAGTATCCTGCTTTAAAAATACAAATGTGAATATTTCATTTTAAAACTTGTCATATGTGGAACATTATTTCTATAAGATATTTCAAGGGCTGTTTGTCAGAGTTTCCTCTATTTCTCTAAATCTACCAGTTCATAGAAAAGACAGGTTTTAATGACTTATTTAGGAACCCTTCAGTGAATATATATTCAATGAAAATAAATGTTGGCAACGATGTGAAGAAAAGGGAACCCTTATACACTGCTGGCAGGAATGTAAATTGGTATAGCCATATGGAAAATAGAAGTACAGTGGCTCCTCAAAAAGTTAAAAATAGAAATATCATGTGTTCCAACAATCCCACTCTTGGGTAACTATCTAAAGGAAATGAAATCAGTATTCTTGAAGAGATGTCTGCACTTCCATTCATTACAATGTTGTTCACAATAGCTAAGATACAGAAATAACCTAAATGTCCTTCAGTGGATAAATAGATAAAGAAAATGTGTTATATGTATATACAATGGGATACTGCTCAACCATAAAAAAGAAGGAAACATCACCTTTTTTACGACACGTTATGAACCTGGAGGGCATCATGCTAAGTGATAAGTCAGACAGAGAAAGACAAATACTGTATGGTGTCACTAATATGTGAAATCTAAATTTTTTAAAAAGCTGATTTCATGGAAACAAAATAGAATGATGGTTGCCAGGGGCCGGGAGGAAAGGTAAATGGGAAGATGTAGGTCAAAGAGTATAGATTTTCAGTTATAAGAAGGATAAGTTCTGAGGATCTAATGTAGAACATGGTGACCATATAATGTATGCTGTTATAGACCATATCTGTAACAATATAGATAATACTGTATACTCAAAAGTTGTTCAGAGATTTTAACAACTTATTTAAGACCACTAAGATGTGAAGCATTCTTTCAAATCATGTGAAGTGATGGATGTGTTAATTTTCTTAATTTTAGTAATCATTCTACAAGATATGCATAAAATGATCACATCATAAACTTTAAATATATAAAATTATATTTATCAATTGTTCCTAGAAACATTAGGTGGGAGCTCTATAATTCATGAGAGAAATGTGGTCTTTACCTTTAAGACTGTTTCTTGAAAAATCTTGATAGGTTAAAAAGTATTTTATAATCTCAATATTACATTTATTATTTATTCCTAACATACCTGAATTGAGAAAGTCAATGTAAAGGATACAAGAGACAAAAGTATTCAGATCTACTGAAAATATTAATATGCCACAGCTTTCAGTTGAGCACAATTTAAACTATGAATATTATGGTACCAAGAATGTAATGAGATTACCTGGGAAAATTAACTCAGGTCAAGAAAAATATCTTCAGCAATCTATAAGGAAGAAAATTTCTTGGCAAATGTAGAAATGTCCTTAAATCTAAACCATCAGATCTCCAAGCACGATGAATGTTGGACCTAGAAGTTATTACTGCTCTTCCAAATTGTGAGAATACAAACATATCGGGGAAGACAAGGGCTTGTGAGCCTCTGAGTTAGAACATAAGAATAGCACAGCCTGAATCACAGATATGATTCCTCGACTTGATGTTTTCTAGCTGGAAAAATTAGAAAAGTAGGAAGGAAACCCCTATCAAATTCAATGTTATTTTGTTAATAAAACATGGATAACTAATTAACTAAGAACTTTATCTTGAATTTTTAAGCAATTTCATCCACTAATTTAATAAAGAAAAGCTTTGTTCTTCAATACAAAAGGGGAAAGTTAGGCAGCATGTTAAAAAGGAAACTGGACTTTTAAAATCTTGATATGAAAACATCTGATCTACCCAGTACTCTAAAATCAAAGGTAGAAAATCAAAATTAGGGAAGGACTATTTTTTAAAGAATTTTACTTAACAGAAGTTCCTTGTTTTAGGCAAAAAAAATTACTCAATTTCAGTCTATAAAAATATACTAAAACAGTAGATTTGAATATGACATAACTTACCAAAAATCCAAAAGCACCTTTTACCCTTGACGGCAGTAAGAAGTGCCTGCTGTGTCAAATCCTCACCACCACTCCATCCCAGGCTGAGGCTTGGTCCTTTACCACCTTGAGATGTTCCTCTTCTGCTTTGCTGAAACCAAGCCAGTTACCTCTGATGGCCCTCAACCAAAGTGACTGATTTGAAAACTGGGATATTTCAGGCTCTCAATGCCATCCATGCACCTTATCTCCTTTAACTCTTTATTACTACCCTTTCCTGAACTTAGACTCTTTTCCCCTCATCACTTAATTACTTTATGCTTTCTTCACAGCTTCTGCACAACTAAATGCCTCTCTCTTCACTGCTATTCTCTTGTAACCCAAATTCATGGCATGAGCCTTCTGTAATCCCTGTTCTCTTGTGAACACTCATTACCCTCTTCTGAAAATGCTTTCTCCACTGTCAGAAACAAATCTTCCTCTCCCACAATGCCACTGAATCCAGTACAGAGCGTCTCTTCCCTCACCCATCAGCCCCCTCAGAGCCTGGGGAGAGCACTGCTTCTCTCCTTGCTCTTCCATTCTCTTCTACCTCCACAGAACAACTCATTGTTCTTTGAGTCTCTTTCCTCCTTTTGGCTGCTGTCATCTGCTGACCCCTGAGTAACTACTCCAATTCTTTGGTGATTTGCAGTGTGACTTGCCATCTGACACATGGTCTTACCTCCACTCCAAGTGCTCTTGTCATCTTGAGTCATCTGAGCATTAGTCAAAGGATCCATCCCACGTGGCAGCATTATAATTTTGAACCTTCTTAGTTTCCACTACCTTCCACCTACTCTGCTTCAGTCACTCCCTCCCAAAGCACGTTCTTGTCCCTACAGGGAATCGTTCCATGTTTGATCTTTCATTCAAACAGCTCTTCTTCAGAGACTCTTTCCTTTCCTTTCTGTTTCTCATGCCCTGGCTGACAGCGTCTCTTCCACCACCAAGGAGGACAGAGACCCTTGTGGTCTCCACTACTTTCCCAGTACCTTTCTATCCACTTTGCATTCCCTAGAGCCCATGGTTTGTCACCAGAACTGCTCTAGCCAACTTCTCAAAGTCCCTAGCACCAAACAATTTCACTGAAACTACCAGGCAAAACTCTAACCTTGAAGAATACTACAAACCCATCTAGTTCGTTCCCATACTTGGGTGACCAGGTTCTGCTGGAGGAAAGTTACATAACCGTATAGCTTGGATCTGCCATGAGTTCTTATCTCTGACCCCACCTAGATGCCTAGCACTGCCTGGCAATCCTGCTATGGTATCCGCAGAGTTATTTATAATTCACTTATTCTTAATATAGTTCACCCATACTTCTCCTAAGTCTATATGCAATTGCTAATCAAGGGCCATTTTTAACATAACTAATGCCAAAACTACAGTTAATATGTCACTTTTACCAGGTTTCCAGGGGAATAGTGACAGTTAGGCAAATAGCAACTTCTCATACATAAAGCTTAAAGTTTTAACCCTTTAGCCACGTAACAGTTGAATATTGTATTGATGTGGTTCTACTTCCATGTCTGCTTTCACACTAATAAATAATTTCTTTGAAAAAAGAACTGAATCTTATTTGTATGTATAGATTTACATTACATAGATATTCAATACTTACTGTACTTTGAACATATTTAGAGAACAGTGAAAGAGCTTTCCTAAATTCTCTGGGAACCTAAAATTAAAAACATCTTGAAATCGGAAAACACTGGCATCAAAAAAATAGGAAATTATAGTCAGAATACCATACTCTAATTAAGGAAGTAATTAAGTATAGGATATGTTTTAGTAATATTTTCTTCAAATATGTTTTAACGTTTTGAAAGTTTTAGTATTTGAATGGGTTTTTCAGTTTAAGAATATCTTACATAACTACAATAGATGGATTATGGCTTCCAAAGATATTTCCACATTCTAATGTCTGGAACCTGTCAATATTACCTTATGTGGCAAAAGATGTGATTCAGTTAAGGATCTTTCGAGGAAGAGCTTATGCTGCATTTTCCAGGTGGGCCCTAAGTGCAATCACATGTATCCTTATAAGAGAAAGGCAGATGGAGTTTTGAAACAGACACATGTAGGAGAAGTTGTAAAGATGGTGGAAAGAACTAAGCAGTATGGCTATAAACCCAGTAAATGCCCAGGACTGCTGGCAGGCACCAAAGCTAGAAGTATGGAACGAATCCTCAGCCAGAGCCTCTGGAGGGAGGGCAGCCCTGCTAACATCTCCATTTCAGATTTTTGGAACCTGAAACTGAGAAATTTAAATTTCTACCACTTAAACCACCCAGTTTTTGGCAATTTGCTACAGTACTCACAAGAAAAAATATGGTGCTGTCATGTGTCAGGCATTATAGGAGTCTCTAACGACATGATTAAAATATGAAAGTGAAGGGGTCATGTTCCCCAACCACTATTCACTTCCAATTTAGCTCGCATAGGATTAAAAAGTCACCACACAGTATGTCTTCTATATTGGAAACAGGTACTGGGGCGATGGGAACACAGAAAAGAAATCTAAGAAACTGATGTGGAGTCATGGGCCACATGGAATAGCATCTGGGAATCAAAGCATTGAGCAAGAGTGGTAAGTCTAGAGAATGGAAAGCAAAGCGAAGTGGACCAGAGATGGTAGAATTGGAGGGAGATGAAGCTGGAATGGTAGATTATAAAGCAATGCATTATTCCTTGGAAAATGAGAAGTTACTGACGGTTTTCAGCACAAAACCAACATACCTTGATAATCTGTTTTACAAAGGTGACTCTGAAGCATTTATGTGGAAAATTCACTTAAGTAGAATAACTCACTCCCTGGTGATGCCCCAAAAATGAAGAGTTACCCAACTAAATTGGTTCCAATAGCAGGCAATGAATTTTCATTTGTTTTGGAAACATAGTTACAAGTTAGTATGCCTTAAATCAAATACTAGACAGGGTCGTTAACATTTCTTTACTCTACCAACAGAGAATTTTCATTACCTTTTATTCCTAAAAGAGTAGGTAGATTCAAGTAGAGAGCCTCAATTTATTACATGAGGATTATTTTAAATATCTAAATGGATTTTTTTAAGACAAGAATCTGGGAGATATAGCCTCCCAGAAAAGATTTCTTATCTTTTAATTTTCCCCCTTTAATATTGAGCAATTTTCTCCAAAAGCTACTGCGTAGAGAATAAATTCATTATGGCCTCATAGGCAAGAAATTATTAGTCTAATTGAGTCCATGACACATTCCTCCAGAAAAAAAAAATCGCGAAGAAAGAACGCTGTTAAGGACTTCTTAAGGGATAATAAATGCTGGTCTTTAAAAAACACAGGAAGTAATATAAACAAGCTGCTTCTGTTAAGCAGTGGCCAAGTTTTACCAACAATGATCTTGCAGTTCTCACTATGGAAGTAAAGAAAAGAAAAATTACTTCCTCAAGTAGCCACAAATGAATGAACAGAAGTTGGAGATAAAAATCTACATTTTGTGGGGTTAACAAATAATACAGAAAGGCCAGATCAAATACACATTTTAAAACTGTTCTGTTCAGCTAACTTTAGAGGTATTTGCTACTTAATGAACCCATTTTTTAGGACTTCACTGCCTAAGGCAAGCATTAACAATTGACCAAGAATTACAAAGCAAAAGTCTTGAATTTTTAGCATTAGCACCAGTCCACAAACTATGAGACCATGAAACATTTTTTGAAGAGAAACATTTTTGTTTTTCATGATCAAATCAAGCCACAGATCTCTGATTCACTTTTATCTTTGACCAATATAGCCCAAGGTAAAGTATGGGGCCAGGAAATATCTGAAAGTATGGACAATAAACATAGCCAAACAAGCCTTTTATTTTTTGCCTGAATACTCTAGATTTACCACTTAATTGCTAACTGCATTTCCTGTTTTATTTTGCTGACTTCAGTAAGTTCTTTTTTTATTTAATAGTCCCTGATTGTACATATAGGAAATGCAATGAATGGAGGAGATGATAAAATAATTGTTAATGAATTTACCACTGTATTTTGACCTAGTAATAAATCTAGTTGTAAAATTCATGATTCCCAGTGAATGTATGACTGGAAAAAAATTGTATTTGAAAAACAATAAATACCTACTGCCCTACTCTACCACACACTGCACATTTGGCATGGAGCAGATAAAAAATAGTCTTTGGTCTCTCTAACAATAAATCAGACTTCACTGCTTAATCAAAATTTTGTAGTCAAAAGAAAACATTTGTGATACAATAGGAGTTCTTTATAAAAAGATAATGGTGAAGGTGCTGATAGATATGCATTGGAAACAGGATGTTGGACTTGAAATACAATGTGACAGAACTGCTGTTTCCCAGCAAAGGCCCACACAGGACAAAGGCCAAGTTCATTCTAATCTTGACATTGCTTCTCCTTAATTCACATAATTATTCAAATCCCTCTGAATTTTAATTGTTCATTATGATGTGCAAAGCATGATAAGAGACATCAGGTAGGTATGCTGAGGATAGAGAGGCCCTTTGGGGTAGGCTTGTGTCAGGGATCTCTGGGAACCCTATGAAAGCTTTCAGATCAGTAATAGTGTCTGTGGGGATATGTGCCTGTGTGTGTATTTGTATGTGTATAAAGGTGTCAACTCTCTCTTGTCCTGAGATCTAAGGAGTTTACATTTTTAGAATAATCTTGCACAATTACCAAATCCATGCTTAGATGCAAGTTTGGAACATCTTCGGGACCATTAGATCTCAGCAGCTCTACTTTGCACTTCTGGAGTCATAGAAAGTTGCTTCTAAGGTAAGTGTCTGAGGCAATATTGGACTAAAGGATCTCAAAAGAAGTGCATCCAATTCAACACTGGTTAGATCAGCAAAAGATTTACAAAATAAATTTTGAACTGTATTTTTGAGGTCAAAGAGATGTTTTTCAGGAAAAGAAGAATGAATGGATATTCCAGACAGGAAAATACGTGTTAAAAGGTGCAGATGCATGGAACAGCATGGGAAGGTCAGGAAATAGGAAGCAGCGCTGCAATGTCCTAGGAATCTAGGGGTTTGGGAGAAGATGGAATACAAGTCAAGCTCCCTATGCCCACCAAAAACCCAGTCTTAGATTCTTATCTCTGCTCCCACCATTCCTTCCTCAACATACATTCCAATCACATTTCCCAAGTCTTTATCTTCTCACTCTTGATGATCTTGAACCCCAGGAAATATGTTGTATTAGAAAAGCATGAGTTTGAAACTGGACAGAATTGGATTTGAATCATGGCTTGCTAACCTAGTAGCTGTGTGGCCTTAAGAAAGTTACTTAGTTTCTGGGTCTTAGTTTCTTTCCATATAAAATGGAAAAGAATAATGCCCTTTTCATAGTGTTGTTTGGAAAATTCTATGAGAATGTCTCTTGAGAATATATGGCATATATTTATGACTTAAAAAAAAGTTAGTTCTCCCCTTCTACTACTATGAGAAAGCTCTAGAAAAAGGCATGCCGTTCAAAGGTAGATCATCCTAGCGTGAATTTCAGATTCTTCACCTGCTACTAGCTATATGGCTTCGGGATTAACCCTCTAATTCTCTGTCTCCTTATCAATAAAAAAGATAATAAACCCAATCTCAGAAATTGTACATATTAGATAAAATACACCTCTCCCATTGTCTGGCAGTTGTAGGTTCTCCTCCCCTGAATATTCTCTCAACACCTATGAGAATATGGTGACAACTGCACTTAACTTCTCCATCCAACCCTGACCAACCTCTTCACTACTGGTGATTGCATCACCATCTTTAACTTAACACCCTTCATTTGTAGGCAGTCACTAGCTATTTCTGACTTCTTTCCTCTATCTTAGGGATTGTTAACACCCAATGTTTTCCTAAAAATCAATAAAAACCAAAAGAAAACTGTTAAGTTTCACTTCATAGCTTTCCTGGCACTCACTAGAAGACAAAATTAATGTCTATTGCATTAATAGTAAGAAGGGTGGGGAGTTCAGTCTATTGAACATTTATTATTAGTGACATAATATGGATCAGTGATATGAAAGATTCACAAAATCCTACTCTCAAGGCTACAGTCTAGTGGATGGAAAGGAAAGATCCCCTGCACCAAGTACAATACATAGTACACAATTCACTTTATCTTTTTAATAACCTAGCAAATTAAGTAGGTATCAGTATCCCCATTTTTATGCAAATCCAACTGAGTCTCACAGTGAATTAATAACTTGTCCAAGGACATCAAAAAGTAAAAGTGGAGTTATCTTCCTATAATTGTTTTTTATCTTTCTTTCTTTTGTTAAGATATCATTGATATACAGTCCTATAAAGGTTTCACATGAACAAAATTGTGGTTACTATATTCACACACATTATTGAGTCCCCAAACACACCCCCCAATGGAGTCACTGTCCATCACCATAGTAAGATGCTATAGAGTCACTACTTGTCTTCTCTGTGCTATACAGTCTTCTCTGTGACCCTCCTACATTATGTGTACTAATTGTAATGTCCCTTAATCCCCTTCTCCCTCCCTCGCCTACCCCTTTCCTTTGGTAACCACTATTTCCTTCATGGAGTCTGTGAGTCTGCTGCTGTTTTGTTCCTTCAGTTTTGCTTTGTTGTTATACTCCACAAATGAGGAAAGTCATTTGGAACTTGCCTTTCTCCACCTGGCTTATTTCACTGAGCATATTACCCTCTAGCTCCATCCATCTTGTTGCAAATGGTAGGATTTGTTTTCTTCTTATGGCTGAATAATATTCCATTGTATATATGTACCACATCTTCTTTATCCATTCATCTACTGATGGACATTTAGGTTGCTTCCATTTCTTGGCTATTGTAAATAGTGCTGTGATAAACATAGAGGCACATATGTCTTTTTGAATTTGTTCTTGTTTTTTGAGGACCCGCCATATTACTTTCAACAATGGTTGAACTAATTTACATTCCCACCAAGCATCCTAACCAGCATTTGTTGTTCCTTGTCTTTTGGATGTTGGCCATCCTAACAAGTGTGAGGTGATATCTCATTGGGGTTTTAATTTGCATTTCCCTGATAATTAGCAATGCGGAGCATCTTTTCATGTGCCTGTTGGCTATCTGAATTTCTTCTTTGGAGAAGTGTCTTTTCCGATCCTATGCCCATTTTTAAATCAGGTTATTTGCTTTTCGGGTGTTGAGGCATATGAGTTCTTTATATATTTTGGATGTTAACCCCTTGTTGGATATGTTATTTAAGAATATATTCTCCCATGCTCTAGGGTACCTTTTTGTTCTACTGATGGTACTCCTTTGCTGTACAGAAGCTTTTTAGTTTGATGTAGTCCCATTTGTTCATTTTTGTTTTTGTTTCCCTTGCCTGAGCAGATGTGTTCAGAAAAAAGTTGCTCATGTTTACATTCAAGAGATTTTTGCTTATGTTTTCTTAAGAGTTTTATGGTTTCATGACTTACATTCAGGTCTTTCAGATACATTTTGATACATTTTTAGTTTACTTTTGTGGAGTTAGACAATAATTGAGTTTCTTTCTCTTACATGTAGCTGTCAAGTTTTGCCAACACCAGTTGTTGAAGAGGCTGTTATTTCCCCATTGTATATCCATGGCTCCTTTATTGTATATTAATTGACCATATATGCTTGGGTAAATATCTGGACTCTCTAGTCTGTTCCACTGGTCTATGGGTCTGTTCTTGTGCCAGTACCAAATTGTCTTGATTACTGTAGGTTTGTAGTAAAGCTTAAGCTGGGGAGCATAATACCCCCAGCTTTATTCTTTCTTCTCAGGATTGCTTCGGCTATTCGGGGTCTTCTGTCGTTCCATATGTATTTTACAACTATTTGTCTTAGTTTATTGAAGAATGCTTTTGGTATTTTGAAAGGGATTGTACTGAATCTGTAGATTGCTTTAGGCAGAATGGCCATTTTGACAATATTAATTCTTCCTATCCATGATCATGGGATGTATTTCCATTTTTTCTCAGGAGTGTCTTGTAGTTTTCAGGGTATAGGTCTTTCACCTCCTTGGTTAGATTTATTCTTAGGTGTTTTATTCTTTTTGATGCAATTGTGAATGGAATTGTTTTCCTGATTTCTCTCTCTGCTAGATCATTGTTAGTGTATAGGAATGCCACAGATTTCTGTGTATTAATTTTGTATCCCACAACATTGCTGAATTCAGATATTAGATCTAGTAGTTTTGGGGTGGATTCTTTAGGGTTTTTATGTACAATATCATGTCATCTGCAAACAGTGAGAGTTTAATTTGTTCCTTACCAATCTGAATGCCTTTTATTTCTTTGTGTTGTCTGATTACTGAGGCCAGTACCTCCAGAGCTATGTTGAATAACAGTGTGGAGAGTGGGCCTCCTTGTCTTGTTCCCTATCTTAAAAGAAAGGCTTTCAGCTTTTCACTATTAAGTATGATGTTGGCTCTGGGTTTGTCATATATGGCCTTTATTATGTTGAGGTACTTGCCCTCCATACCAATTTTGTTGTGAGTTTTTATCATGAATGGATGTTGAATTTTGTCAAATGCTTTTTCTATTAAGATAATCTGATTTTTGTCCTTTTTGTTGATGTATGTGTGATGTTGATGGATTTTTCAAATATTGTACCATCCATCCAATCCCTGGAATAAATCCCACTTGATCATGAGGTATGATCTTTCTGATGTATTTTTGAATTCAGTTTGCTAATATTTTGTTGAGTATTTTTGCATCTATGTTCATCTGGGTTTTGGTCTGTAATTTTCTTGTTTTGTGGTGTCTTTGCCTGGTTTTGGTATTATAGTAATGCGTGCCTCATAGAAGGAGTTTGGAAGTATTCCATCCTCTTCTACTTTTTGTAAAACTTTAAGGAGGGTGGGTATTAGATCTATGCTAAATGTTTGACAAAATTTAGTGGTGAATCCATTTCTTCTGGGGGTTTTGTTCTTGGGTAGTTTTTTGATTACCAATTCTATTTCATTGCTGGTAACTGGTTGTTTATGTGAGTAGACTCTCTTTTATTCTTTATAAGTCTGGCTAGGGGGTTATCTCTTTTGTTGATTTTATTGAAGAACCAGATCCTGGTTTCATTGATTCATTTTATTGTTTTATTTTTCTCAATTTTATTTATTTCTGCACTGATATTTGTTATGTCCCTCCTTCTACTGACTTTGGGCCTCATTTGCTCTTCTTTTTAGAGTTTCAATAATTGTGAGTTTTGACTGTTCATTTGGGATTGTTCTTCTTTCTTGAGGTAAGCCTGTATTGCAATATGTCTCACCAATTTTGTAGTATTGAGTTATTGTTTTCACTAGTCTTCATATATTGCTTGATCTCTGTTTTTATTTGGTCATTGATACATTGATTATTTAGGAGCATGTTGTTGAGCCTCCGTGTGTTTGTGAGCCTTTTTGTTTTCTTTGTATAATTTATATCTAGTTTTATACCCTTGTGATCTGAGAAGTTGGTTGGTACACTTTCAATCTTTTTGAATTTACCAAGGCTCTTTTTGTGGCCTAGTATGTGATCTATTCTGGAAAATGTTCCATGTGCACTTGAGAAGAATGTGTATCCTGCTTCTTTTGTGTGTAGAGTTCTGTAGATGTCTTTTAGGTCCATCTGTTCTAATGTGTTGTTCAATGCCTGTGTCTCCTTACTTATTTTCTGTCTGGTTGATCTGTCCTTTGGAATGAGTTGTGTGTTGAAGTCTCCTAAAATGAATGCATTGCACTATATTTCCTCCCTTCATTCTGTTAGTATTTATTTCACATATGTAGGTGCTCCTATCCTGGGTGATTAGATATTTATAATGGTTATATCCTCTTGTTGGACTGACCCCTTTATCATTATGTAATGTTCTTCTTTGTCTCTTGTTACTTTCTTTGTTTTGAGTTCTACTTTTTCTAAGTACTGCAACTCCTGCTTTTTTCTCCCTATTAGTTGCATGAAATATATTTTTTTCCATCCCTTCACTTTTAGTCTGTGTATATCTTTGGGTTTCAAGTGAGTCTCTTGTAGGCAGCATATAGATGGGTCTTGATTTTTATCCATTCTGTAACTCTATGTCTTTCAATTGGTGCATTCAGTCCATTTATTTTGAAGTTGAATAT
Organism: Smutsia gigantea; assembly: GCA_032199065.1. NCBI lineage: Eukaryota > Metazoa > Chordata > Mammalia > Pholidota > Manidae > Smutsia > Smutsia gigantea. Next base: position 22,288 of record JAVSCE010007942.1, on the reverse strand, counting down.
CGATAGATATGCACTTATTGTCATTGCAGGCTTTAGATTCATGGTTAAAAAAGGTTCAAGGCCAGCTTCTTTACTATCTAACAGTCTAACTTAACTCACTTAGTATGCTATTTTAAACACAATCTAAAGGTTCTTTTCTCTCTCCTTTCTTTTTTTACCTCTTCCACTTTTTATGTATTAGGTGTCATATTCTGTACTCTTTGTGTATTCCTTGGCTGACTCTGGGGGTAGTTGATTTAATTTTGTAGTTGCTTAGTAATTAATTGGTCTGCTTCCTCTACTGTGCTTTTATTTTCTCTGGTGACAGCTATTTAGATTTAGGAGCATTTCCATCTAGAGCAGTCCCTCCAAAATACACTGTAGAGACAGTTTGGAGGTAAATTCTCTCAACTTTTGCTTATCTGGAAATTGCTTAATCCCTCCTTCAAATTTAAATGATAATCTTGCTGGGTAGAGTATTTTTTGTTTAAGGCCCTTCTGTTTCATTGCATTAAATATATCATGCCACTCCCTTTGGCCTGTAAGGTTTCTGCTGAGAAGTCTGATGATAACCTATAGGGTTTGTATGTGATCTTTTTTTCTCTCTCTGGCTGCTTTTAATACTCTGTCCTTGTCCTTGATCTTTGTCATTTTAATTATTATATGTCTTGGTGTTGTCCTCCTTGAGTCCCTTGTGTTGAGAGATCTGTGCTCTTCCATGGCCTGAGAGACTATTTCCTTCCCCAGGTTGGGTCTTCAAATAATTTTTATGCTAACTTTAGAAAATCAGTTGCCTATTTCATCAGTCTGTAGCTCTTTCCTATGTAATAGCATTGAACATTTATATATGCTGTACTGAACTGCCTGTAGTTTTAAGAATTTTTCATATTTCATTGATGAAAATAACCCATTATCTCCTGAATTTTGTGGTCCAGCAACATGGCACAGAATTCAAGGTAATCAATAGTGGAAAATAGTATGTCTTGCTCCTGAAGTCAATTTAGGAGTATACTCAACATATCTATCCTGTAATGGTTAGAAAACCTATGAAGCAACTTTCAACCCCATGGAATCAGAACTCATTCCAGCCTTGGGCATATCACATCATTAATATGTCTGAATTTTAGGAAAGACTGAGAATTCCAAGACTTTAATAAAGTCCAACAAAATTTTTGGTAACCTAACAGCAATAATCAAATGATCTACACAAGAAACAAGCTTTAATGTTACATCTGAACAACAAAAAAAGCAAATCTATGTATTAACAACAAAGCATTAGAAAAGCATAATCTCTACTGCAAAACGCTTTGCTGTTCTTGGACATCAAAGTTTAAATAGAAGATTCTATATGCCATGATTATATTAGAAATATTGGTAAGGGGCATTTAAACTATTGTTTTTAGACAATAAATTCATAAACATGGTATCAATTGAGAAACATCTAGTCATAAATCTATTTCTGAGAAGTGAGTAATTAAGAGAAACATATGAAGTAAGTAAATTTTCCTCTTCCATCTTTTTTTTTTCTATGAAAAGTCCAGATATGGCTCCAATCAATGGAAGGTCTTTGTGAACTCTACCTTTGCAGGTCTGATTAGAATTTTTTTTTTAATCCCACAAAACAACAACAAAAGTGAAATCTGTTGAATAATATAATTTTTTTCTCTAAATTATTTTTCCAAATTCTCTGCCAAAGCAAACACATGGTATGTGTTAGTCAGCTGGGTCTGCATCAATTCATCAGTTGTATGAACTGCACTGATTTTGTTGCCAAACTTATTACACTAAATCCCAGTGTTTTTAAAACCTAACTCCAAACATCCTTTTAAGCTTGCAGAACATTCTAAATGTTCCTTAGATGTACACTATTTTTATATTACCTTTTCTTTTAGCAAACTTTGGTAATATTCCTCTTGGATAGAGCCCACATTATTAGTTCTTTTGGTACTTCCTAACAGAAAGGTAAAATATAGACCTCTGTCTTTTTGGCACAAAGTATAGAGGAAAGGGAAAGTTTATTTTCTTTATTTTTGTTAAGCTTTTACTTTAACCCCCAAAAGCAAGAGGAGCTGTTAGAATTGTTTGACAGTAAATGTTATCAGATGGTTGGAATCCAGAATTTTCATGCACAAATGTGCATTTCATTCATTGTCCCACAGACTCATGTCACTGAAAAAGTCACTCATTCTTCATAGAATGGAAATTTCTCATTCACACTATGATGATTTTAACCTGCACATTAAAAATATATTTATTGCTGTCCTTTGTCTTCAAAGATAAGGTTGATAGTAATGATTACCATCTCCATGTTTCCGAAGAAAAAAGACCTAAAAGAGAAAAATAGCTCTTTCCATGAATAACCATAAACTTTTATTATAGAAATAAAAAAGAAGCTATTTAACAGCCATGATGTGAATCTGCTACAATTTTCAAGGTTTTACTCTCAGTTTATGCCACATTATAGCCCTTAATTTTACATTTTAAATTTTAAATTGAGTAAGTATCCAATTCAAGATATGAGATTTATCTACCTAATTTGGATATTATATAAGTCAATGTAACATGATACAGCAACGTCTTACTATGAGCCATTGATTGACGACTTCAGAAGAAAACATCCACAGGTTATCACCACCATATTCCCTACACACTTGGATCTGTTCCCACCTGCTCCACCTTCCTGCTGGTTAAAATGACCCAGCAAAGGCCAGCCTTTTCACTTGCATTTGAATTTCTTCTGCTCTCTCCAACACAAGAACACTGCCCCAGCAATTCTCACTTCTCCCTCCTACATCATCAATTTTTCTACATTCTTCTGAATTGTTCCATCAACACATAAAAATATGATTCTCACATTTAAAAATAAAAGATTCTTTTGTCATCTCTCATGCCCCCTACCACATCAAGTAAACACCCGATACATCTCTTTCCCTTTAAGGGAAAACTCCTTAAAAAATTGTCTCTGCAACTTCTCTCTTAAATCCACTTTACGCAAGATTTGGTTTCACCACAAGCTGTCCTTCTTGAGATCACCAGTGACCTTCATGTTGGTCGACCCAATGGCCACTTTTCCATTCTCATATTACTGATCCCTCAGCATCTTAGGACACTTCTATCTGTAACCATTTTCTTTGCTTCCAGGTCACTACAATCCAGTTATCCTCCTTTTTTCTTTACCATACTTATTCTCCTTTGATGTTTCCTCGTCATCTCTCTAACAACCTCTGAATGCTGAGATATACAAAGGTTCAATCCTCGTATATCTTTTATGTCCCCACTAACTCCCTTTCATCTGGTCTCTGCTATAACTGATATCTCCCAATATAGCCTGAACTTCTCCCCTAAATCCCAGGTCCAATTACACATCATATCTACACTTGGATGTCTAATAGACATTTCAGCTTACCATGTCCAAAACTGACTTCCTAATCTTTATCCTCCTTCCAAACTTCCTCTTCCTAGGTCGATTAAGGACAACTCCAAACTTCCAATTGTTCAGGAAAAAAAAAACTCCTTACAAAGTTTCTCTCACAATTCATGTTGAATCCACAGCAAATACCATTAGCTCTACCTTCTAAATATATCTAGAAGCCAACCACTTTCCAGTATCTCCTCCATAATCATTATTCCTAGGCCCCTGAATTATTGCCAGTAAACGCCTCAGTGTTTACTCTGTTTCTACCCTTTCTCCCCTTTACAATCTTCTCAATACTGATCAATTTAAACCAGATCATGGCACTCTTCTCAAAATCCACCAGTAGCCTCTTATCTCACTCAGAGAAAAGTCCAAGTAATTGCAATGGCTTCAGAGTCTTAACCTGTATGACTCCCAGTGCCTTTGTGACATTATCTTCTACAATCCTATTTATATTCTCTTCTAGTCACACTGGCTTCCTTGATATACCTTGAATTTCTAGGCATTCTCACACTTCAGGGCCTTCAAAATTGCTATTTCCTTTCCTGGAATCCTCATCTCCTAGGTATCCCCATGACAAGTTTCCTTTAACTCCCTCACGTTTTAACTCATATATCACCTTCTCTGAGTGCTATTGCCTGAGTATCCTATTTAAAATTGCAATCATCCCCTGAATGTTCTATCCCCTTCCCTTGGTTTATTTCTCTTTGGCATCATTATAATTTAACATATTGCATAGTTGACTTATTCAGTTAGTTTCACTTCTGTCCCCCAGCCTCCACCTTGTAAGAGGGCAGGAATTTGGGGGTGTTTTGTTCATGCCTATAGATCCAGTGCCTAGAGAGTCATTGCAAAAATTACAGGTGCTCAATAAGTATTTGTGAAATAATTATGTAAGTAAGGAGTAGAGTCCCTGGTAGTTAAAAGCACAGATTTCAGAGTCGGGGAAACTTGGACATAAATCCTTGCTCTGCCTTGTGCTAGGTGAGTAATTTCCCTTCGACAAGAAATTTTTCTGAGCCCGTTTCCTCATGATAAGATGGATGTAAGTACTTAGAACTCAAAATTGTTTTTATAAACGTGAAAGGAAACAATAAAATTTAAGCAAAACAAAAATGTTACTTTGGCAATAATTCATACTCATGATTGAATAAGAATAATAAAATAAGGTAGTCCAAATATATATGATAAATTGTTATTGCTTTACTTGACCACTAAGTTAGTTATTTAAATCATTTCAACTTCATTCAAAGGTTATTTTGCACTAAACCATGCCATTTGATTAACTAAAAGATGATTTTAAAAATTACAGTACATTTCCTTCACTAGTTTTAAATATAAAATGTAATTTTCTAACTCAAATAATTTAGATACACTTTCCACAGAGAGTTCAATGTTCAGTTTTAAAATGTAATTATATGTAAGTTGGTCATGGGGATGGAAGTGCACCACAGAGAATATAGTCAATAATTCTTTAACATCTTTATATGTTGACAGCAACTACTCTAGTGGAGGTAAGGATTTGATAATGTGTATATCTGTTGAATCACTGTGTTGTATATTTGAAACCAATATAATATTTTATATCGAGAAAAATAAAACAATAGAAAAAATTAATGAAACCAAGAGCTGATTTTTTGAGAAAATAAACAAAATAGATAAATCCATAGCCAGAATTATTAAGAGAATCTACACACATAAACAGAATCAGAAATGAAAAAAGGAAAAATAATGGTGGACACCACAGAAATACAAATAATTATTACAGAATACTATGAAAATCTACATGCTAACAAACTGGGTAACCTAGAAGAAATGGACAACTTTCTAGAAAAATACAACCTTCCAAGACTGACCTAGGAAAAAACAGAAAATCTGAATGAGTCAATTACCACCAATGAAATTGAACTGGTAATCAAAAAAATACCCAAGAACAAAACTCCCAGGACCAGACAGATTCACGGCTGAACTTTATCAGACATTTAGAGAACACATAATAGCCATTCTCCTTAAATTTTTCCAAAAAATGGAAAAGGAGTGAATACTTCCAAACTCATTCTATGAAGCCAGCATCACTCTAATACCAAAACCAGGCAAAGACATCAGAAAATAAAAAAATTACAGACCAATATCCCTGATAAACATAGATGCAAAAATACTCAACAAATTATTATCAAAACAAATTAAAAATACATCAGGAGGATCATACACCATGACCAAGTGGGATTCATCCCAGGGATGCAAGGATGGTACAACATTATAAAATCCATCAACATCATCCACCACATCAACAAAAAGGACAAAAACCACATAATCATCTCCATAGATGCTGAAAAAGCGTTTGACAAAATTCAACATCCATTCATGATAAAACTCTCAACAAAATGGATATAGAAGGCAAGTACCTCAACATAATAAAGACCGTATATGACAAACCCATGGGGTAACATATATGACAAACCCATGGTGACAAGGTGACAAGTTGAAAGCTTTTCCTTTAAGGTCTGGAACAAGACAAGGAGGCCCACTCTCCCCATTTTGATTCAGAATAGTACTGGAGGTCCTAACCATGGCAATCAGACAACACAGAGAAATAAAAAGCATCCAAATTGTAATTAAGAAGTCAAACTGTCACTATTTGCAGATTACGTGATATTGTACATAAAAATCCCTAAAGAATCCACTCCAAAACTACTAGCTCTAACATCTGAATTCAGCAAAGTTGCAGGATACAAAATTAATACACAGAAATCTGTGGCATTCCTATACACTAATGATGAGCGAGCAGAAAGAGAAATAAGAAAAACAATTCCATTCACAATCGCATCAAAAAGAATAAAATATGTAGGAATAAACCTAACCAAGGAAGTGGAAGACCTATAATCTGAAAACTACAAGACACTCCTTAGAGAAAGAGGACACTAACAAATGGAAATTCATCTCACGCTCTTGGGTAGGAAGAATTAATATTGTCAAAACGGCCATCCTGCCTAAAGCAATCTACAGATTCAATGCAATCCCTATCAAAATACCAACAGCATTCTTCAACAAACTGGAACAAATAGTTCTAAAATTCAAATGGAACCATAAAGACCCCAAATAGCCAAAGCAAGCCTGAGAAGGAAGAATAAAACAGGGGGATCTCTATTCCCATGTTCAAGCTCTACTACAAAGCCACAGTAATCAAGAAAATTTGGTACAGGCACAAGAACAGACCCACAGACCAGTGGAACAGAATAGAGAGACCAAATATTAACCCAAGCATACACGGTTGATTAATATACAATAAAGGAACCATGGATGTACAATGGGGAAATGACAGCCTCTTCAACAGCTAGTGTTGGCAAAACTGGACAGCTACATGTAAGAGAATGAAACTGAATTACTGTCTAACTCCATACATAAAAGTAAACTCGAAATGTGTCAAAGAACTGAATGTAAGACCATAAAACTTTTAGAAGAAAACATAAGCAAAACTCTCTTGAATATAAACATGAAAACTTCTTCATGAACATATCTCCATGGAAAGGGAAACAAAATAAAAAATGAACAAGTGAGACTATATCAAACTAAAAAGCTTCTGTATATCAAAGGACACCATCAGTAGAACAAAAATACATCCTACAGTATGGGAGAATATATTCATAAATGACATATCCGATAAGGGTTGACACCCAAAATCCGAAATATACAAAGAGCTCATGCACCTCAACAAACAAAACGCAAATAATCCAATTAAAAAGTGGGTAGAGGATCTGAACAGACACTTCTCCAAAGAAGAAATTCAGATGGCCAACAGGCACATGAAAAGATGCTCCACATCACTAATAGCCCAGAGAAATGCAAATTAAAACAACAATGAGATATCACCTCACACCACTTAAGATGGCCAACATCCAAAAGACAAACAACAACCAATGCTGGTGAGGATGTGGAGAAAGGGGAACCCTCCTACACTGCTGGTGGGACTGTAAACTAGTTCAACCATTGTGGAAAGCGGTATGGAGGTTCCTCAAAAAACTCAAAATAGAAATATCATTTGACCCAGGAATTCCACTCCTAGGAATTTACCCTAAGAATGCAGGAGCCCAGTTTCAAAAAGACATATGCACCCTATGTTTATCACAGCACTATGTACAATAGCCAAGAAATGGAAGCAACCTAAGTGTCCATCAGTAGACGAATGGATAAAGAAGAGGTGGTACATGTACACAATGGAATATTATTCAGCCATAAGAAGAAAAAAAATCCTACCATTTGCAACAACATGGATGGAGCTAGAGGGTATTATGCTCAGTGAAATAAGCCAGGGAGAGAAAGACAAATATCAAATGATTTCACTCATCTGTGGAGTATAAGAACAAAGCAAAAACTGAAGGAACAAAACAGTAGCAGACTCACAGAACCCAAGAATGGACTAACAATTACCAAAGGGAAAGGAACTGGGGAGAATGGGTGGGAAGGGACTGGTAAGGGGGAAAAAGGAGCTTTACGGTTAGCACACATAATGTTGGGGGCACACAGGGAAGGCAGTATAGCACAGAGAAGACAAGTAGTGATTCTATAGCATCTTACTACGCTGATGGACCATGACTGTAATGGGTATGTGGTGGGGACTTGATAATGCAGGGAATCTAATAACCACAGTGTTGTTCATGTAAGTGTATATTAGTGATATCAAAATAAATTTTTTAAATGATATTATATTATATCAACTATAGTTCAATATAAAAAATGTAATAATAGCATTCAACAAAGGCATTTTAACATAATGAATTAGCACTGATATTAATTATTTTGCTGAGTTCCAATTTTGTCTGATGGTCCTTGGCTGTTGATTTAGAGCAGAAATTTTTGTCCATCATTCTACTTATCCATAGGATTTCTCCACCTACCGACCTCAATTTCCAAGGTAAAGAGATTGCACTTGTCAAAACCCAATATCGGATCCAATCCAAGATAGATGGATTTCTATTTCCTATAGATTTCTCTCTCTTTACCTCCCAGTGTCCATCGTGATTATCACCAACACTTTTGAATAAAAAATAACTCTTTTCCACAAAAATATTGAGTTCCTTTAATCTAGCCTACTCTCCTTATAGAATAGGATAAATGAAGCACAGACATAATAAGTGGTTCAAGTTCACACAGATAGTCTATGAAAAATTTGGACTTTGAATTCATTAATCCATTTTGACCAAAGGCCATTCATTATTTTAAAGATTTTTTTTACTTTACTATAATATAGCCTGTTATATTCTCAGTTTTTAATCTAGAGCTATACACCTTAAATGTGTTGTTCCCCTTTCTTGTCTTAAATATAAGTATGATTACAACAGATATTTTACCATTGTTGAAAACTGTGATTGGAACATTCCAGGTGCCACTGGTTGTTGTTCTCTGGCTCTCTGTTTTATACTATTAAACTATTGTTGTAGAAAAAGTCTGGAAGAAATGTAAATGCACTTCAGTTATTAACTGTTTTTATTTACTTTTTAAATTGTAATATAAGAATAAATTAGGGAGGAAACATCCCTGGAAGATTAAAAATGGTGGTGTGAAAGGTGAAAAATAGGCTTCCTCCTAAAACCACATATAATATGAAAATATAATTGATACAAATACTCCTGAAAGAGCAACAGGAAAGAGGACTGCACCAGAGTGCATACACCTGGAGAAAAGGGCAGACCTAACAGAAAAGGGTAACATACTCCAGTGGGATCCAATCCCTTCCCCCACCCAGCTCACTGGCAGAAGGAAGAGAAATGGAGTGGGGAGGGATTGGAAGCCTGGGACTACTCAATACCTAACTCTGAAAATCTTCTCTGGGAGCACAAACCTACATTTCATGGTGCTTGCATGGTATTCTCGTGAGTACGGGGTTAACTGAGAAAGGCAGAATTCCTGGAGAGACTGAGATTCTAGCTGCTTGCGGAAATCAGGGATCCACATCCGGGTGCTCTGGGACAAAAGAAAGGCTGCCAGACTGAGAGACTTCCTAATAAGGAAGCCCTTAGCAAGAGGGCTGCTAAAGGGGCAAAGATTGCACAGAGCTTACTGCTCAGGAGAAAGGACAGGTAGACAAAAATTGCCCAGGTGCACACTGCCCAGCAGGTTGGAAACTTTTACGATCTTCAGGTGCTCTAGCTCCCTGGCTGGCTACACAGCTCTAAGGACCCCCTCCATGATAAGCAGCCTAGTGTGCACTTCTCCTGGCCAGCCCCATTTGGCTCGAAAATAGGCAAAACCTACTATGGCATTAGGCCAGCCACAGGGAAGATCTGTCTACAGCCGACATTGCTTCAGGGGCTGAACAGCTCCAGAGAGTAGAGCTTCTGGGCACTAGAGGGCACTGTATATAAATATGACATGCCAATGGAAACTGGTTCAAAGTAAAATTATTAATATAACTCCTGAGAAAGATTTAAGTGACATTGACATCATGAATCTTCCTGAAAGGGATTTCAGAATAGAAATCATTAACATGCACATGGAGGTATGGAAAGATATTCAAGAACTCAGGAATTAATTCCTGTCAGAGACTCAATCATTGAAGAGCACAATGGAGGGTGTTAAAAGCAGACTGGATACAGTGGAGGAGACGATAAATGAAAGAGAAACTAGAGAAGAGGAATACAAAGAAGCTGAGGCACAAAGAGAAAAAGGATCTCTAAGAATGAAAGAATATTGAGAGAACTGTGTGACCAATCCAAAACGAACAATATTCACATTATAGGGGTACCAGAAGAAGAAGAGAGAGAAAAAGGGATGGAAAGTGTCTTTGAGGAGGTAATTGCTGAAAACTTCCCCAATCTTGGGAAGGAGATAGTCTCTCAGGCCATGGAGGTGAGCAGATCTCCCAACACAAGGGACCCAAGGAAGAAAACACCAAGACATATAGTAATTAAAATGGCAAATATCAAGGATAAGGACAGACTATTAAAAGGCAGCCAGAGAGAGAAATAAGATCACATACAAAGGAAAGTCCATCAGGCTATCATCAGACTTCTCAGCAGAAACCTTCCAGGCCAGAAGGGAGTGGCATGATGTATTTAATTCAATGAAGCAGAAGGGCCTCAAACCAAGATTACTTTATCCAGCAAGATTATCATTTAAGTTTGAAGGAGGGATTAAACAATTTCCAGATAAGCAGAAGCTGAGATAATTTACTTCCCACAAACCATCTTTACAGTATATTTTGGAGGGACTGCTATAGATGGAAGTGTTCCTAAAGTTTAATATCTGTCATCAGAAATAATAAAACCACAGTAAAGAAAGTAGAACAGGTAATTACTAAGGAAATGCAAAATTAAATTAACTATCCACAATGTCAATCAAGGGATAGACAAAGAGTACAGAATATGATACCTATTACATAAAGAATGGAGGAGGAAGAAAAAGGAGGAGAAAAAAAGAGAGAACCTTTAGATTGTCCTTGTAATTGCATATTAAGTGAGTTAAGTTAGACTCTTAGGTAGTAAGGAACATAACCTTGCACCTTTGCTAAACACGAATCTAAAGCCTGCAATGGTAATAAGTACATAACTATCAATAATCACCCTAAATGTAAATGGACTGAATGCACCAATCAAAAGACATAGAGTCACTGAATGGAAAAAAAAATAAGACCTATCTATACGCTGCCTACAAGAGACTCACTTTAAACCCAAAGACATACACAGACTAAAACTGAAGGGATGGGAGAATATATTTCATGCAACTAATAGGGAGAAAAAAGCAGCAGTTGCAGTAATTGTATCAGACAAAACAGACTTCAAAACAAAGAAAGTCACATGAGACAAAGAAGGACAATACACAATGATAAAAGGGTCTATCCAACAAGAATATATAACCATTATAAATATCTATGTGCCTAACACAGGATCACCTACATATGTGAAAAAAATACTAACAGAATTAAAAGGGGAAATAGAATGCAGTGCATTCATTTTACGAGACTTCAAAACTCCACTCTGAAGGACAGATCAACCAGACAGAAAAAAGTAAGGAGACAGAGGCACTGAAGAACATAATAGAACAGATGGACCTAATATACATCTACAGAGCTCTACACTCAAAAGCAGCAGAAAAAACATTCTTCTCAAATGCACATGGAACAATTCCAAGAATAAACCATATACTAGGCCTCCAAAAGAGCCTCGGTAAATTCGAAAAGATTGAAATTGTACCAACCACTTTCTCATACCACAAAGGTATGAAACTAGAAATAAATTATGCAAAGAAAAAGAAAATCCCACAAACACATGGAGACTTCACAACATGCTCCTAAATAACCAATGGATCAATGACCAAATAAAAACAGAGAACAAACAATATATGGAGACAAATGACAACAATAATTCAACATCACAAAATCTGTGGGATGCAGCAAATGCCATGCTAAGAGGAAAGTATACTGCAGTACAGGCCTGCCTAAAGAAAGAACAATCCCATATGAGCAGTCTATACTCACAATAAACGAAACTAGAAAAAGAAGAACAAATGAGACCCAAAGACAGTAGAAGGAGGGACATAATAAAGATTAGAGCACAAATAAATAAAATCGAGAAGAATGAAACAATAGAAAGAATCAATGAAAGCAAGAGCTGGTTCTTTGAGAAAATAAACAAAATAAATAGATAACCCCCTAGCCAGACTTATCAAGAAAAAAAGAGAGTCTACTCACAAAAACAGAATCAGAAATGAGAAAGGAAAAATCACAACAGATAAACAAAGAATTATTAGATAATACTATGAAAAATTATATGTTAACAAACTGGATAACCTAGAAGAAATGGACAACTTTCTAGAAAAACACAACCTTCACAGGCTGACCCAGAAAGAAACAGAAAATCTGAACACACCAATTACCAGCAACGAAATTGAACTGGTAATCAAAAACCTACCTAAGAACAAAACCCCAGGACCAGATGGCTTCAACACGGAGTTTTATAAAACATTTAGTGAAGACCTAATACCCAACCTCCTTAAAGGTTTCCAAAAAGTACAAGAAGAGGGAATACTTCAAAACTCATTCTAGAAGCCAGCATCACTGTAATACCCAAACGGGGCAAAGACACCCCAATAAAGAAAATTACAGACCAATATCCCTGATGAACATACAGGCAAAAATACTGAACAAAATATTAGCAAACCGAATTAAAAAATACATTAAAAGGATCATCCATCATGATCAAGTAGGATTTATTCCAGGGTGCAAGCATGGTACAACATTCGAAAATCTATCAACATCATCCACCACATCAACAGAAAGAAGGACAAAAACCACATGATCATCTCCATAGATGCTGAAAAAGCATTTGACAAAATTCACCATCGATTCATGATAAAAACTATCAACAAAATGGGTATAGAGGGCAAGTACCTCAACATTATAAAGGCCACATATGACAAACCCACAGCCAACATTATACTTAAGAGTGAGAAGCTGAAAGCTTTCCTTTATGGTCGGGAAAAAGACAAGGATGCCCACTCTCCCCACTTCTATTAAACATAGTACTGGAGGTCCTAGCCATGGCAATCAGACAACACAAAGAAATAAAAGGCATCTAGATTGGCAAGGAAGAAGTTAAACTATCCCTGTTTGCAGATGACATGATATTGTACATAAAAAAACCCTAAAGAATCCACTCCAAAATGACTAGATCTAATATCTGAATTCAGCAATCTTGTGGATACAAAATTAATATGCAGAAATTTGTGACATTCCTATGCACTAACAATGAACTAGCAGAGAGAGAAATCAGGAGAACAATTCCATTCACAGTTGCATCAGAATAATAAAATACCTAGAAATAAACCTAACCAAGGAAGTGAAAGACCTATACTCTGAAAACTACAAAACACTCATGAGAGAAATTAAAAATGATACCAATAAATGGAAACACATCCCATGCTCATGGATAGGAAGAATTAATATTGTCAAAATGGCCATCCTGCCTAAAGCAATCTACAGATTCAGTGCAATTCCTATCAAAATACCAACAGCATTCTTTAACTAGAGAAAACCATTCTAAAATTCATATGGAACCACAAAAGACCCTGAATAGCCAAAGCAATCTGAGAAGGAAGAATAAAGCTAAGCGGGTTATGCTCCCCAACTTCAAGCTCTACTACAAAGCCACAGTAATCAAGACAATTTGGTACTGGCCCAAGAACAGACCCACAGACCAATGGAACAGACTAGAGAGCCCTGACATAAACCTGACCATGTATGGTCAATTAATATATGATAAAGGAGTCATGGACATACAATGGGGAATTGACAGCCTCTTCAACAACTGCTGTTGGCAAAACTGGACAGCTACATACAAGAGAATCAAACAGAATTATTGTTTAACCCCATACACAAAAGTAAACTTGAAATGGATCAAAGACCTGAATATAAGTCATGAAACCATAAAACTCTTTGAAGACAACGTAGGAAAAAAATCTCCTGAATATAAGCATGAGCAACTTCTTCCTGAACGCATATCCTTGGGCAAGGGAAACAAAAGTAAAAATGAACTTATGGGATTATATCAAACTAAAATGTTTCTGTATGGCAAAGGACACCATCAACAGAACAAAAAGGCATCCTACAATATGGGAGAATATATTTGTAAATGACATATCCCATAAGAGGTGAACATCCAAAATATATAAAGAACATACATGCCTCAACACCCAAAAAGCAAATAACCTGATTAAAAAATGGGCAAAGGATATGAAGAGACAGTTCTGCAAAGAAGAAATTCAGGTGGCCAACAGACACATGAAAATATGCTCCACATCACTAATCATTAGGGAAATGCAAATTAAAACCACAATGAGATATAACCTCACACCAGTAAGGATGGCCAGCATTGAATAGACTAAGAACATCAAATGCTGGCAAGGATGCAGAGAAAGGGGAACCCTCCTACACTGCTGGTGGGAATGTAAGCTAGTTCAACCATTGTGGAAAGCTATATGGAGGTTTCTCAAAAAACTAAAAATAGAAATACCACTTGACCGGGAAATCCCACTTCTTGGAATTTACCCAAAGAATACAAGTTCTAAGATTCAAAAAGACATATGCACCCCTATGTTTATGGCAGCACTATTTACAATAGGCAAGATATGGAAGCAACCTAAGTGTACATCAGTAGATGTATGGATAAAGAGAGGTGGTACATATACACAATAGAATACTATTCAGCCATAAGAAAGAAACAAATCCTTCCATTTGCAACAACATGGATGTAGCTGGAGGATATTAGGCTCAGTGAAATAAGCCAGGCGGAGAAAGACAAGTGCCAAATGATTTCCCTCATTTATGGAGTATAACAATGAAGCAAAACTGAAGGAACAAAATAGCAGCAGATTCAGAGACTCCAAGAAGGAACTAGTGGTTACCAAAAGGGAAGGGTGGGAGGGAGGGAGAAGGAAATTGAGGGGTATTTTGTTTAGTACACATGGTGTGGGGGATCAAGGGGAAAACAGTGTAGCACCAAGAAGGCAAATGGTGAATCTTTGGCATTTTACTACACCCAAGGACAGTGATTGCATTGGGGTATGGGTGGGGATTTGATAATATGGGTAAGTGTTGTAACCACATTGGTTTTTCATGTGAAACCTTCATAAGAGTGTATATCAATAAAACGTTAAAAAAATTAAAAATAAAATAAAAAGAAATTAGGTGTACAACAGTAAGTTGTTTGAACTTTTACTAATAGTTCTTATTTTTTATGTAGTATCTTATATTTTCCAGCCAGTGTTCTAAGAACAAGAATACGTGGTCTTCACTAGATACCAACAAAGAACATCACTTCAGTGGAGGTCTAACTCCTAAGCTAGACTTTGACTTGTGAACTGAGACTTTGATAAGACAGGAAGTGATAACATTTCAAGGTTCAATAATGGCTAATTGAAGTTCATACTATATAAAACCAGGCAGTGTCCTTTATGCTTTCAATGTTTCCATCAATGCAATCTGTTTCAGAACCTTATGAGGTACAGGTCTTTGTTATATCCATTTTAGAGAAGGAGAAACAGAATTACAGAAAGTTAAAACCCTGGCCCAAGTGGTAGAGGGAAAATCAGAACTCCAGAAGCTGGGATCGAAAGACTGTTCTCTTAACCACTGTGTTCTACTGACTCTGAGGCTTTTGGAGAGAGCATGAAATAGAGATTCTTCTAAAATAGGAGAAAAGGAAATGATGGATAACATCATAGGTATGAACAGAAGTGGAAGGGAAGGGAAATTAAGTACTTACTTGATAACTTGTATTTTCTCCAAAAGGTAGAAGGCAATATCATCTGCTGATGATTAGGTACTTAGGGAAGTGTAGAAAGTTTAAGGACCCCAGTAAACTCTTAGAGACATAGGACCAGGCAGCTTAAGAACAGTTGTGACCATTAATTATCAATTTATTCACTAAATCACCTCCATTAAATTATCTGAAACCCTTACAGGAAATTCTATAAGATAAGAATTATTATTGCCATTTCACATATATGGAAACTGAGGATCAAAGAGGTTAATAATTTCCTCAAGGTCACCCAGATAATAAGTGCTGAAGTTGGGATATGAATCGAGGTCTATCACTAACATCCATGCTCTCACTCTGCCATACTGTTTGGGAAAAGAGTGGAAAAGGAGACCACTAAGAGCAAGTAGAAGTAACACTGAGGAGTATTGAGGGCACAGCTTAGAATGAAAATCATGACCTGTATAGCATCAATCTGCATAGGCAAGCAATGTTCCGCACCAATACAAGACAATTTTTGAACCCAAATTAGAAACAGGGAGTGGCTGCTTTGAATTATGATAGAAAACTAACTAGTTAGGTGAGGGTGGTGGAAGCACAAGGAGTAGAGGGAAGAAGTAGAACCAGGAAGGAACTGTGAAACTAAGAGTAAGGGGATAGATAGGTTGACAAATGGCAGGTTGAGAAGAAGAGACAACATAAGAGAAATAGACCACAGGTGTTGAGGGGAGACTGAGATCCCCAAATTTAGTACTTTTTTCAGATGGAGTTCAGTAAATGTTGACTGGAAGTAGAGATTTTCAAACACTTAAAGCAACTGTTTAACAGTTTTCAACTTTGTGCATATCTAGAGTGTTGTTTACCTTAGTTAATTTTAGCGACAACCCTGAAACTTCATAAAAGACTAGTTAAGTTTTCATAAACTGAAGTCTTTATAGAATGAACTTCACTCCCCTTGCGTGTTGATGGTAGAAACTATGAATTTTTATTTAATTCTAATTTTTTAGTGTTGTAGAACTGTATCAAAGGTAGATAGTTCTTAATCTGCTTTAGAAATTTTATCAAATATACTGAGTTTTATGCCAATATTTCATATTCCACTCATTGGCTACAAAGTCCAAAGTGAAGGAAGTGCAATTACCCTGTTTGGCTGTATCAACCATCATCCCAGAACGTGGACAGTGTGGATCACAAACAATAATTTTCCACTGCCAGAACTGGGCTGATGACAGAGCTTATACCTGCTGGATATAAACTAATAATTCACTATTACAAGTATGTTATAAATAATCATTTGTAACTGCACATTCCAAGATATTGAATGCAAACAAACTCTTTGAAAACATCATTCTAGTATCTACCTCAATTTACAAATAAATTCTTGCACAAAATTTATTCTAGTTAGCTGCAATTGCCAAGACCTGAGCAGCTGCTCAGCTAAAATTCTCTCCTAACCACTTAAAATGTCTGAAACAAAAGAAGATCTTGACATTACTGCTTGATTGCTCTCCTGGTCAGTTCCCAGAGAACCTGTCTTAACTTGACTTAAAAAGCATAAGCACTGGGGCATAGCAGGTCATCATAGGTTTAAACTAATACAAATCACTAGCAGGTTTTTCCACTGAATATATGTTTTTAAATGATAGTCTTAAGTGGTGTATCTATTCCAGCAAATGTTGCATTGTACAAGCATATGTCATTGATGGTTATCAGAAATGTACTCCCATACAATGAGAAACTGGTTCTATATACCCTAGCTCCACTGTAAAAGGCAAACCTTTATACTGTAAAATATTTTAAGAGATATACTTCTTCATCTCCTTTCCAACAAGTATAATAAGCAGTAAAACTTGGTGAAGGTTGAAATAGCTATCTTAGGCTTTATGTTCCATATCCCTGAATATACTAGATTCACTTTTAACACTGATTTTTTAATATTCTGCCTTGCCTGGTTTTTTAAATATTACAAAGAAATATGTTTCTGCTACTCTTCCTGGAAAATTAATTCTTCTTCAGTTCTTTAATGCCATCTTCAATCCTTAAAACAACCATGTAAATTCTTTCTCACACTGAAAGTTATACTTGTTAAACTTTTTCTATTACAATATAATAGAACTTTATTTCTAGAAATGAAAATATATACCCTCCACAACAAGGTAGTAATAATCTGATAATATTTTATGTATGTGAATAATTTAGCTATTCAAAAAGGAAAGTAAGTCATTACTATACTGAACAGAAATAATCCCTGCCTTAAAGTTAGAAGAGATGAAATAAAATGGTCTTTAAAAGTCAAATGACAGGTTTTTACAAAGGCATTTGTATTTCGGGAGGAAAATGCGACCTACTTTGAAAACATTAAAAAATAAAACATACACAAGAATTTTATGTTACAATTATTTCCTGATACTGTTCATTTTTTTTTCTTATTTTTCATTCACTTTCTACTCTTTGGCACCAGACTCAATGAACAAACTTCTTCTGTGATCTAGAATTGGCTTAATACATTGCAACAATGCAAAAGTTGAAGTTGATATATTTTATATTGTGACAAACCCCCCCAGCAATACATAGAGTGGTGTGTGTATACGTGTCCTGTTTCTTCTAAAACTTAGGAAGATTATAGTTGCCTTGAGCTTATAATAAATTTAAGAAGGTATAATATCTTTTAAATTGACCCTTTAAGACTGAATCTAATTTACATATGATAATATCCATTGCTGAAAAAGCGTCAGCACCATCATACCATAATACTGCCTCTATGCTTTATATAAGGTAAATGGAACTACCTTTATTATTAAACTATTTTGACAATATTAACTGTTAGGAAAACAGAGAAGGAGAATTCTTTCACTAACGTGTTTTGTTTGCCATAAAAACTTGCCGTGCTATAACTTGACAAAGCAGGGTGTTGAGGAAAAGGAGTGTTTTTCAAATGGTATATTTTGACCCTGCTGTCAAAAAGAAATGAGTCAGAATCAAAAAGCATTAACAGAAGTAAGAGTAGGATATACCATTGATTATTCCTTCATTCAATAAACGTTTTTCACTCGCATCACAGTCCAAGTGGATTTTGCCAACTAGCCTCCCCTAGTTTGGGATCTGGCTTTTCCACCTTGTGTTGCTGACATCTTCCAGGGCCTCCTCAGTGTTGTCTACATCCAGCCAACCAATGAGCAAAGAGTAAAAGGGAAGAGTATCACTCACAGGATTGCTTTATGACTGGACTTAGTAATGGTCTACGTCACTTCTATCCACATTCCTTTGCCCCAAAGGAAGGAGTTAGTCTGACCTTAGCTGCAAGGGAGATGAGGAATTCTTCCTTCAGGGTGCCCATGAAGAGGAAATGGGGCTGGTGAGCGTTATGGTTTGAACTGTGTCTCCCAATAGGGACAAGTTAGTGTTCTAACCCCTGGCACTGTTAGAATGTGACTTTATTTGGAGATAAGGTCTTTACAGGGGTAATTAAGTTCAAATGAGGTCATTAGCATGGGCCCTAATCCAATTTGACGGGTGTCCTAGAAAGGGTAAAATCTGCCCACAGATAGGCCAGGACATAGGGGAACATCCCATGAAGAAACACAGAGAAAACAGCCATCTACTAGCCAAGAAATGCCTGAAGCAGCCAGAAACTATAAGTGGCATAGAAGAGATCCTTCTCTCATACCTAGAAGGAGGATTGCCCTGCTGACACCTTAACTTCAAGTTTCCTGCCTACATAACTATGAAAAAATAAATTTCTCTTGTTCTTAAACCTCCCCGTTTTTACACTTTGTTACAGCAACCCTAGCAAACTCATTCAACAAGCAGCTTTCTGGACTCTCTCACCCTTCTATCTGTAATAAATTAAAGGCTAGGTTATCTAGAAACACCTTTCCAAAGAAAACAGTCAATTGAAAATTCTGGGTAAAATGTTTTCACTTATATGTAGAATCTAAAAATCAAAACAAGCAAAAAAGAAATAGACCCATAAATACCGACAACAGACTATCAATTGCCATGGGGAAATGGGGGGATGGATGAAATAAGTGAAGGGGATAAAGAAGTACAAACTTCGTAAAATAAATTAGTCACAGGAATGGAAGTACAGCATAGAGACTTTAAGCATTTATACTGTAATATCTTGGTGTAGTAGCAAGGGGTAACTATGCTTACTGTGTTGAGCATTAAGTAATGTATATAATTATCAAATCACATGTTATACATCTGAAATCAATATAGTATTATATATGAAGTACATTCCAATAAAAAAAATTCTGGTAAAATATTTGTAAGCTTTCATAAAAGTATCAAAGACCTGACAATGTAAGAAAATACTAGGTCAAAATATAAGGGAAGCCATGAAGCCAGAGTACCAGAGCAACAGAGCTACTTTGGCTTTGAGGATGGTTGAGGTCTAAATAAACTTGAGCATAAATGTCAGCAGGTCTTCAGAATGAGGAAAACAGAAAACAAGGCCTAAAACCTACCCAAGTTGGAGAGTCTAATATAACACTATCTAATAAAAATATAATGTAACTTACATATATACTTTGAAATTTTCTCATAGCCACATTTTCAAAGGTAAAAAGCAGGTAAAAATAATTCTAATAATATATTTAACTCAAAATTTTTGAAGTAGAAAAATTTGTTGATGAGATACATCACCTTTTTTTGTATTGAGAAATCAAGATCTCGTCTGTATTTTATACCAACAGCATGTATCAACTCTGACAAGTCACATTTCAATTTAACAGCACAGGTATAAATCCTCAAATTAAAAGGCACAAATAATCAAGTTGGATTTTTTCGGAAAAACAAGACCCAAACTATCCACATCAAAAAAATTTTAAATAAATAGACTCAGCTAGATTAAAGGTAAACATTAGGACTTCTACTTATAGCAAATGAAATATATAACATCCCCCAAAGTGGTTAAAATCTGTGGAATGGTGATCAAGACATTTGACTCAAGCAGTGAAAGAGTGATTCCTGAGACACAGGAAACAAAGGAGGTGAACCTTCTGAATACACAGCTGACTGTCCAAAGAAATTTCCAGCTGTATTATAAGAAAGGGATCAACATTAATTCCAGTAGCTTCTCTGAATTGAGGAAATAGACCTGAGAATTGACGGAAGCTTAGGCAACTAGCATTCACAGGGGGAGTACAGGACAGGAGGGAGCTGCATGCAAACTCTGGAGACCTGTATAGAGGCCATTTTAACAAAAACAAAGTACTGATTCAGCAAAAAAATTCTGAGAAATTACCTAAGTGCAAGAAAGAACCATTAGAAAGAATTGGAGGGGAAAATCCTTGAAGCTCATACAGACCAGGAATAGTCCCTGCTCACATAAGCAAAAGTAAAAAAAAAAAAACAAAAAAACCCAAACTCATAATTTACAGGAAATTGGGTAGCGTACACTGAAGGGTTCTGCCTCTGTAGTGGGCACAATTAGCCCTAGACTAAACACTATTCTGGTCCCACCTAACAAAAGTTTAAAAACAAAATCAAAGAGGATCAAAATGTTTCCAAGTAATATAACTGCATTCCAGAGCAAAGTTCAAGAGTATTTTTACAAATATATCCAGGCCACAATAAGATAAAAGTCTTAAAGTCTGACATCCAATCAAAAATTAGTAGTATTCAAAGAAACTATATATATATATATATATGTATATTACAACATACAGTGAGGAGGAAAATCAATGAATCAAAACCATCCCAGAGCCTACCAGATAATACAATTAGAAGATAGGACAATTAAAGTTATTATAATTGTATTCCACATTTTAGAAAGCTAAAAAATTATTAGGCATAATATGTACAGACATGAAAATATAAAAAAGGCAAAAGATAAAATTCTAAGAGATGAAAATTATAATGTTTAAAATGAAGAAATACACTAGAAAGCATCAACAACAGATTAGAGATTACAGAAAAATGGTTAGTGAACTTGAAGATACAGCAACAGAAAACACTCAAAATGACATACAAACAGAGAAGAGGCTGAAAAAATAATAAAGACAGCATCAATGATCTATAAAGTAATTTTTAATTCCTTAATATATTCATAATTGAAGTCTTTGAAGGAGAATAGAATGGACAGAAAATATATTTACAGAAATTAAAGTGTAAACTTTTAAAATTTGATGAAAACTGTTAACCTGTATGTACATCCAAGAAGCACAATAAATATATAGAAAATTACACTAAATCAGATCATCATCAGATTGCTTAATATCAATGATTAACAGAAAAAACAGCCTGAGAAAAACTACAGTTAACATTAAAAGAACAAAGATAAATGATAGCTGGGTTCTCATTGGAAGCAATGCAAATCAGAAGACAGGGAGCAACGTCATTAAAATACTTTAAGTTAAAAAAAAAATCTTTCAGTCTAGAATTTCTTACCCTGCAAAAATAATAGAGTAAGAGCATTAACCCTGAAAAGGTTTTCTATATATTCTTTATTTGTGTGTGTGTGAACTTATTTGCTATAGAACTGATCTTGTCAATTCTTTAAAACAGAAAAAAGTTCCAAAGCAAGATCTGGTTATTTTTTTCCCAAAAACTTATTAATTAAACATTTCTTATTTAAAATCTAGGACATAGGAGTTGATAATATTTGTTATTGGTGAATAAAGCAATATAAAGTATAATA
>JAVSCE010007941.1:0-59160 GCA_032199065.1 Smutsia gigantea | reverse complement strand
GCCTGCAGCCCTGCAGTGCCAGGTGTAGGGTGCTCGGCTCTGTAGCCCTGCCCCCTCCTCCTTGGGCCCCGGGAAAGAGCTGCTACACAGGGCAGCAGTGGAGGCTGCACACGGACATGGAGCCCCGAGCAGCCTGGGGCCACAGGCACGCCCGGCCATCCTAATCAATTCACCCGGGGCACGGAAGGCTCCACTCAAGGAGGCTCCCTGGCTGCCAGGTGGGCAGCCACACAGGCCCAGAAATGAGTGCCCAGTCTTCCTGGAAGCCTTCCAGCTCTCTGCTGCCCCCAGCACCCACCTCCTCTGGACTTCTCTCCAAGACTGTACAAGGACAAGGATGCTGGTGTCCGCCTTGGCCCATCCCCGACAGCATCAGCACGGAGGAGCAGAGCCTCACGCACCACCACGTGGGAGGAGCTCAGACACACACCCAGTACGAGAAGCCACACGAACGGCCATGTGTCATGGGATTCCATGCGTGTGAAGTGCCCACCGTGGGTAAAGCCACAGACAGACAGTGGACTAGGCTTGGTGGGGAGGCAAAGTGCCTGCCTAATGAACGCGGGGTTCTGTCTGGGGCGATGAGCCAGTTCTGGAGCTGGGCGGCAGCAATGGCTGCTTTACCTTGCGAGTGTGTGGAATGCCACTGAATTGTACACTTCATGTAGCTAAGATGGCAAAATTTATGATACGTTGTTTATCCCTAAAGTACCCACATAGGTACATCCATTGCCTTGAAAATCCAGTTAATTCCTTTGTGCTTTCAGAGAGTAGGGCAGGGTGAGGTGAGGCCTCCAGGAGGAGGAGAAGCTGCCCGGTGCCCTCCCCTGCCTGCCTGTCCTTGGCCATAGTGCGTGGCAGCCACAGCCCCCTCCCCAGCAGGTGCCTCCCAGTGAGAACACTACAGCCCAGAGCTGACCCCAGACTGGCAAAACCTGCTGGGCAGCATGGCTAGGCCCGACTCCTGGGCACCTCCACCCCCATCACCCTGCTGCCCACCGTCACCAAACGGCGCTTACAGGCCCATCCAGGATGCAGCTGGAAGGAGCCTCCAGGGACCACCCGACCCCACCACTTCACGTACAGGAGAGGAAACTGAGGCCCAGGGAGGAGATGTGTGTGTGAGGGGGCACAGCCGACCACAGCCAGTCCAGCTCTGCGTCTCTGGCAGGGCACGGGGTGGGGCTCACACACCCACCCGACACAGCTAAGCTCCAGCCCCGCCAGAACCTTCAGGGCCACCAAACACATCCTGATTCAGTCATGATGCCCTAGAGCCAACTGCTTGTTAAAGCCTCTGGGAAGGCTCTGGAGAGTCCTGGACGTGCCTGCACACGAAGGTGAAAGCTGACGTAAGCTGGCTTCAGATCCCCACCAGGTCGCCCAGCCTCTCCACTTCTCAGCCTGTTTTTCCCACGTGTAAAATAGCGATTAAAAAAAAAACCAGAGTTGTCACCACCTGGAGGGGGGTGTGAACCACGGGTTTTGTGATGGATAAAAACAGCTGTCTGTGCACAGGATCATTATCGTTACATGACTGGGGAAAGCTTTCTAGGTGCGCCATCAGCTCTGCAAAGCCACTTCCTTTCACTATTTATAGATGAGACACGACACAGGAAAGGTGCTCTCCCCGCCCCAGGAGGGCGCCACCCCCAGGCCCCACCTGGCACTGCGCAGTGGGACCTGTCGGCCCGTGACAGCCACTGCCGCCTGTCACAGGCGCAGTGAACGCGGAAGGGAGGCAGCCCTGCTTCCGTGGGGCCTTCAGGCTGTGCCCTGGCACCTGGGGAGAGGGGCAGGGCCACCCCGCAGGCCCCTCCCCTGCCACCCCAGCCTCTCTCTGGGGGTCCCCTCCCCTCACCCGGCCAAGAGTTGCTCCTCAGTCAACTGTTTGCTCTGCTCCACCCTCTTCCTGCTAAGGGCACCATTTTCTTTCTTTCTCTTTTTAAAAAGTATTATTTTTTCAATGGGAAAAAAATGTCGGCCACAGTTCAGAGGCAGGGCCTGGCTCAAGGAGGCACCTCTCCCACAGTGGAGGTGAGGAGGTGAGACTCCAGTTGGTGCCGGGCTCTAACATGTGTTTTTCTACTGGAGCTGAGACGCTGCACAGAGGAAGCCCCGTAGCAGACCTTCCTCTCTCTCGGCCTAGCGGCGAGGGAGGGAATTAACCTGTCCGTCCCTGAGTCCACGCCACCCCACCCCCCAGCCTTGCCCAAGACCCAAGGTGACTCAGTGGAAACATCCAGACCAGCTAACAGACGCACTGTGTTCTGACCCTGCACAGCTGGGGTGCCGGCCGGCTCACTTCCACCCAGCCTCTGAACCTCCTCTCTAAAAAGGAAGTCCTAATCTGGGCACTGCCTCCTGAGGAGAGGCTGGGGCCAGTGCGGGAAGGACGGGGCAGCGGTCAGGAGCACAGGCTTCAGACAAAGGCAGGGCCGGGCGCTGCTGTGGCGGAGCGCCGACTCCACTCTGCTCCCACTCACTCCCCGGGTCCTGGTCCCGCAGGTCATGGGCTTCCTGGCAGCCACGGCGGGCCCCGCCACCAGGCTCAGCTGCCCCACCCATGGTGCTCACCTCCACCTGCCTCAGCCTGTGCGTGTGTGGTTGCCTCCATGCTGAGCGCAGGGGCTGTGTCTGCCCTGGCTCTGCCAGTGCCTAGAGCAGAACCCAGCACACAGCAGGTGCTCAAACATGCCTTGCAATGGATGTAAAATGGAACCAGCATGGTGATAAGGCCTCCTGGAGGGCCCCTACCCTGGCCAGGCCCGCCAGGTAGCACCGCCTTGGTTTTCTGCATTAATTCATTAGCTAACTAAACATTTGCAATTGAGGATCCTGAAACCAGCCCTGTCAGCCCAAAAGGGGAAGGCAGGAAACAGACACTCACCCGGGGCCTAAAGCACGCCACTCTTGCGCAATCCTTACGTACCACGGAGAGATCAATTGTGCACAAGCCCCGAACAGACAGGGAATCTGAGTTCAGGTGACCCAATAACCTGAGGTCATGAAACTAGTGGGCAGCAGAACCAGGCCTCAAATACAGGGCAGTCCAGAACTACAGCCTACCAACCAGCCGGCTCAACTGCCCTCCCGTGTGCTCAGGCAGGAGAGCTCACCCCATTTCTATGATCGCCTGGAAGATACCCCAATGAAATTCTGACTTCTTGCAGGTAGGGAATGGTCTTAGTCACCCTGGGGCCTCAGCGTTCAGCCCAGAACCAGGCAGCCCCTGTGAACCTTTTAGACTAAGATAGCACACTTACAGCGACAGGTAAGTCCTCCAAGACCTGTTCCCTCTGCCAGTCAACAGGCAAGAGGAAGGCAGCTTCGTTATCACCCCTCAGCACTGACGGGGCAATAGGGAGGCTGGAGCCGGGCAGAGGCCCGCAAAGGCCACCCCCTGGACTGCCCTCAGGGCCACCAGCCTTCCATGGCAGCCCCCCAGAGCCATACACAGCAGCTGTCCGTGGACGGCACTCTGCCCATGGGGACACGCAGCAGAGCCTTCACTCCATGGCCTCTGGCCGCCCAGGCCTCAGCTGCTCCCTGGGAAGGCCTTCATACCAACAGGAACCGTTTTTCCCATCCTGAGCTCGCGGCCACCTGACTAGCAGCTTCTGGGGAAGGTTCCTTCTCTTTGGGGTGGAAACAGATGATTCACCAGGTCCTAATGTGCCTCCCATGGTGACGCTGTTGTTTCCCATGACCTGACCGTAGGAGAACCAGCAAACTGGCACAGAAACTCAAAGAACTTTCCAAGGTTCCGGCTAGATGCTGCAGAGCTGGGATTCACATGTTGGTGGGGCTTGGGAAGCCCAAACTCCAACACCTTCGAGAAAAGGAGATGACTTCCCCACTCAGCCAGGAGAGCTAGGCCTCCCATTCTAGCAGACTTCCCGGGGCCTCTGGGAAATGGTGGACACCTGCTGGAAGGCATGGGCCCCAGGGTCCCACCCAGGAGTGGCCACGGTGTTCCCAAACTGCCCTCTGAGTCTGGACAGGGCAGAGCTGGACCTGGCTGGTGCCCCAATGCTGCTCGAGTCCCTTGCCTGTAACATGGTGCTGTCCAGAGGTGGGCCTCTGAGGATGGCACTTCCGTTCTGTCCTCCAAGTGGATCAGTGGGGTGTGCATAATGGGGTCTCTGTGTGGGCGAGCTCGGCTGAGTGCCAAGCCAGACCCAGGCAGGATTCCCGCCAAGGAGGAGGGGATGCCAGGCCCGAGGAGACAAGGCCAGCACCCAAGGCCTGATTGGTAGCCAGGCTTGCGCTGGCAGGGCTCCAGGTCTGGGAGGTGGGCAGTCCTTCTCCTCCACATCTCACCCAGAGGCAGGGAGGGGGCCGCAGCATCCTGTCCCCCGAGGCACTACCTGTTTGGCCTGGGCTTCAGCCCAGGGAGACCCGAGCGTCCCCTGGGCCAGGCTGTCCCTACTCCCTGGTGGCACTGAGAAGAGACTGCTCCCACTTTCTACAGCATAGCACCCCTCCTGCCTTCCCAAAGCCCACTGCAGAGGTGGGGGCTCTGCCCCCCATGGCTGACCGGCTGGGAAGGGGTTCACACATTCTGGGAAGCCAGGCATAGTTAATCGCGGCAGTAATCCGCCTCCCCCAACAATAGCCGCTGTGCTTCCACTGAATCCCAGCTGTCGGCCTCTGAATGAAAGGAAACAAGATTTAGGGCATCAAGCGTCGGTGAGGCTTCTGCACGAGAAAAAGGCCCCAAAAATGCAAAAAAAAAAAAAAAAGTAGCATGAATTCATTAGCGTCAGACAAAGACACAATGCGCTTTGTCCATTAAACTGCACACAGACCTGCTTAATTGGCTTCAGTTTGGGGAGGGGGCAGGAGAGGAGGGGCTGCTTGCCTGCTGGCGGGGCAGGCAGCGAGGCTGAGCTGGGGGTTGCTAAGGGAGTGGGCTCTCAGCAGTGGAATGAGGGCACGCCGACCTGGGGAGCCCTTCTTCTTCCACAGCTACCAGGACAAGGAGGGGCCCTTTCTGCAGCCACCAAGCCCCTTCTCATTATTTCCATGGGGGAATGAACTCAAGTTGAAGGGCGCTGAAGCAGAACCCTTCTCCTGAGGCTCCCTGGCACACAGAGGCAGGGAGCGATTCCTGGTTGGAACCAGGGTGACCGCAGGCGCAGCCTCTCAGCACACACGCCCATTTCACAGCTGACACCTGAGGCTGAGAGGGGGAACGCCGATGGCTGGGGGCCTGGACCTGCAGGTGCCAGGGCAGACACCAAACGTCTGGCAAGTACTCACATGCTCAAAACCCGGGCATGGGGCGGGCCACTGAGTTCCAACTTCTCTTCCCCAGCCTCACCTGAGGCCAGAGACAAATGAGCCACGGGAGACAGAGGACCAGAAGGGTGGGTTTGCTTTGAAGCAGTCAATTCCTTGCTGAGAGGCATCACCTGCCAGGGGCTCACCTGCCCAAGAGATGTGCTTCCCAGGTGGCAGGGGGGTGGGTGCTGCGCCTCTTTATAAATGGCCCACAGCCTCCCTGCCAGGTCAGCTGTTTCTCAGAGGCTTTAGGAAGAAATGGGGTACCACAGATGCCCACCTGGCACCCCAGGAGCCTGAGGTGGCCCAGCGAGGTGCTCTGGAACCTCCAGGAGTCAGACCAGCTCCATACTAGCTCCACACGCAGCTTAATTGCTAGTGATTAAGTAATTGCCAGACTTTGTCCAATAAAAGTAGCACATGACCGTGCCCAGCCTCCTGGGCCATCTCCAGAAGACAATGGCCTAGTGTTCTGTCCCTGCGGCCCCTGCTGCAGAAGGCAGGGCTCTGCTCCCGACAAAGCCCCAGGTCCCCTTAGGGCGGGCGCGTACTCACACACAGGCCTCGGTGCCGTTCGGGGACAGTTCACACTTCCCGCCATTCAAACAGGTTTCACTGGGCTGGGAACATCGCAGGCCTGGGGAGGGCAAGAGGAGAGGTCAGCCTCCGCAGCGCCAGGACCCTCAGCTCTGGGAAGGGCCACAGTCCACCCATCACCTCCCAGGCTCAGCTGAGTCATAAGGTTGCTGGGGGCACCAGGTCCCAGAAAACCCCCTGCGTTAACTACAAGAGGCTTCAACAACCTGCCCAGAGTTCTGTGGTCAGAACTGGGGGAGGGGGAAACAGGTTGGCTGGGTAGCAGGTGGACAGATCATGCTTAAAGTGGGAGGGGTGGCCTGAAATGCCACCTGGACCACAGCAGAGGAAAGCTGAGATGACCCTGGGTCAGTCTCCCTGATTCTACACCCCTAACCAGTCTTCACTGGGGAGCCTGGCTGGACTGGGGGCCCTACCCACCCACCACGATTGTCTTGCTGTTCAAACATGTTCTGCGAGGGGGTAGTGCTGGGGGGTGGCCACACTCAGCTCCCCGCTCGTGGGAAAATGCGACAGCTGCAGGGCCCGCTGCCCCGCCCGCCAACAAAGCGCCGGCCACAGAATCAGAGCGGCCCATTGTCGTGCCAAGGCCGCCTCCTGGGGCACTGGGCCTGCACCCCAGGATCTGGCCCCGCCTCCTCTGACACCCAATACCTACTCCCATGGCGGGCATCTTCAGCGGCCGCCCCCACTGCGCCCAAGGGAGGGGGAGAAGATGTCCCGTTTGGAAGGGATTCAACCCCATTCCCAAGGACGTATTAATTAAGCCCCTCCCTCCCCACCTTACCAGGGCTGTGAAAATTAAGGCCCTAAGGGGGCGGGGCTGCGTGACAGAACCCCACCTTCTGGAAATGGGGAGCTCATTCTCCCCTCCAACTTTTGGAGGAAGAGAGTATTTAATGACCACTCGATTCCTCAGATTCCCCGCGAGGTGAATCGCGGAGAGGAATAAGCGCCCCCTCCCACTCCTGCAACATCGGCAAACTTGAACTCCGCCAAGTGAAAGTCCCACCAGTCCCGGCTGAGTCCTGCGCACACCCGCTCCCGCTCCCCACCCCGCCATTATCTGAGCCAGGACGGGGGCCGCGACCCGGCGTGGGGAGGGGACTCCGGCGGACCGGGCGCCAGGCGCCCCGGGACCCCCTCCTAGGTGGTAAGAGGCCGGGCTGGCCTCGCGCCCCGCAGACTGCCGCGCCGCGCGGCTCCTTAAGGCGAACGCGGCGCCCCGGACCCCACACTCCGCGCCCCAACATCCGTTCCCGGCGCCGGCCAGAGGCGATGAAAAAAGATAAATGGCCCCCAAAGCAACAGGAAACCAAAACCGACTCGATTCAAATCGAAAAGCAGTAGGCAGCCCGCTCGCCCGCCCGCCCCCGGCGGCGAGCCCCGAGCGCTCCGTGAAGGGCGAGCCCAGGGCTGGGCCTCCCGAGCCCCAGCGCCCCACGCCGGGTTTCCCCCCGGCTCAGGCGCGGCCAGAGCGAGCCCACCCCGACTGGGCAGGAGACCCGGGGGAGGGCCAGTCTTTCTCCCCAACCCCGGGTCTCCCGGTGCCCGGTCCCCACCCTAACCTTCCTCTCCCAGCCACCCGGGGCGCGCGCAGGGCGCCGCCAAAGTTTCCGAAGGGCGCGGGAAGTTGCGGGCTCGCGCCTACCTCGTGCGTCGAGCGCGGGCAACAGCGACAGGCAAAGCAGGGGCGCCAGGAGCGGCGGCATGCCTGCCCGCCGGCGGCCCGCTGCGCCCGGGGCGGCTCCTGCTCCGGGCCGGGGAGCTCGGGCGCACACGCGCGCGCCGGACGGTCCTGCGGGCGGCGGCCCGCGGCTGGCTTCTCCTCCCCGGCGGGCTGGCGGTGCTCGACTCTCGAGGCCTCCGGGCCGGGATCCCTCGGCGCCCTTTTCGTTCCTCCGCTGCGCTCGCTCGCGCCCGCGCCCGCGCCGCGCCCCGCGCCCCTGCGCTCCCTCCCGCGGCCGAGGCACTAGTGAGGCGCCGGGCCGCCCGCGCCCCGCCCCGGCCCCCGGCCCCGCCCCTCGGGTCCGCCCCCGCCGATCCCTCCGCACCCCAGCCCCTCGCGGGAAGTGTCCCTTGCGCAGCGGCGCCGGCCTGGCCCGCTCCTCCGGCTAGGGCGCGCGTCCGGAGCCCGCATCCCCCCGGGCTGGGAGACGCGGCGGGACGGAGGGGGCCGGGGGCCGGCCCTAGGGACTACTTCTCGTTCGAAAGTTTCAGAGGCCAAAAGTTTGGTCCAGGGCTGCGGAAGGATCCGCCTGTGGTCGCTACTGCGCTGAGCGACAATTGGCAACAATTTGCATCTCAATGGCAGAGGAGGCGAGGGCGGAGAAGGGAAAAGGGGAGCCCGCGGGGGCTTTGCGCGGCGGGAGCTGGCCCCGGGAAAGTAGGGAGGGGCAGCCTAGGCCAAATTTGGGGGACCCCGAAACCGGGGTTCTGGGAGAAGTCGCGTCCTTGGCAGCCGACTGGACCCTGGTCCAGGGGCTGCACGCCCAGAAGCCAGAGGTCGCATCTTTACGTTTCCTGGAGATCGAAGCCAGAAATCCCTGGCTGTGACAGCCGCGGCCCTTGACCCTGAGGGTTGGTGGCGCTGGCGACCTCTGGAAAGGGACCTCTGTGTCTCAAGGGACAGCCGGGGCCAAAGGCTGGCTGGACGGATAGCTCACCGCTCCCCCAGAAGGGACCCGTCTCTAGACTCGGTCGCCGTTCTGCCCCTCTTCCTGCCGCCTCCAGTCTAAGGTGCCCCGCAAAGCACGTGCGGGTCAGGGAGACCCGCTGCTTACATCCGTGAAGCCTGGAGCCACTCCCACGTGCTCCTTACAGATGACTTATTTCTCTGCCCCGATGCCACATTTGGACCTCCTGTGCCAAGCCAGGTTAAGATCTGAGCGTCCAAAATGCCTGCCTGCCTTAGTCCCTATGAAACCAAAAGGCTGAGAGGGACCTCTGGGGGTGCAGGAGAACCTGCAGGACTGCAGGAATCCTGAATCCCGGAGGCTGGCAGTGATGCAGCCCTGGCCAGGGAGGCCCGGAAGGGTGGGCTGAGTGGGATGCCTGGTGGTGGGCACATTGCACACCTGACCCCTGCCCACCTTCCTGGGCACACGTTTGCAGGGGCACTGGTTGCCACTCGGATGCTGTTGTGAGCACTGTAAGGAGGCTGCTGCTGGCGGACTCCTCCGAGAAGCTGGTGGCACTTTTCAGAACCTGAGGTAGCTTTTCTTAGGGTCAGTGCCCCGGAGAGGAGGCGCCTGGAGGCAGCAGAGATGTTTATATACCAGCAGCCGGCAGCCTGGAGGAGCAGATTTTCTGTAGAAGGAAGAGGGGGCTGCAAAGTCCCTCCCAGACACTGCCCGAGCTGACAGACTGAGGGCTCTGCATGGCACATCTCCCTCCAGTCTGAACTGGACTGAAGGCCTCAGGCTGGTGCCCCTCCTTGGGGAACCACTGCTGCGTGCCCTCTGCTAGAGCCCTAAGGCTCTGCCAACAGGCCCCAGGCCAGAAGTAAAGGCCCTGGGTTGGGAGCAAGTTCCCACTCTTTGCCAAGGACCAGCACTGGGGGGAGGGAGGAGGGAGCTTTGGAGGGAAGAGAGGGAGCATTGGAGGAGGGAAGTCTTACCTGGGTCTGCCCGGGTGTGCCACCTCTACCGTGGGCCTTGACCCTAGAGCTGGGTGCTCTCATTAGCCCATGGTACAGGCAGGGCAAACAGGCCTCCCAGGCTTCCAATCCCGGGGCCACCTGCTACCTGGGGTACTCTGGAAAGCCAAAGGTGGCTGGGGAGGGGTTTGTCGTGAGGCCAAGAGCAGGCCTAGGCTGGGCCTCCCTCCCCTCCACATGTGGGAAGTCATAAGCCTGGCCCTAGCAAGTGGGTGCGAAGCCAGAGGTTTCTGGCCTCCCCTTCTGTCCTTCTTTATCAACCTTCCCAGGCCAGGGGATTTGAGGTGGGAGGGAATGGTGTTGTGCAGCTCTCAGACCTGGAGACTTCCTTCTGCAGGCCAGGCGGCCTGGCGCAGCCCCAAAAGCAGAGGGTGGGGAAGCTAAGGGGAAAAACGGTGGGGGGCTAGATTTGGGGCAAGGCCCCTCCAGAAACCCGCTGGGAGGGTGGGGTCTGGGATGGCCAGAAGCAGGTAGGGGTGTGGCCACGTGTAGCCGCTTTGGGCCTCCTGCCATGCTCACAGTCGCGTGGGCGGCTGAGCGAAGAGGTCCATGTTGGTGGAGAGCCTGGAAGGGCTGGTGAGACTGGTGATGAGTGTCCATCGGCCACATTCTCTAGGACACCTCAGGTCCCAGGTGTCTCCCCAGCCAGCCTGCTAGACCCTAAAGGGGACAGCGTGCTCTGCACCCAGACACCCGGGGCTCAGTCAGGTCACCCCTCTCCTGCCGTTGTCAAGGCAAGGTGCTGGGCGCCAGCATCATGGTGGGCCGGGTCAGCCATGCTGACACCGCCCGTATCTGCCCCGCCAAACAAGACCCATCCTAGCCCCCTCCTGTGGGGGGGTCAGCAGTGACTTGGTCTCCTGGGAGGGCGGTCATTGTGTGGAGAGCTTCCCAGGATCCTAAGTGCGGCCAGGGCTGAATACCCGCTCCTGGGGTCCTGGCCCCTTCCTGCAGTGACTAGTCTAGGTGCTTCAGGCACCCCCTGTGCCCGCAGACTGGGGTGGGAGGCAGCCTGATGCTGTCGACTTTTCACAGAGATCATGACATGACGAGACTGGCTCAGGGTCAGGCCAGGCTCAGGCCTTGCTCTTGAGCAGGCAGATGGGCTCCGGAAAGCTGTGGTGGGCTGTCTGTGTCAGGACGCTGCTGCCCGCCTCGCCTGCCCACGTTTGTTCACAGTGTGGGGGGCAGAGGTTGGATCTGGGGCACAGGCACAGGTCTGCTTGCTGTGGGTTGCCCTCACCCTAAAGCAGAGGGGGAAGGGGCAAGGGCTCAGAGGCCGGGACAAGGGTGGGGGGTGCAGCCTGAGCAGCTGTGGAAAGATTCCAGAACACAAAGGGTAGGGCCCCAGCACCTTTTGAAGTTGACTGTAAAACGTATCTGACTTGCTTGTGGAGGGAGAGCTTGGGGCCTGAGAAATGTCCGCCTTTTGCATCTGTGCCGTGACCCACAGCCAGCCCAGCGCAGCACTGATCTTGGACCACTGGTCCACTGAGGACCGTCACTGTCCCCGGGCCTCAGTTTCCCCCCACACCAAATGATTTCTAAAGTCCTATCTGGTTTTGTCCACTTAAAATCAACCTGGAACATTTCCTAGAGGTCTGCACACTTTTCCAGGACGTGGCTTTCCTGGCTGTGTGGTGTTGCTCGGGGTGGACAGGCTGGGGCTGCCTACCCAGCCCCCGGCGTGGGATGGTCAGCTGAGAAGTGTGCCTCCCCTTGGGGACATGCGTGGGAGCTCCACCAACTCCTCGTTGCTCTTCCCTGAGGATGGATTCAGGCTCTCCCTGGAGGCCTCCCCTTGTTCTGAGAAGGGAGGGGCAGGCCTGGATCTAGAGTCTGCTTCCCTGTGGGGTGCACTGTCACGTAGGCCCAGGTGTGCACCCAGCTGTCTGCACTGGGAGCAGGCTGCCTGGGACACTGGCAGACGCCGGGTAGCTCCTCGGGGCCAGCTTGGCCAGGCCTGAGGAGAGAGGCCCCTTGTGCCCTGCACCCCAGGCTGTCTGCATGCCCTGTCCTTTGCTGAAATGACCCCTCCTTCCTCAGCCTTCCTGTCCTCCAGGAAGCCATCCCTGAGCCCCTGGGCCTCCCCACTCCCTGCACCCATCATGTGGTCTTGACGGGGGTGGCAAGTGTGTTCTCAGATGCAAAAACCTGTCACTGTGGGTCACCCGACCCCCACAGATGCAGACTAACAGAGGGCTCGATGCATGTGGGACTCTGCCCAGAGCCCGGCCCTGCTGGGGGTTCTGTCCCCCTGTCCCCCACAGTGATCACTACTTGGGAGCAGCTCAGGCCCAGAGCAGAGGTTGACTGGGAGCTCCCTTGCTGCCCATGAAGCCCAGGAAGGGCAAGGAGGGTGGCATCCCAGAGACAGGCACAGAACTGGGGGAGCGTGTTGCCCGGGCAAGTCCCCCTACAGGCAGCCTGGCTCTCCCTGCAGGTGAGCTGAGGAGGCCTGGCTGGCATGGGCTCTGAGGGCCACAGCACTGGCCCACGGGGCAGAGCTGAGACTTGTCATTTGAAAAATGGGCTGCAGGGTGGCCAGGGCAGTACAGGCTTTAAGAGAGACCACCTGCCTGTCCTGGTGGCTCAGGGCTCAGAGACCCCCTGCCCCTCTGCAGCAGCCCCTAGACTGCTCGGAGCACAGACCCCAACAACAGGCGGCCCTGGGCACAGTCTGCCAAGCTCTGAGGAGGGACCTCTCTTGGACCTCTCCAGGTCCCAGTCCCTTCAGCTGTCTGCAGAACCTGGGCTGCACTGGGCTTGGGGTTGGGTCCCTCGGGGTTCAGTGGCCCACTCTAAGCACCCCAGTGGAGACAGACAGCCTCAGAGGAGAGGCCTGGCTGGGGACTCCAGGGCACCTGTGATCTGAGAACATCAGGGGGCTTCATGGAGGAGAGACATCAGAGCTGGGACGCAGAGAAGGCTGTCTGAGCTCAGAGCCAAGACCTCCAGGCAGGGCCTGGCCCAGGGCGCTGAGGCAGAGACAGGGAAGCTGCCGCCATGCCCGTTGTGTGGCCACGATGCCCAGGCCTGCCCACGCCAGCCCCCACCCTCCAGATCCTAGGACCCTGGCAGAGCCTGCGGGGAGGAGGGCCCAGAGGAGGGGAGAAGGGCTCTGGGAGCTTCTACCCTGCCCGCTGCTGCTCAGAACTTTCTCCAAAAAGAAAGGGCCCCGGGGGATGAAACGGCTGGGCCCCACCCCTGGGCTTTGGTACCAGCGGAGCCTCTACAGGCCTGAGTCACTCAGGGAAAAGCCGGCCGAGCAGCGGCCTCCGCCTCCCCTTCCCCACCCTCCTCCCCCTCCCTTCCTCCTTCCTTCTTCCTTCCTCTCCCCTTTCCTTCCCTTTCTTCCTTCTCTTCCTTTCTAGGGTTAAAAATAGCTGAAAACTTCCCTTAAAAAAAAATCCGTTTTTATGTCTACAGGGAAGATGTGGGCTTCCCACGGCAGAATCTTCTGCCGCAGCAGGAATGCTGGAGAGGAGCCAGAAGCCCCCTCGGCCGCCCGTCCTCCCTCTGCTCTGGCCTCAGCGGTCCTCAGCGGGACCCCTCAGCCCGCGGCAAGTTTCTCAGGGCTGCCTGGGCTTCCTCCCATTTGCTCCAGATACTTTTAAACATGTTTAGAACTTCCGTCCTCCCCAACACTCCCCCAAGGCCAGCCGTTAAAAAGAAAATGGGCCTGGAAATCGGGGTTTGGGTTACAGGGAGCGCGGGGCACTCTGTTCCCGAAGTAAAGTGGAGCGCAGACCTCAGCAGGTAGGGCACATCTGTGAGTTATTTCCACGTCTCCAGGGGGAAGGGAAAAAAACCCAACAATCCTTAAGTTAGACCAGAATTCGTCTACATTAATGCCTTGACAGCTAAGGAAAAAAGATTGCCAGAAACCAGAGGCGCTGCTGAGTGTCGGCGTGGGAATGTTAGTTTAGTCGCGGAGACTTGCTCTGGGCCATTTAAATAAAAACAGGCACTTCGGTGGCCAAAGCCAGGGGGATAGGCCTGTGACTGGAGCCTCTGTGCCCAGGAGGGTTTGCAGTCCCGTCCCCTCTTGGCCTCTCAGCTCCCTCATCATCACAGTCAGGTGTCGCCGCTAAACATTTGGTGTGATCACTTAAAAAAATCAGCAAGGAAAGGCAAGTCTTTGGTGCGACCGTGACTGGCTGGCCTCAGCTAGAAGAGGACTTATAAGTGCTGCGGGGGCCTGTACTCCCCGTGCTGCGGCTGCCAGAGGGTCTTTGCACAACACAGATCAGCAGGGCTGCCGCTCGGCACAGGGAGATGGAAATGTTGGTGATGTGGAAGCCAGCAGGCGCAGTGGGACTGGGCTGCATGTTCCTGGGGGCTCGCAGAGACGAGGTGGGGTGCAGACATGGGACCTGGAGCCACTCCCCTCCTTGCCCCTACCACCCTGCATTTAGAGCAGCGCCCTGTGCTGGGATGACAGCTGGCACTAAGCACCCACTGCGTGGGCACCTCACTCCCATGGGCGCCCCACAGGGCAGGGTGAAGCGCCTCACCGGTTTTCTCTTTTGTCCCCGCGCATTGAGGGCAGGTTCATTCTCATAACCTGAGGCCCTGATGGGCAGGGGACATGGGCGCAGGGCTCTGCCGGTGCAGGTGTGTGGACAGTCTCCCCTCTGCCACCGCCCACCCCTGGGCCACTGCGGGCAAATGCGGAAGCCCTCCTGCCAGGGCATGTTCAGCAGGGCACTGGAGAGATGGGCTGCTGAGAGGAATGTACATCCTCTTGTCCCTCCCTGGGGGCCTCACTCCTAGGGCGTGTCTGTCCTCTTTTCCTGAAAGCCAAGGGTCTTGAGTGGTTGTGCTAACGTCCACTGCCCACTTAGAACAGTGAGTCTTGGAGTTCATTCAAGGGAAGAAACGTGAAACAAAGCAGATGCCGGCTGCACGGAGACCCCCTCTGCGCTCCCTCCCCACTCCTCAGCCTGCATGTCTGGGAAGCTAGGGGTGGGAGAGCCCCTGTCCCTCCAGTGCCCCCACCCAGGCTGCCGCAGCTGGCCAACAGGTCCCAGGGAGCCTGAGGCCGTGAGCCAAGTCACAGGTCACAGAGGCCTTTTGGTCCATCCGTCCTTCATTCTGTCCCTGTCCCTGGGCCGCCTCATGGGGTCAGGGCTATGACCCTGGTCAGCAGGTACAGGCCTGAGACCTGTGCGGAGGCCACCTGAGCCTGGCCTGCACCATGGGCTGAGTGGACCTCCCAGCTGTCC
Source organism: Smutsia gigantea (assembly GCA_032199065.1). NCBI lineage: Eukaryota > Metazoa > Chordata > Mammalia > Pholidota > Manidae > Smutsia > Smutsia gigantea. Next base: position 44,391 of record JAVSCE010007941.1, on the reverse strand, counting down.
CCCCACTGGGCGCCAGCCAAGCAGTGTGAGCAGAGGAGGCTGAGGGGCTCACACCAGGGTGGCTGCTGGACAGGTCTGAGCAGGGGTTGAGGAGACGGGTTCCACCTGGACCTGTCAGGTCCCCCGGCCACGGTGGCAAGAGGGCCTTTTGTGGACTCAGAATCTATTTCTGGGGCCCTTGCCCTCTGTGCCAGGCACTAGGGTGGGGCAGCAGCCAGGCCCAGGGGTCTTCTTGGTGGTGCCCAGGCCAAAGGGAGGGGAGAAGACTGTGCACTGGGCATTCAGGGCAATGAGGCGGCGTGGGGGGCAACATGGAAGTGAGGGAGCAGGTCGTGCAGGCCTCTGGGAAGTTCCAGCAGAGCGGCTGCCAGCATGCGGTCCCGGGAGGTCCTCACCCTGCCCCATGCTTCCATGGATGCCACCACAGATGCCAAAGGGAATGGGGAGCTGCCTGTGCTCGCCTGTGCCCTCGGTCTGCTGGCCCAGACGTTCAGCGAGTGGGTCCTTAGATTAAACAGGGGTGAGCTTGACGCTGTCCACACACCCTCCCTCACAGCCTTATCCCTGGCTCAGCATGGAGTGTTGTGAGTTGAACTGTGTCCCCTGAAGGTATGTGGGATGGGTCCCCCCAACCTGTGAATGGGGCCTGTTTTGGAAATAGGGTCTTTGCAGATATAAAGTTAAGATGAGGGCAGATTGGAAGAGGTGGGCTCTTGTCCAAAGGCCGGTGTCCTGAGAGGAGGGCATTTGGACAGACACAGAGGGGGCCGCGGGATGACAGTGGCAGAGATGGAGTGTGTGGCCACAAGCCCAGGACGCTGAGGGTTGCCAGCAACCAGCAGGAGCTGGGAGGTAGGAGCCTCTGGGCATCTTTATTTCAGGCTTTTGGCCCCCTAGAACCGGGAGAGAATAGGGCTCCGTCGTCTGAAGCCTCTGTGTTCTTGGTCACTTGTCACTGTGGTCCCAAGAGACCATCTCAAGGGGTAATAGTATCTTAACACCGAGTAAGATAGTATTTGAATTACACAAAGCTGTAGGAGAGGCAAGGGGGTGGGGAGGGGACCTGGGGCCCCCTTCACAGGGGTCAGGTCCCAAAGGGGCTCACACAGCACAGGAGGGAGCTGCGGTTTGCTGGGCACTTGCCCCCACATCCACTTGCTGGTACATGGCCACAGCAGGCCCCTCTTTATTTGAAACAGTGAGATGCCCTCTTGACTGTAAAGTCACAAACAGGGACTTGGCTCATCAGCATGTCTAATGGGGAGTCGCTCCGGTCCCGGGGCCTCTGGTGGCCAGAGGACTCTGTTTTGTGTCTACGGGTCCACGAGCCAGGTCACCTCTGACTGAGGCCGTGGAGAGGGCCAAAGCATGACACATCAGTCCTCAAACGCAGACTCCGTCTGGACCGACCCTGAGATCAAGACAGGAACCCCCAAAACATGCAAAGGAACACGATGGCAGAGTGTGTGTGCGCCAGCGGACAGTGCGGCCTTGTCCCCCTCAGCCAGGGGCCCAACAAGCCCAAGGAACGGACCGAACAGCCAGGGCACCAGTGTGGCTTGTGGATATCCCGAGTTGGCTTTTAAAGAGGGGACTGAATAAGGGTGGGCTCCCGTTCCCTGTGACTCGGAGAAAAAGCAAGGCTGCTCTTCCTTCTGCGCGTTCCTTCCTAGGAGACAGGTTGCGCGGAGAACACCTCCGAGGAGCCACACTTCCTGTTTCTACAGAATGAGGAACATGTTCACGGTTGTGAATCTTTGTGAATTAGCTCCTGGCAGGCCCGGCCTGGGCCGTGCCTGGTGTCCCCTGCAACTTCCTCGAGTCCTCCCTTTACAAGAGCCTGCTCTGCTGAGGCTCGGCCCCCAGCCCTGCCCTTGGGACGCCAGCCAGACATGACTGTGTGAGAGCCCCCAGCTGCTTGCTGGCCTCTTCTGAGCGGGCTCGTCTTCTCCCGCAAAGGCCTGGAATTTGGGCTCCAGCGGAGCCTCTGCCCTGCAGGAAGGCAGCTCCCTGGGGAGCAGTCCAGCTCCTGCTCACAGTCGCGGTGTGGCTGGACAGCCACATGCCCGGGACCTCCTTCCATCCCTGTGAGGGGCCCTGCAGAGCCAGGAAGGCAGTGGCCCGGGGAGAGGGGGTAACTGCGGGGGTCTGGCTCAGGGTGACACCTTCTGGTCACAGCTATGCCAAGGATGGCCTTTGAGCTTCCCAAGAAGGGAAACTGAGGCAGGGAGCCCCAAGGCTGGGGCCATGCTGTCAGTGGGCCGGGGTGGCCGGGTCTTCCTTTGTCACTCTTCCACCCCCACTCCACCCCACCCTTGGCAGCAGCGTTTTCTTTTTCACTTCAAAGTCAGATGAAGAAAAACAAACGTATTTGTGTTTACTGGTTATATATGTTTACACAAGTGAAAATAGCTTATTTTCTTGCATTATAAAAATTCAGACCAAACCAACAGCATAGAGAAGAGAGTTCACCACCTGCCATCCCCAGCAGAGGCCGTGTTTTAAACCAAACAGGGCCCTTCTTTTCCTCTTTGTGAGAGCCTGTGGGGCCTGCTTTAGGGTGGGGTGAAACGTGGGGAGCCTAGCTCCCCTGCACGGGCTCCTCTCCGCGGGCCTTTCCTAAACACCTTCCAATCACTGGGCCTGGATACCGTTAGAAATTAAGTTATTTTCAAGACTCTTCATTCGACACACTTCACCCCACTGAGGACTGGGGTTGGGAGGGTGGGTTCGCCACGGTGTCCACAGCGCTTGCTGCAGCGTAGACGCTCAGCCCGGGGACAGTGAGTACAGAGTAGGGGCTTTCTGGGCGGATGCCCATCCTGTCTGCTCTCTGGCCCCAGCCCGGCTTGCCCCTCTGGCCATGGGGAGCTCAGCCCTTGCAGCCCAGGGTCTCGCCGTCAGGAAGGCTCTGGGTCCTGGGAGGGTAAAAAAAAAAGGAAAGGAAACCAAGCTGAGATAAGCGGTGTCCCAAAAGTCTTGGAGTCTCTCAGGGACGCCCTGTGGCCTGGCCGTGGCTGTGGTCAGAGTCCCCGTGGCCAGGGTGAGTGAGGGCACATGTTGGGAGTGGTGTTTTCCTTGGACAGTCAGAGCCAACTGGAGAGTCTGTACCGTCTGGGGCTGGCCTGAGACGAACGACTTCTTTGGCAGGGGGCTGGTGTGGCCAGAGGGGACCCTGAGGCCCCTGTCCCTCCTACCCTTCCCCGGACCCAAGGCCCTCTATTCTCGTGTCTCCTGGGCAGCCTGGCACCCCAGGAGCCAAGGGAGAAGATTCCGGAGAGCTTTGCCTGAGGCACCTGGGGTGTGCCCAGGAGCAGAGGGAGTCGGGCATCCCTACAGGATGGAGCCACCATGGCTGCGTCAAGCACACACCCCTTAACAGTCCCTGTTGCAGTGCATGTCTGTGGCCTCATTTTGAAAATTGAGTTTACATTTGTTTCGAGTACAAATGCGATTTGCCCCCAAGTAGGACCCGGGTCCAAGATGGACAGGCTGCTTGGTCCCGTGGATTTCAGTTCTTCCGCATCCCCAACAAGGGCCCTGTCAAGGTGCTTCACCTCAAATGTCAGCCTCAAACAGGAGGGGCCTAGGGCGGGCAGGCCCTTTGACCAGGTGACAGCTGCCTTGGAGTCCAGCATGTTCCAGAACTGCCCCCAAAGCCCGAGGGAGATCAGGCCCCTGACGCACACCTTGCGGCTGCAGGTCAGAGAGCCGGGTGGCCTTAGGCAGTGACTCTCTTGCTTTGAGCCTCAGCCACCTCATCTGTTGAATGGACCCCCTTCTGGGAGCTGAAAAGGGGCAGGACGGGCTCCGCGGGTGCCTGTGCTCCTGGGTCGGGCTGTGGTTGGTCGGCACTTTTGGTGGACAGCTATGGTCGGGCGCCGGCTGCCCCCCCAGTCACCTGCCCGTGTGTTGGGACTTCCGAGTCTGGGGGTGGACATGTGGCCCAGGCTGGCCAAAGTAGGGGTCTAGGCCTTGTCAGAGCCCATCTTCCACCAGAGTTGTTGAGCTAGGGGGACACAAGCTACCTTTGCCACACGTGGGGAGTGGAGCCCAGGGAGCCCAGAGAGAGACAGAAACAAAGTCCGGATGGTAACAGTAGATCCAGGATCCAGTTGTGCCTGAAACTGTCATTAATAACCCCGTTTATCCTCCCACGGTCTTACCGCTGAGAAAGCAGCTGAATGTTCGTCTTCTCCTTTCACCCACAGCGGTCCTGTTGGACGCCTGCAGCACCACTGGGACACTGAGGCCTGAGGGCCAAGGGCAGCATTCAGGGTGGCACAGGGATTTGGAGGCAGAGCCAGGACCAGAGCCCAGGCCTGTCTCTCTCCTCAGACCCTTCCAGAAGTCCCCTGGCCGGGGCAAGCTGCCGCCTGCCTGAATTAGCACTCAGGGCTTCCTAAACTGTCCTGCTAACTGGCCAGGGCTGGGGAGGCCTGACTGCCAAACGGCAGCAGCATCCCCTTCAAGAGGCCCGCCCGCTGTCCTCACTGCTCTCTGTGCTGCTGCCAAGCCAGCCTGAGGAAGCCCCTGTGGCTAGCGACCTCAGGGCTTGGAGCTGACCCTGTGGCCCACAGCCTGCCACACCAGATGCTGAATGCACCCACTTCCTCTCCAGATTGGTGCAGTCCGGCTGGGGGGCTGCATCATTGGCCGCCTGGGTGCGGGAGCCCTTCCCACCTAGGCCCCGCGATGGGCACCCTCCTCCCAGCTGTAGACCCTCCACCGTCCCCATGCCCACTTTCTCAACCGGGCCCGGGGGCCATCTGGCCAGGCAGCCTGTGGAGGGGAGGGCCTTGGCCCCACAAGGGAAGCAGCCTGACCCTGGTGTCCTCCCACACGCTGAGCTGCGCCCTCCACCTTCATCCCAGGGCCCAGCAGGTGTTTCCGCACCCGAGAGCTTGGGGGCCTCAGATCCCTGCAGTGGCAATCAGAGCTGCCCAGAGGCACTACAACCAGGCCAGTTTCTGTTTACTCTTAGTAGAGAGTTCTCGTCTGCCTTGGCAGTGGCTGGGCGGCGGTGTGTCCCCTCGAGGCCCCACGGACACTACCCAGCCTGGGAGCTGGCCTGGCACCAGCACCACCAGCCTGGCCATTGCTGGGCGAGTCTGTTTCTGTGTCTTAAGATCCAGGTGAAGAGCTGGGAGCCACAGAGCTAGGCTCTCCCCTGACTGGTGTGTCCCCATCTATCCTCACTGCTCCTTAGTCAGGCCGACGGCTCCTGCGCTGACCTTCGCATCTGTAAAGTGGGGCCATGACACCTCCACAGAGAGCTGGGGGGATGAAGACAGACGGGTGTTTAGACCCTGCCCACAGCATGAGCCCAGCAGGTGGGACCCCTGGCTGGAGGTTAAGACATAGTGTCAAAGGGGAGCTGATTCAGGTTACTGTGAAACAGGCCACTACAGACGCCACGTGGAGAAGGTGGGGTGTCACCTGAGGGCCTCACCTGTAAAGGGCGCACTGCTCCTGGGCCACAGCTTTGCCGGGCACTGGGGTCTTCAGCCAGCTTTCCACAGGGGGTCCCTTGGGCCCCTGACCCAGCCTCCTGCTCTGCCCCTGGAGGGCCGGACCCCTCAGGATGGGAAATGCTCCCCTGGGACTGTGCCCTCCTTCACTGACAGGAGAAGGCCTGGGTTCAAGGCCTCATTCTGACGCTGACCCGCTTTGTGACTGTGAACAAGTCACCTCACCTTTCTTGTCTGGAAAATGTGACTATTTTTTCCTATCCCACTCACCCCAGGGGGTTGGCCAAGATTGATAAAGGTAGCATAGGGTGAGGTGCTGCGTGAACTGTGAGGAGTTTAGACTCTCAGCTGGGCCACATGCCTCCTTGGGAAACAGCAGCCTGAAGCTGCACCGGGCATTTGGTAATTCACACACAAAGGTAGGCACTTTACATTTCGTTTAAACTGTTGCATGGAACCCTTCCCTGCAGCACCCTGATCCCTGAGACACTGAGCGGCCCCTAATCAGAACTGTCTGGGCTGTTCTTGGTGTTTGGAAGGGAAGTTCCCAAGCTAAACTGACCGTTTGGAAACTTGTTTATGAGAATAGGGTTGGGTCCTGCTAGGGTTCCAGGCTCTGAGACCCCTGGTTTAGATTCAGACTTAGAGAGCATTTATGAACACGCTCTGAGCCGAGCCCCATACAGGGCCCTGGCACTGGGCTCTGGCTTTTAGGACTTGTGGCGCCTGGCAGGCTGCGAGCAGGTGGAGAGCCGCTGCAGCTCAGGGGGCAGGTACTTGGCAGGAGGAGAGCAGGGGCTCTGAGACCAGGGTGGGGTCCCTCCTCCGCCTTTGGGGGCTTGGGGACAGCTTCCTGCAGGAGGATTGCTGGCTGGCTTCCAAGGAGGGAAAAGTGTGGCCCAGAGTCAGACCTGGCTGGGGGGTGCAGACTCTGTCTAGGACCTGGGGCTTGAGGCTGAAAATGGAATCTGACAATCCTTTCAGGAACTAGCCCCAGTGAAGCCAGGTCAAGGCCAGCATCTGGGGTGCAATAAACAGGAAAATCCATGGGGGGCTGGAGGCCCAACAGAAAGGAAAGGGCTGAGTCAAAGGGTTTCACAAAATGTTTAAAATGGGCAGGAAATGATGACTTCTTAATGTCTGTGTCCACCCCCGCATTGCTGAACCAGCTCCCAGGCCCCTTCACATGTGAATTTGAAAGAGCCACTGTAAGGGCTGGCGTTGGTCTGCTCGGTACCCTGGCATCCCAGATGAAGCCTGAGCTCCTGGCTAGCTCCCGAGTTCCTCTGGGGCCTGGGCCCGTGGTAGGGGCCCTGCCCCCTCACCCTCCCACTGACACCTGGCACGGCCCCATTCACGTGCTGTATCTCTGCGCCAGGCCTGCCCAAGCTCCCCACTGGAGCTGTGCAGGGGAAACTGAGGCCCAATAGGGAAGGGGCCAGCCTGAGGTCACACTGGGAATCAGTTGCAGGTCTCTGGCTCCAGGTTGGGTGGCCTGACCTTGAACCACGCTCTCTCTCTCCAGTGAGAGTGTCGGCACTGGTGGAGCCTAGTGAAGAAGCCCCAGGACCTTCTCAGCACACCCAGGCCCTGGTGGGTACTGGGTGCCTTCTGGGTCACCTCCTGTGGAAACCTGACCCTTGCTGTTTTGTGAGAGAATTACTTGAGGCTGGGTGAGCCGTGCAGCGCATGCCCATGACTGCGATCCGGCAAGGCCCACACCTCCCCAGATGGCAGAATGGGAGTGGATGGTCCCATAGGCAGGTCCCGGCTCCAAGAGATAGCCCAGCACAGGGGCCCATCTCCATCCTAGATGGACCCCAGACTCATTCTGACATCAGTGTAGCAAGAGGCAGAAACCCAGGAGGGCTGCTGCTCGGAGGCTCCTCTGCTGCATGATTTACACCCAGGAGGACCGGACACCACCTGAACGCATGGGAGGCCAGCTAGGAAAGCCATTGCATGTCTGTCTAATTGAATAATGTGCAGTCGTTAAAAGTCATGTCTGTGGAAAGTTCCAGCAACATGGGAAATGCTTATTTTGCAATGGGAAGCGGAAAAGCAGACGTGGTGATGTCTTAGCTGAGGCCCAGGGACGTTCACACGTGGGGAGGACACGTGGTTAGGACACGTGGTTCTGGGTGGTAGGAAAGCAGTGGTTTGGGTCCCTGCCACGCTCTGCTCTGGTTCGAGGTCCATGGTGGGGACCATCTTATAAAACCAGGGATTTACAGGCTAGACCCTCACCCCCAGACTCAGAGACCCTCCACTGGGACCCCTGGGGCTTGGGATGCCAGGGTCTGTCTCTGGGTCAGCAGCTGCAGCCGGGTCCTGGGAGGGGAGTTGGGAGGGAGCGTCCCCGGTCTCCCATATCCAGCGCGAAGGCTGCGGCTGGGCTGGGGTGAGGGGGCAGCAGGTGAGGACCATTCTCACAGCTAGGCCACCCACCCCCTTCCTGGGACCTGTCCTCCCCCTAAGAGTGGTTTCTGAGCCCCAGGCCTTTAGGGCGTGTAGAGTGAGGGGTCCCCTCCCAGAGAGGTCGGCTGTGGGGTCTGCACTCTCACCCCTGCCCCGGGAGCCCGTGGGGGTCTTAATGGGGATGCGGACTGGGTTTGGCATCTCTGCCCAGTGAGAGGCCTGGAGCTCAGGCCACAATAACCAGGGAGAAGGGAGGGCGTCCCTGCCCCTGGGGAGTGGGAGCCGGCTTCTCTGGGACTGCCGGCTGGGCTGAGTGTGAGGTGTGGGCAGGGCAGGGCAGCCCTCTGGGGGACGCTGTGGGCACCCTCTGGAGGAGGGTGTGTCTGCCCACGAGTGGAGGACGTGGGGGTTGTCTGTGCCTGGAATGGGGAGGGTGACAGTCCTGGAGCCAAACTGTGTGCTGACCCTGGGGTGAGATGCAGGCCTCCCGGGGGAAGGGGCTGGGCGGGCCCGAGGACCCGGGTCCCTGAGTGGGTCCAAGTGAGCGCAGGCCCCAGCTGGGCGTGCCCCACAAGGTGGGGCTGGGGGAGCAGCTGGCCCCCATTGTCTACTGGCCTCAGCCCCGCCCCTCACTTCGGGGCGCTGCCGACCCACCTGCCTGTAGTGGACACCACTCTTGTTTCTTCTAATGCATGGTCGAACAACCCCATGAGGTAGGTCGTTTGAAGATGGGGAACCGAGTTCCACGGTGAAGAAAAGGCAGAGGCGGGATGGGATCCAGCCCCCCTGGTTCCGAGGGCACCTCAAGTTTCATGCACAGCTTCGGGCTTCCAGGAGTTTCCCTGGGGGGTGTCTGAGCCTTCACCTGACTCCCCAAAGCCCCCGTGACCACACAGAGGTGCAGAGCCAGGACGGGGTCTCACATGCAGGTCTTGGCCCCCTCTTGCCCAGAGAAGCCTGGGACGTGAGGGGTGCTTTCCCTGCCCCTGCCCCACCCCCTGGAAGGAGGAAACTCCTCCTGGGAGAGCCCCGGGGATCTCCTCCCCCGAGGTGCACCATTGCCTCTCAGCCGTTTTTCCTGGAAAATTGGCCCATTGACCTGGCTGGGGGCCTCCCTGCCTCCTGGCTCGGCTGAGCTCTGGAATCTCCCCGTGAACACTTCGGGGGCACACCGCCAAGGGCAGACCCAGGGCCACACGGCTGCTCTCTCGCCACCATCCTCTCAGCACTCAAGCAGGACGCAAGTGATGTCCGGGCAAGGGGGCGGCGTTTGCCTTCTCTCCCGCTGCTGGCGGGTCTTGTGTTGGGGCAGTGGGCTCCCTTGTCTCCTCCTGGAGGGAGGCAGCTTGACTCCCTACCCCCAGATGGGGACAGTCCCCAGGGGCCTGTGGGGAGCCTGCGCTGTGGCTTCAGACAGATCCATCTGACTCCCCGGCTGGTCTCTGCTCCTGAGAACTGGGGCGTCCTTGCCTCCCTGCAGGCTGTATAAGGTGAGTGGAGGCCGGTGGCCTGTCCTGGTGACGTGTGGCCTGGTAAGGACAGGCTGAGTCCTGCTTTCAACATGAGGGAATGCATAGAGAGGGGAGAGCAGAAGCCCAGCAAGTCTCCACCCAGCACGCTCTGCGGGAGACCCAGCGGGATGACGCCAATGTGAAAAGCCCCCAGGAGAGAAAACCCCAGGCAGCAGGGCATCCGTGGGCGCCGGGGCTGGGCAGGACGCAGGAGGGACTGCTGACAGGGGTGGCCACCTCCATGGCTGATGTTCTGGAGCCCGATGGAGGTGATGGGCGCACAGAAGACATGCACTAAACGCCCAGCTGGGTCTGCTTTAAAGTGGTTGCTGGTATGTTCTGAGAATTTCACCTCAATTAGAAAAACATGAAGTGGTCAGGGTGCCCTGTCCAAGCGGCAGGCCCCATCTGGCACCATCCCCCTGCCCAGGAGAGCCGGCTGGGCTCAGGGAGGAAGATGACCTGGTGTGCACCCAGGTCTCTAGCTGCAGAGTGGGTGTGCAGGGGGCGTAGACTGACTCAGCTCCCGTCCCCAAACACTGTCCTGGGCTGTGGGGCGAGGAGAGGCCCAGTTCTGGGAGTCAAGGGCCTCTGTTCCCCAAGGCATCCTCAGAGGCAGGACCAGGCCCGGGGGCAGGGGGAAGCAGGCCCTTGTGTGGGGCACACCGCAGCTCTGTCCAGAGGGGCAGCCCTCTGCCTCGTCTGGGTATTGGCTGGCCTGAGTCTGAGCTGGACCCTGCATATAAACAGCTCCCTCCCTGTCCTTCCTGCCCCTCCGGCCTCTCACCCCAGCCAGGCCTCCCTTGGTCTTGCTTTCACCCGGCCCCAGTGGGAACCCCGGAGCTGAGCCAGGACCATGCAGCAGGGGCCAGAGCTGCGCTGAGACCCACCTCTTTCCAGGCACTTGGGCGCTACCTGAAATGGGGAATAGGCCCCCAGCACCATGGCCGGGGGGGACCCCCTGCTTGGCACCTGAGAAAGTGTGGCCCAGACCCTCTCTCTGCCCTGACCCATGGATGTCCTGGCCCCTTGCCGGAAGCCCCCCGCCCCACAGCTGGAGCCCTGCCCTGTAACCCCCAGGGCCTTGATATGCAGCCCTGTCCTCCCTCCATTTGAAAACCAGCCCCTTGCGGCCCCCCAGCTCTGCATCTTGAATTTTGTCCTCGAGGTGCTAGCTGATGCCCAATGCCACCTCTTCCGGCTACCCTCCCCGGCCCCTCATGCAGAACAGACCTTGCTCCGACCCCATCAGGGTTGCCCTCCCCGTCCTGCATCACACCCACACCTTCATGCCTCTTGGCCTGGGCCCTCCCAGCTCCCTCTGCCGGGGGTCCCCTCCCACAGCCCTCCCTGCCCCAGAGGGCACAGCTCAGACCCAGACAGGCTGGCTTTGGATGGTCATCAGTCTGCTCACCTCCATCACCCTGGGAGGCAGGTGCCATCCCTGAACCACCCCCTCCCCACATTTTCACAGATAGGACATAGGAGCAACTTCCCAGCAGCAGGCTGTCATCCCGGGGTCTGCATGGTGGACCCCACCACAGTGTCAGCACCCCACACGGCGCCCACAGCCCCTCACACTCCTGCATGGCCCCCAGCCTGTCAGACAAGAGGCCTCTCCCCTCTCACAGCCTTACATTTCCTTCCTTCCTTCCTCCCTTCTGTCTCCCCCATCTCCTGCATGCCCCTTCCAACCCTGGGCTGATAGGCACCCTCTCCAGGCAGGGGTCTTCTGTCCCATTTTGCATCTGAGACCACTGAGGTCAACGGGGAGCCTGCAGGGTTGAGGTAGTTCTGGCTGCCCTGGTGACCCATGAGCCCTGGTATTGTGCAGTGCACAACCTGTGCCACTGTGCCTGACAGCTCTTGGTCACTCCCACTGGTGCCTAAACCTGCCCAGTCTCAGCCGTCCCACCATCCTCCCTGACTGGTGTGAATGATAGGAAGACTCAGAAGACTGGCAAGGATGTGCTGGGCTGGCCAAGTCCTGGAGAGCACGGACTCTGTGGGCCCAGGAGGCATTCTTGGGGGATGCCTGTGCCCCCATTCAGCAGCTGAGGCAGTTGCCGTGCAAACACTCAGGGCCTCACACACAATGGTTCCTGCCAGCCTGACCAGCCAGCCAGACCCCTCCTCCACCTCGTCCCCACCCTCATTGTCCTTCCCTCTGGGGAGGGACAGTGTGGTGGGGCCACTGGGAGGGGGCCTGGTCCAGTCCCTTTCTCCAGGCCAGAAAGGGGCTCTGGGGTGGCTGGGAATGTAGGGAGAGAATGAATGGCCATGCAAATGAGATGCTAATGAACCCAGGCCAGGCCCTCCCCCACCCAAAGTGAGCCCTGGAACCTGCCCCCACACCAGCCCAGAAGGAGGGGTTGCCCCCCACCCCACCATTGCTGGGCTTAATGTCCAGCCCCCTCCCTCCCCTGCCCAGAGGAACTTCCTGTGGGTGGAGAGGCGACTCCTGCCCTGCCCTTGCCTGCCCCCTTCCCTCTGTCTGGGACCCCAGCCTGGTAGGCGCCCCTCCTCTGGCTCTGCCCTTCCACAGCACAGCCCTTGTCACACAGGATTGTCCTTCTCCACGGCGTCACCCTCTCTGCCCGGCCAAGAGCTGAGTTTGAGAGGACAGGGCCTTAGTGGTCAGGGCTGAGCCCTGGGACCTGCACAGCCACGCTCATGAATGAATAAACACCCGGAGCAGACTTCCCCGCCTCCCCCACACCCCTAGAGTCTGGACCCAGGCCTGAGCTGGGGGCTTGGCTTTGGCGGGACCCCAGCCCCTGAGTCACTCGCCTGCACCCCGGCTGCTCACGCCTCCCTTCCTTCTGTGCTTGTGTGTCGAATGAGAAGATGTTCATGTAATTCAGGACTCAACAAGGATCCAAAGAGCGTCCTGAGGAAGGCTTCCCAGCAGCCCCGTCCAAGATCACAGCCCCGTCTGGAAGGCAACAGGCTGCTGTGTCTGCAGGTCCTTCCCTAGACAGGCTCTTCAGACAGGGGCAGGTCGAGGGCATAGCTCCCCTATCTGCTCTCTGTTCTCTCACCCATTCAGGAGCCACTCTACACGCTGCTGCGCATCACCATAATAGTGGCCCCCCATCAAGCCTGAAACCTTGGAGTATTCTGCTGTGAGGCTTATACAGTCCACCAGTGAGCATTTAGGTTTCTTTCTGGTCACTTTGAAACCATGCTGCCATGACCCAGCCATGGACAGGATGTCTTACTAGAAGTTGAATCAGTGGGTTAAAGTGTGTTGATCGTAATTGTGAGAGATTTGGGCAGGTTGCCCTCTGATGAGGTTATAACCATTTACAGTAATGTGTGCAAGTCCCTGTATCCTCACGGTGCTGCCAAAGTGTGTAATCAAAGGCGCTGTCGATCTGACAGGTAAGCATGGATAGGTGTCATTTTAACTGCGTTTCTCTCATTAAGTGTGAGGTTGAGCAACTTTTCATATGTTCATGAGCTATTTGCTTTTCTTTTCATGTGAACTGTTTTCCTCTTGTGGACTGTTAAACTTTTTATTGATTTGTTAGTGCTCTTTATATATGAGAGAAATGAGCCCTCTGTGTGATATAGTCTACAAATATCTTCCCCAAATTCCCCAACAGCAGACCTTGACTTTGCTTCAGGTGTTTTTTTGCTATGCAAAAAAATGTTATTTTATGTATTTGAATTTATCAAAAAATCATTTGTGTTTGGTTTTTGTATTTTATATCATGCTTAGGAAGGTCTTGCCTCAAGTTTATGAAGAACTTTTTGTATTTTTTTTTCTGGCCTTTGTGGTTTTATTTTTTTCCTTGAAATCTGACCTATCTGGTTCATTTTGGCATGAAGCGTGATATATAGATCCAACTTTATTCTTCCCAGGTGGTTTATTTACCTGGCTTCTCAGGTATGGATGGGTTCTTGAATGATCCATCTTTTCTCACTGATCTGAAATTCCATCTTTGTCACATGCTAAATTCCCTTACGTATTTGAGTCTGTTTCTGGACTCTATTCTGTTCATTCCATTAATCTAACTGCTTGTTCTTGTAATAGCATCACACTAATTATTGTAGCTTTACGATGTGTTTGAATACCTGGCGGGCTGGTCACCATTTCTCACTTTGGCAGAGACTACAGGAGCCCACCCCAGCACCAGTGACCTCCTCCCTTCCTCCTTTGTAATCTGATTTTACTTGGTGCCACAAAGTACTAAGAACCTGGATTTTCCAGCTTCATTGCAGAGAGGTGTAGCTCTGGGACTAGGTTCTGGCCAGTGACAGGGAAGTAGAAGTGAGGTATGGTGCCTCTAAGATTTCCCCTGTAAAGGAAAGCAAGAATGTTTCTCCTTCCTTTCTCCTTCCAGCTGCCCGGAATGTGAAGATAATGAGTGGAACTCTAGCAGCCATCTTGGGCCACTGGGCAAACTTGGAAAGGAAACTACGCAACAGGAAGAGGGGGCAGAGAGATGGACGGATCCTGGGTCCTGGACGCCACGGGGCCCCCACAGCCTTGGGCTGCCTGCCTCACTCAGGGCTTCTTTTACAAGAAAATGCTCACTTCTTTACATTTCTGAATGTGGGTCTCTGTTATATGTAATCAAACCTAATCCTTATTGAAACAAACTTGTTCCTTTTCAGAATTTTCCTGGCTGTTTTTGCTTGTTTAGGTTTTCTACATGAACCTTAGAATTATTTTGTTTAATTAAAAAGTAAGTTCTGTTACTTTTTAAAGTGCAACGTCATTATTTTTATGGCTTTATTAAGGAGAACTGATGTCTTTACGATGTTAAGTCTTTATATAAAATAGGTAAGGCCTTTCCATTTGTTTAAATCTACTTCTATGTACCACAGTTGCATTTGAAAGTTATCTTAACATGAATCTGGCACATTTCTTATTGATTTCCAAATATTTGATAATTTTTATAACAATCCTATAGAGAGTTTTTTCTTTCATGTATCACCTAGTAAGGTTAATGTTTGTATATAAGGAGGGTACTGCAGGGTGTCCATGGGCTGGTGGCTTCAAGCCTCCTAAGGAATTTTTTCATTGAAACCTTTCAGTTTTTCAGGTATTTCATATAATCATCTGCAAATAATGATAATTTCATCTCTTCTTTTCCCGCAATTATAACTGTATTTCTTTCTCTTGTTGAATCGCACTGGTCACACCTCCAGAGCGATCTTAGGTATTAGACACCGTTTTCCTATTGTGAACTTTATTTAACACACAGGCTTCTAGAATTTTCATATTATGTAAGATGTTGGTTTGGAGTTACGATAAATATTTTATCTAGTTATTGAAGTATTTCTCTTGTCTTATTTTATCATGATGGTTCTAAATCAAGAATTTTTTTGAATTTTGTCAAATGCCTTTTGGGCATCCATGGAGATGAATATTTGTTTTCTTCTTTTGAGCTATTGAGAGATGAAGTATAGTGTTGTTCAGAGCACACAGAGCACACAGAGCAGACAGAGGGTGTGCCCAAATGAGATTACGCAAAGAGATTTAGCAAAGGGACCATTTACAGCGTTGTGGGTGGAGATTGGGGACATAAGGAGGGCCATGGGAGACCTAGGAATGAAGGGAGAGGGGCAGGTGAGTGGGGGAACATGGAGAGAGGAGCCTGGCAGGCTTCGTGGCTGAGGGCTAGGCTGCCCGCAGGGGTGCGGTGGTGGCGCCTCGACCCCGGCCCACCCTCCTGTCTCTCCCAGCCCTGTCTGGGGTGGAGACAAGGGTGCAGGGCATGCAGCGGGAGTCCCCCCAGGGCCCGAGAAGGAGAGAGGGGACTCTTCATCCTCCTGTGGACCACTGTGTTTGGCCAGCTAACAATGCCCTAGGATTCTTGCATTGATTTTCAAAAGTGAAATTTGTTTGCAGTTTTTGATTTTTTAGTGCAATTTTAGTTGGATTTGGTACTAACATTATGTGGTTTTCATAAAACAAAGGTGGAAACTTTTCTTCTTTTCTCTTCCCTCCTATGTGCTGAAGCAGTTTGACAGCTGTGGGAGGACGTCGCTGACGGTCTGGCACACCTGGGCGTGGTAGGAAGGGTGGGAGCTGTGCTCTGATCACTGGAGGGTTAGGTTTCTTAATTCTCCCACGGTAAGTTTTGGTTATAATCGCTCATCTTGCCCAGGTTTTCCAGATCCATCTGTGTAAAATCGAGGAGCGTGAGCACTTGGGATCCCTCTGCATCTGCCTGGCCCTCACACCCTGTTCCTTCCTGCCCACCGTGCCCCGCTTTGCTAGAGGCTGACCTGGCTGTTCCTCACGGGGTCTCACACACAATTCAATCACTTATGAACATTGACCCACAGGCCTTTGCTGCCTCAGAAGGGCTTGGAGATTTTTGGTCCAGCTTCCCTGGAGGTTTACATGGGGAAACTGAGGCACACAGAGGCAGAGCAAGCTGTTGGCCACCAAAGAAGACAGAGGAGGGGTCAGAAGCGCCAGCATTTACTGAGCGCCCACTAGGTGCCAGGCACAGGCTGGGGGCTCTCTGACCGTTGTGATTTTGTCCTTCCTCCAGGAGGCTGGGCAAGGTCCCCTAGTCCCAGGGAAGGGAGTGAGGTCGAGACAGGGTGAAGTTTGCCTGAGGTTGCCCTGCAGTGGGGCCCCGGTAGGGAACCAGGTGTGAAACAGGTGGTCCACACCTCCCAGGCCTGCAGACAGCCTGGCGCTCTGCCAGCCCACGGGGCTTCAGGTGCTGATGTCTATCGGGGGTGGCTTGGAGGTGTACTGGCAGAGTCTAGGTTGCCCTGAGGGGGATGGGGAGACGCCCAGATGTTGGCCTCTTGCTGAGCTCCACCCCTTTCCTTTGGCGAGCCAGTGACAGGTGCAGAACCCTAGGAGGCCTGAGCAGGCGCCCAGACCCAGCCAAGCTGCTGTCCCGGCCCCTGGTGGAGGACCCTGGTCAGCACAGCCCTGCAGAGCCCGAGTGGGCCTGGCCCTGCCGCCAAGCACCTGAGGCTGCCCCAGGCCCGCCCCCACCTCGGAGGCCTTCCTCTTATTTCTACCCATCCCACACTCAATCTGATTTTAATGCCCTGCCCTTTTACTGGGCCAGGCATATGCTCACAGCAACAGGACAGGCACGCATGGGAGATGCGCAGGGGCCTGGAACCAAAGAGGACGGGGCCTGAGGTGCAGCTGCCTGTAGGCTCCAGGCCTCACCACAGCTGGGACTTCACAGTGGGTCCAGGCTCTCCCCACTGCCTCCAGGAAGACTCCTGCCCATCCCCGATTTCAGCTAAGAAGGCACTACTCCAGGGAGGCCCAGGGCGACCCACAGAATCTGCGGGTAAATGGGTGGAGCATCGCGGGGCCGCCCACCCCTGACTCCTCACCTGAGCCCTTACCTTGGCTTGTGGGCATCTCGGCCCTGCTTCTCTCCGTCTCTTGACCATGGCAAGAGTCTCATGTCAGGGCCTTGGTACTACTGCTCCCTGGGGTCTAGATGCTGTTCCCCCATCTGGACCTCTGGGTTTTGAGGACTTGATTTGGAGACTTGGGCCCCATCTGTCCTTCTCTTCACATACCACGACCATCTAGTTAGCCTGTCCCGGGCTGTGTCCAGGGACCCAGGTGCCTTCTCCTGGCCAGGAGGACGTGCCTAGTAAAGGGGGCGGTCCCCAGGACTGGTCTGCCTGTGCTGGGCCCCCGGGGTCCCTTTCTGCCCATGAGAAGCTCACGACAGGATGGGGGTGAAGGAGTCGCAGGGAGACTGGGATCTCAGAGAAGGATGCTGGATTCCCAGGGGGTGACAGAGGTCCCAGGCAGGCGAGCATGCAGAGAGAAGCAGGAGGCACAGGGCTTTGGGGATGACATGAGGGCCTCAGGGCTGGAGCTGAGAGGCTGCAGGGGTCCGAGGTGTCCCCAGGGGTGCAGTGGGTGAGCCCCAGGGGGGACTTCCAAGCAGCCCTCCTAGTCCCCAGCATCTCTGCCACCATTCCTGGCATGGAGAAGCACCCCCCAGTGTCCCTTGTGTCCACCCTTCTCCCTCCAGCCTGGCCAGGCAGCTTCAAAGATAGCAATGGGGGGCGGAGGGGTGCGTTGAGCCCCCTCTCTGCCTGCCAGGGCCACTTGGGGCATAGGAAAGCTGGGGTAATGCCCAGGAGGGCCTGTGGCCAGAGAGAGGCCCCCCTTGACCACAGCCCAGCCCCCTCCCGTCTGTCTCAGCCCCTGCTCCCCTCTCCTATCTGGGGTCCTTTGGTGGGTGGTTCTGGGAGCCCAGTGGAGGGGCTTTGTGGCACATCAGGTCTGTTGAAAAGTCCTGTGCTTGGAGACAAGAAGCACAGTCCAGTCCTGGCTGGACCCTGGGTCCTGGTGGGTCACAATTTGTCCTCCTCTCTGAAGTGGGGCTAACAGTGAGGACGGCAGCCTTGTCTAGGGAAACCCCAGACTGGAGAGAGAGCCCCTGAGTGGCCATGCTGTCCTATTCGACAGAACGGCAGCCTGTCCACTATGCTGTCCATCCTGTCCTGGGCTGAGAGGGGGCTCAGCCGACCCTGTGGGTGAGCCCAGGACCCAGGCCTGTCCTCCCTGGGACAGGGGCTTCTGGGGGAGGCCCAGAGTCCACCCATCCTTGGCCACTGGTGCTTTCCCACCTGGGGCTCTCAGCTTACTCAGCTTGAGGCAGGGATCACCCCAGGGTGGGATGGAGCAAGGGTGGTAGAGTCCTGTGGGATGCAGTGGGGGCTGGAGCCCAGAGGGTTGGTCCCCACAGCCGAGGTGCCCACAGGTTCACCTGGACAGGCCCTGATCTCTGTCTGTTCCCCGGTGGCCCCCCTGCTCCCTCTGAGATCACAGCATCCTCAGGTCTCAGGGCTCCACTGGGGCTCACTTTTGTTCACTGGTGTGCTGGGCTGAGTGGGGACCCCCAAGATATGTCCATGTTCTAATGCCCTGAACTTGTAAATGGGACCTTATTTAGAAACAGTATAAGATACAATCTTTTGCAGACGCTGATGGACAGTGACTGTAATGGGATTGGTGGGGGGGAACCTGATGAAGGGGGTAGTGTAATCACCTTAATATTACTCATTTAATTGTAGATTAATGATATCAAAATAAACTTATAAAAAAAAATGAAGGTAAGGATCTTGAGATGACGCCCTCTAGATCAAGGTGGGCCTCAAATCCAACTCTGGTGTCCTTACCAGAGGAGGCGATACAGACATGCAGAGAAGCCATGTGAAGAGAGACTGCAGGCCGCCCCTCCTGCCCAGCCCTTAAGGTGCCCAGGGTCAGGAGCTTTGTCTGCAGAGGGATCCAGGCGTGGGCTGTGGAGGAGCATCTGGGCACCTGTCACCATGGGCGGGCACCCCAGCACCACCCTGGGGCCAGCAGGTGGAAGCAGTTGGAAGAGGCAGGAAGGACCCTGCCCTGGAGCCTCTGGAGGGAGGAAGGCCCTGCCCCACCTGGATTTTGGATGTCTAGCCTCAGAACTGGGAGAAAGCCCATTTCTGGGTTCACGGGACTTGGTGTGTGGTGCTTTGTTTCAGTGGCCCTGGGACACTCCTGCCCACTGTCCTCCTGGCGGCCACTGCCTCTGCTGGTCCTCTCCGCCTCCAGGTGGGGCCTCTCCTCCCAGGCCCCTACTCAGGACTGCCCCGTCTCTTCCTACCTCCCTTCCTTGGTTAAGACCAGCATCGAAGTGTATATGGTAACAAAGTACCCCCGCCCCCAGAAACTCCGGCGTCAGCTCTGCACTCGCACCCCCAGACACAGGCTACTTATAAATAAACTCAGCCTGGGTATTTTTGTTGGAGAAACAGTCTCCAAATGCCAGTGGCCTGGTGTTCAGAGGCCCATCCTGGGCCGGGGCCTGTGCTTGAGGCCTCCTCGGGCTCGGGGCTCAGAACGAGGTGTCCAGTGACTGTCATTCCCAATGAAGTTATTTTTATGCCCAAAAATGCCTGTGGGAAAGTCAGTGGGAGGTGGGAAGGAAGGGAAGCAGAAAGCCGCCCTCAGAGGAGAGAGGCTGCACCCTGCTCTGGGCCCAGAGAGGGCCATGTTGGGGAAGAGGGCTGGGGCAAGCTGGCCTTCCTTGTGGCCTGGCCAAGCAACAGGGGCTGCTGGGGCGCGGGGTGTGTGTGTGGGGCTCCATATGGCACAGACTCTGGTCCTTCTGGGGCCTGGCTCTAGCCAGGGGCTAATGGTGTGGCAGGGCCCCGCCCACGCCCCTCCCTGGCATGCGGAGAAGTCTGTTCGGATGGCCTGTCTCCAGGGTGTCTGCCCAGAGTGGCTCTCAACAGGCGAGGAAGCCCCACGCCCCGACAGCCTCAAACCCACCACCAGGAGGGCCGTGCTCCTGCTGGGAACACCCTCGCCCCTCCCCAGCCTGCGACCCTGGGGGCCCACCCAAGTCCTGAGACGCTGGGCAGCATCGGTGCCAATGGGAGAACTTCCTGCCGGGAACAGCCTCCACGGTCCTGGGCCGGGGGCACACAGGAGCTGTGCCTCCCCATCCTTCTCCCCCACTCCCTCTCTCCTCCCTCACCGGGCAAGCGTTCTCTGGACCGGACACAGAGATAAAGAGAGGCAGGTGGGGGGCCTCAAGAGGGGGGAGCTGAATGGCCATGTTTGTAGCCTGGGTAGGCACCGGCCACCTGAGGTGCTCCCCTGGGTCAGGGCTGTGGGTCAGCCTGCTGCAAGGCTGGAGGACCCCACTTCTGTCTGCCACCTCTGTCCCTCTTCCCTGGGGTCTCTCATGGTGGCCCGTCCACTGTGGAGGCCTGAGGTGGGTCTTGCGACAGCAGGACAGGTGCCTGAGTCCTCTGGGGTCCTTTGGTTCACTGCACAGATAGAGAAACTAAGACCCAGAAGGGCTTTGGAGGGGGGTTCCCAAGCTTGCTGGCCCTGGCATCCTATCCCTCTACCTGCATCAGCCCCTGAGCAACTTGGGACACCCGTGGGCTGGCTCCAGGTGGGGCACATGGGACCTCCCTTTTCTGCCCTGCCCTCAAAGTGCCCAGGGTCAGGGGCTTTGTCTGCAGAGGGACCCAGGCGTGGGCCAAGGATGAGCAGCCCCTGACCCACTGCACCTGTCAGCAAGGGAGGGCTCCCACCCCCATCCTGGCCCGGCCTGTGCCCCTGCACTTGCCCCTGTCTGCCTAGCCTTATCTGATGGGCTCCATCTGTGCCCCTCGTAAGTCCCTGCAGGCCCTTGATAGCTGGAGGAGGCACCTGCTCACCTTCTACCCCCTCAGCCCCTCCTGGCAGGCTTTCCCTGCCACTGCTGGCTTAGGAGGCACCCATCCAAGCCAGCCAACTGGCTCCTGCCTGGATCCTTGGTGTCCCATCTCACCGAGGCCTGAGATAAAGGCCCGGCTCAAAGCTGCTTTGTTCGGCCAACAAAAGGACATTTCTGCGGTGCCCTGGGAGCTGGGCCACGGGCTGGCCCACGTTTGGGAGGCCCCAGCCCAGCCTGGGCAGCAGCCTGGGAAACCTTAGTCTGGCCCTGGTTGGGCCAAGGGGGCTGGGGACGCCCCTGCAGAAGGCTTCCCAGGCTCTCAGGCCCACAGGAGGTGTCTCCTTTCTGCACCCTGGCCTGGCCCGGCCTGCGGTCATTGATGCCTGCCACCCAGCTCCTGGCCGTGGGGCCCAGAGCCTCCCACCTCCACAGCAAGGAGAGCCAGCCACCTGCGGAGAGAGGGGCCGACACACTGCCGGAAAGCAGAGCCCAGCTGGCACTCACGGAGGGGGCCTGTCTGCCCATGGGCCTGGGCCTCTGCACCCAGGCCCTGCTTCCGGGCCTTTGACCGCGCTGCGTTCTCTGCCAGGGGCACTTTCCCCACACCTTCCCCCATGAACTCTGACGTGAGGGCAGTGGGGAGGAATGCAGCCCTCCATTCATACAGAAATGGGGTACTGGGCTGATGGTCCGTGGTATCTGTGGCAGGTTGAATGGTGGTCCCCAAAGGATATGCCCACCTGAACCTCAGAAGGTGGTGTCATTTGGAATAAGGTCTTTGTAGATGTGATTAAGGTTAAGATCTGGAGGTGACAACCTCGATTAGGGTGGGCCCTGCATCGGGTGGCAGGTATCCTCTCAGGAGCGGACACACAGGCACGCAGAACGGAAGGCCACATGAAGACGGAGGTAGAGAGCTGGATGATGTGACCCCCGGCCCAGGGGCGCCAAGGATTGCCAGCACCTGCCAGGCACTGGGAGATGAGGAAGGACTGGCCCCTGGGGCCTCGGGGGAGTGTGGCCCTGCCACTCTGGTTTCAGACCCTGGCCTCCAGAGCTGGGAGAGAATCCACTATCTCTGTGTGCTAGGCCTCCGAGTTTGTGGCCCAGGACACTGACAGAGTGTCGCCAGATGCCCTGCTGCCCAGGCACAGCTGCCAGAAGCCTCCTCCGTCCCCAGGGCCCCGGCCGGGTGTGCTGGGTTCCCCATCAAAGTGCCCTGTAGCAGGGTGTCACTGGCTCCCCGGGAATGTACTGGCCGCACTCAGCCAGGGAGGCACTGCGGAGCGCGGCCTCAGCCCCTTCTGCTCCCGCCCCTCCCTCTCCCTGCTGGGGGTCTGCAGTTCCCCCCCCCCCAACTTCCTCCCTCCTTCCCTGAGGGCCTGGTCACAATGAGGAGCTCCCCAGGACGCCCCTGCATTGTCACCCTTCCTCCAGGCGGGCTGGAGCCGGCCTTCCTTCCCCCTCGCCCGCTGCTTCCCACGGGCGGGCAGGCGAGTGGCTCACCCGGCCAGCCTGCACGCCTCCGGTCATGGGGCATGAGCCACAGGCCACCACAGTCCCCTCGCTTACAACCCCGTGGGGCTGATGACACCAGTCGCTAGAGGGAAAACAGGCTGGCCCAGAGAGGGTGAGCCATCTGCTTAAGATCACACAGTCAGTGACTGGCTGTCTGGGCCTGGACGCCTGGTGCCTGATTCACTTCCCTATCACTCAGTTTCTGCCTCGCCCTCCACAGTCCCTACAGGGACCAGCAAATGGGGTGACACCCTGTTGCCCCCACCCAAGCAGTTAAAGGTTTGGGCCTGTGTGACCTTGGACCTCTGACTCTTGGCCTTTGCATCTGCGGGATGAGGGGCTGGCTGACCCCTGGCCTTGGAGATGGTGAGGGGTGGGGGGCAGAGATGGGCACTCCTGGGGGGGCAGGGCAGGGCTGCCCAGCTTCCCTCCTGCCTGGGCCCTGAATCGCCTCCCGCATCCTCAGACTCCTTCAGCCAAGCCTAGATCTGCTGTTGGTCCACTCACCCACTCATTCATTCATTCACTCACCCACTCATTCATTCATTCATTCACTCACCCACTCATTCATTCTGCGGAATGTGCCGAGTACTCATTGAGAGTCAGGCCTGGGACCTCTGGGACCCACCCTCACGACACACGGTTGGGGTGCGGGCAGAGCCTTGGATGGGCAGGGTCACATAAACCAACAGGTATGGGCAGAGTCCGGGGAGCCAGGAGGGCGAGGGGGCACTGGGCGGGGGACCCAGGGAGGACCCATCCCCGCCCGTACCCCACCACATTCCGTGCTGGGTGGAGGAGGCCAGGGATGAGCGCGCTCACTCCTGCGGGCTGCCCGTGTGCATGAGCGCTGGTCTTTTGCACAGGCTCAGGCTTGCGCACACACACGCACATCTCACACTAATGGCGCAGATGTGCGCTCAGGGCTGGGGCCGGGCAGGACAGCACCAGTGAATGTCTGTCCTGTGACATATGGAGCTGAGTGCTCAGGTACCCCAGGGTCCTGTTTCAGAACCTGCACCCAGGCCAGGGGCCATGGCCAGGGAGGAGGGTGCTTCCAGAGGTGGGAGGTGCAGGTGACCCCTGAGATCCCAGGGGCACTGGCTGGCCCTGGATGCAGGGAGCAGGTGGCAGGCAGTCCTGGGTTCTGCCCATGGATGCTGAGCAGACTGGAGCTCCGGGGCTCACCACCTTCCCAGAAGACATCCCTCCACTGCCCACTGGGCATCACACAGCCTCCCAGCTGCCTCTGGGCCCCTGTTCCCCAGCATCTCCCTGTCCTGCTCTGGGCTGATTCCCTTTGGATCCTCCTTGGAGCACAGGACCTGGTACAGATCCAGGTGTGGGGGTGAAGAGGGAGCAGGCGGGGGCAAGGGCAGGTGGGTGTGCAGAAGGGCAGCTGCATGCCATGCAAGAGTGGTGTCCTGGGGAGAGAGCTTTCAGGTGCACGTGTGCACATGGTATGCATGAGCATGTGTCTGTGTGTGCACACATGCAAGCATGACTTTGTCAGCTACAAGCACGTTAGTGTGTTACTGTGTGCGCAGGGACATGACCTCACAAGTTCATGTGACAGTGCTCATGTGTGCAAGTACGTGCACCTGTATGTACATGTGCAAATGTGAGCAGGGTTTGTTTACACACATGTGATCCACGTGCCTGTGAACCAGTGCATGCATGTCCTCACATGTGTGCTGTGTGTGCACCTGTATATTTGTGGATGAGTATACCCACACAAGTATTTGGACAAGTAGGCTTGGATGTGCATCTGCACACGTGTGTACATGTGGAGGGCAGTAGTGGGACTGTCACCCGGCTGTGTGGCCCAGGCATGTCTCAGGAGCCTGCGGCACTCGGTGGGCAGGGCCTCTGAAGGTGCCGGGAGGGTGGGCGGTAGGGGCTGCCACTAGGCTGGTGGTGGTCCTGGGCACGCAGGTGCTGCATGAGCTCTGCCATGGCCAGCGGGTCACTCAGGGCCTGCAGGCACAGAACGTCCACAGCCCCTGCACCCTCCAGTGACCCTAGGGTGCCCAGCCTATACAAGACAGGTTCATGGGGACAGGGAAGGGTAGGGCTGAAACCCAGAAGGAGGCCTGTGTTCCCTGGGCCTGGGATGGGCCAGCCCTGAGCCTCCTGGTCCTCAGTCTCCCCATCGGAGCAGTGAGGGGCCGTGTGGGCTCCCGTCTCACTCTGATGGCCCCGGCCCAGGTCTCAGCCCGCCTGCACCCCCAGCCGACACCCTCCCCTCCCACTCCCCGTGGGGCACGGCCCCGGCATCTGGTTGGTGTTCCCCGTGAGCTGGGCTGGGAGGGCCCGGGAACCAGGAGGAAGCAGCCCATGTCTGCAGGAACAGTGTGGGAGTTGCCGCTGGGACTGTGAGAACCAGCACGTCCGGGGCGGAGCCCAGCCGGGCTGGAGGAGGTGGTAGGGGGGCCCCGGAGAGGGAGGCGACCAGGCCAAAGGCAAAGGGGCTGGAGGCTGACTCTGCGGGGGGGAGCCTCTGGCTGCCACCTTCCCCAGCCTCCAGATGGCATTGGTCACTACAAGTCCCAACCGACGCCCGCCTCCTGCCTGCCCCTCTCCTGTGCTGCTTCCAGCTGCCATCCCGCTTCCCCCAGCCTCAGTGTCCTGTTCTGTAAATGGGGGTGACTGTGCTAGTGCCTACCTCCCAGGTTGTGGGGTGGGCTGGGGAGATCAGGCGTGGGGGTGCTGACACCTGTCCAGCCCAGAGTGACTTCCGTCCTGTGCGTCCGTCTGTCTCCTGTGCGCAGGGCCCAATGCTTGCCTGCTTGGTACCCATTTTGGCCTTTGTTTGTACAGCCAAGAGGCTGGGGGACACCCTGCAGCTTGGAGCTGGTGAGTGAGCCGGGTGGGCTGGCCTGCTGCTGGCAGGTGTGGGCTGAGGCAGTGGGGGAACCTCAGGCCTCCAGCCCACTAAGGCCCAACGTAGCCCTGGCGTCTCCAGCCAGGGCTGTCTGGCTAGGGCAGCCTGACAGCTGCTGGGGGGTGGCTCACCTCCCTAGACTCGGCCCTTCCGGGTGAGGTCATGGGAAAGCTCGCCGCAGATGCCCCCCAGCCCAGGATCCCCAACGTGCGCATGGCTCAGTGTGGCTCCTCCCGCCGCAGGGAAAGGTCCCCACCTCTGGAGCCCAGTGGGCCTCCGGATCCTGGTCAGGGGTGCCCCCGGGTCCCAGGCCCCACATCCCCCTGTTGGGGGCGGCTCGGGGGTGCTTCCAGACTCTCGGATTCCACAGGCCAGGAGCTTATTTACGGCCGGCCGAGGCTTTGATTTGTTGTGTTTTCAGCCTCTCCCCTCCCCCTTGGAGTGGGCTTCGGGAAGTCAGCTCCCCGGGCCGGAAGGGGGACAATTAAATCCAGGGAACAAAGAGTTAACCAGGGTACCCCTCTGCCCCCAGCACCAACCGGCCCTCTCACAATTCTCCAGGAAATAAACAAGAAGTGGTTTGTTTCCATTTGTCTTGGAAAAATAAAAGGATTTCCTCTCTGGCTGCTCTGGTCTGCCCCCTCAGGGGCCCTTTGAACCCTGGAGGGCAGGGCAAAAAGGGGGCCCTGAGGTGGCGAGCCCCCCATTGAGCTCCCGGCCGTCCTGTTCCCCTCAGAACCTGTAGTCGGGCAGGGGTCTTGCAGGGCCCCTGGAGGGGCAGATGGCACCCCTGGGCCACGGCGAGGGCAGACAGAGCCTCTGGGGGGGATGTGAAGGTGGTTTGTTCACGGAGGACCTACTGTGTGGGGCTCAGGAGCTCACCGCACGGATGGCCACTTATGGAGCAACCCTATGTGTCCACCCTGGGATGGTCAGAAAAGGTCCCTTGAGGCCTGAATGACACGGAGGGTGGGCTGGAGCCTTGTGGCAGCCTGTACAAAGGCCCTGTGGCAGGAAGGTGCTTGGCGCCTCCAAGGGGCAGAAAGAGGGCAACAAAGGCTGCAGAGGCACAGGGGCTGGGGGCAAGAAAGTCACCAGGGCAGCCAGCAAGGCATCCCCACGCAGGATCCCCAGCCACAGGGAGGCACGGGGGTTTTCATCCCAGCACCGTGGGAAGTCTGGGGGGTGTCAAGCAGGGAATGCTGTTGTTTCCCAGGACCTTTTAGAAGCTCACCCTGGCTGACGGGTTAGACGTGGGGATGGGGGCAGGAGAGGGGAGGCAGCACCCCACGTTGCTGTGCTGGGTGTGCAGGGGAAGGGGAAGGTGTGGCGGTCACATCCAGTTTTGGACACTTCCAGTTTGACAGGCCTGCCTTCTCCCTGGTGGGAAAGTGGAGGGAAGTGGGCCCAAGCCTCCCTTGGGAAGTTGGGGTACAGGTGGCCCTCAAAGCTGTGGCCCCGACATGGCCTCCCGGGGGGCTTGCAGCTGGAAGAGGGGCTGTCTGAGACCTGGGCCCTACACCCAGTGCCCCAGCAAGGGGCTGCCTGAGGACGCGGGGCAGTTGTTGCCCGGGAGGCGGGAGGAGAGAAGGGGGCCTGTGGGTGGCCCCTTTGTGTGCCTGGTGCCTCCCCGCCCAGAGAGTAGGTAGCACAACTCCTTGGCTTTGCGTCACTGAATGAGCAAACTGGGCTGCTCAGCGGGAGTGAGGGCCAAAGACCCCACGGAGGGTCCTCCCAGCTGAACCCTGGGTTTGGCCGCCTCCAGGAAGCCGTCCCGGATTGACTCAGACTCAGCACCAGCGCCCTCTCTAGCCATTGGCTCGGCCTGACGCTGCCTTCCTGTCCTGCCCTAATTCTGTGGACCCGCCTGCGTCCCCTCAGCTCTGACGGCTGGCACCTGCAGCCTTACCCTCTCTGCTTCCCAGGAGCCAGAAGTACCCAGGGATGGAGATGGACACACGGAGGTTCCCCCGGCCCCCAGCTCCCTGGCAGATGGAGGCGGCCTGGTGGCTGGCATGACCACCCCCCACAAGGCGCCCACCCCTTCTGGTTCCCCTCTCCCCACCGCGCTACCTACACTTCCCAAACAAACCGCTTTTATTGGCTCTGACATGGCGACCGGGCAACACCTTCATTCCCATGACTACTGGGATGGAGGTGGCATCGGCATTCGAGGACCAGACAGCAGCCCATGGAACTGCCCGGGGCGGCGAGGACCCCTGTTCCTTTACAGCCGGGGCCTGAGGCGCCCACCGCACGGAGACCTTCACGGAACATCCCACTGGCTTGTCGTGTTGACAATCCCAGATGAATCTGATTGGGGTGCTGAGGAGTGGAAGTGGCTGATAAGCCTACAGAGGCCCAGGGACCTCTCTGTTAGGGACATTTTTAGGGGGTCCATGCTCTGGTATGTGGTGGCAGAGCTAACGTCACCACTGACGTGTGGAAGAACCAGTGGGTCTTCTCTGTAGCAGAGCTGGGGTTGCAGCGGGGCCTGGGCTCCTGGCCGCTCTGGGTTTGAGAGGCGACTGCCAGGCCCCTGACCGCCCTGGGCCCCTTGTTGGGTGACGTAGAAGACTGGCAGTGTGGGCAGGGCCCAGAACAAGAGGGCTCTGCAGCACGCCGGGCTGTGGCCCGGGCTGCCCGCCACCTGGGCCGGAGGACCGTGGGAGCTAGGGTGTCCCCTAGCTGTCAGCCTTACCACTGGAGAGGCAGCTTCTGGTCTCCGGGCCCCACGGACACAGAGCCGCAGTGGGCTGAGTGGAGCCCCACAACTCATGTCCACCCAGAACCTCAGAAGTGACTTATTCAGAAATAGGGTCTTTGCAGATACAATTAGTCAAAGATCTGAAGATGACACCAGCCTGGATTAGGGTGGACCCCGCCTCCAGTGACAGGCATCCCTGGAAGAGAAGCAGCAGACACAGACATAGAGGATGGAGCAGAGACCGGAGGGGTGCCTGGGGCATCAGGAGCAGGAGAGGCAGGCTGACCCTGCCCTGGAGCCCCCAGAGGAAGCATGGCCTTCAACAGCTGGATTTCAGACCAACAAGTGGATTTCGTTGTGGACATCCCCTGGGGTTGTGGGCCTTTGCCATGGGGGCCCCAGGAGACTAACATAGCGCCGGCATGGGACACAAGCGCCCGTGCCCAGGGCTGCCCATCCTAGCCATATGTCAAGCTTGGGCACTAATGTGCTGGGGCGCCAGTGCTGCCCAGTGGCTGCCCAGGAGCCAGCGTCCACTTCAGTTCCTTGTCAGTGATGAGGGGTGTTGGGGGGCAGGGGGGCAGTGTGTGGGTGGGCCTGTGGGGTGGCCTCTCCCCTCCTGACCTTCCCCATGGGTGACCCCCAGTCCTGGGGTGGGGGCTGGGTTCGTAGCCCACCTCCAAGGGCCACCCCAGCCCTGTGCATGTTCCCTCTCCTCCCAGCAGCGTCCTGCATCTCCCAAGAATCCCAGTGAAGACCTTGGCCCTTTCCCTCGCCCCTCAGTCCTCAGCACAGCTGGCACCTTCTCCAAGGAGCAACTTCCCACCGTGGCCCCTTGATCCTACCTCGTGGTCCCCCTGTGTCTCCCTCCTGCTACACTGTGAGCCCTGAGCAGGCGGGAGTCTCTGTCTTTTCCATCCACGCAGGTGCCTCGCACAGAGCCTGGCAAGTAGCAGTCTTCCAGCAGGTGTTTGTTGAATAAATGACGGACCTTGAAGGTTGAAGGAAGGGCCATTCACATGGGGATCTCTTAAGGGAAGCACATTTCCTTTTATGGATGTATATGAAAGCTGGACCTGGGAAAGTCACAGGCCACGAGGACACAGATGGGACTGCATCAGATGAACACTTGTGTGCATCCAAGTCCACAGTCAGGTGAAAACGCAACGCGCAGAACAGGAGAAGATATTTGCCCAGCACGTATGTGATGAGGGATTAATATCCGGAATCCATAAAGAACCCCTACAACTCAACAACACAAAAACAAACTACCCAGTCTAGAAATGGGTAAAGGACTAAACAGACATTTCTCCAAAGGGGCATGAATGGCCAGTAACACGTACAAGATGTTCCACGCCGCTCCACTGACGTGAGGGACCTTGGCGCTGTCGTATTCACAGAAACGGTGCAGATGGTGTCCCACTCTGCCAGGAGGCCCTTGCACTGGGGACGAGGCAGTGATCATTCAGCCTGGACGCTCCCTCTGGGGGAGCAAGGTGCCACCTGGGAGGGCCCCCTTGCCCAGCCAGGGCCGGCCTGAGCTGGGATTTCTGCCTCTGCCCCACGGGACTGATGTCGTGTAGGAGGGCCCCGAGATGGTAAAGTGAGGGTACTGGAGAGAACATCCCGCTGGTCTCATGGCCACAACCCCCGATCAGGCCCCAAGATCCCGGCGGGAGAGGCTGACCCTGCCGAGGGACAGAGAGGTCCTCCTCATGGGGAGCTGGGAGGGAATATCAGTGGGAGAGTCGCCAGAGGGCATGACAGGGCACCTCTCTGGCCCTCCATCTCTTCATCGACCTGAGGGGATTAATAACAGCGCCTGATCCACGGGCTCCTTGAGACCATGCTCACCATGCCCTGGTGCACAAATAGCGGCTCTGAAATCAATCTGTGCTGGAAGCTGTTCGATAAACTGTGGAACCAGGCCTTGGACAAGATCCTGCGCCACAGTCAGAACTCACCGCAGAAGCATGTGATGGTCCGGGGAACACTCATGACGCATCGGTAAGTGAGAAAGAGTGATTAATGGCGATCTGCGTGTTTACCGGCCGAGCATCCCACCCTCTGCAGGGCTAAGGCAGGGCCTGGGCTCTGTTCCTTTTCAGCGGCACCCCCGGTGCGTGTGCAGCTCCAGGCACTCAGCTGTTTGATGATGGCTTGTGGAGTGACTGAATGAATGGAGAGGGGCTCCAATTCTGTGCAGAGAAAGGGATATCATAAATGTATAGAGAAAATACTGGAAGGATGTGCCCCATAAACTGCTAAGCTACCCCTGTTGGGCGGAATCACTCGTGATTTTTTAATCTTTTTTGTGTGATCTCTCCCATTTCTCTGCATTCCCAAAGTGCTGCAGTGAACGTGTGGAACTTTGCAGTTGGAGAAAAGGTCAGGGTGATGGGTGTCTGTGCGGGACGGGGTGGTGCTTGGGAGTCACAGCTCTGGCCCTTCTGCCAGGCAGAGTGGACGGTCAGGAGGGGCGCTCCTCACCCTGGGGACACAGCAGTGGGTGCTGGAGGCCCTCAGAAATGTGTTCACTGAGACTCCTCGGCACCCGGAGAGCATCTGGGGGGCACGCCGCTGTGCCCCCCACTCCCTCCAGGCCCTCCCTTGCTCACTGGGCATGCAGCATTTGCAAGGATGAGGAGAAAGCTGCCGCATGCTGGATCCTGCAACAAAAGGGATTCTGTACTTGCAAAGAGGCCAGGGTTATGAGAAAAACTTCCCGCTGCAGGGTTTTATGTTTGGAGGGTGAATGCCGGGCCTTGCTGGGTCCTACCAGAGGGGCCTGCACGAGGCCCCTTTGTCCCCTCCAGAGCCCAACAATGGCACAGAAAAAGAAGCGGTGTCCAAGCCCAGGCTGGCTCGTTGCCATGCGGCTTAGGGAGTGAACCTGTCTCCTGCCCCAGGTCCTGGCTGGCATCCGGGTGGTGGATGCAGGGTTCCTGGGAGCTGACGGTGAGGCCAGGGACTGAGGAGGGGGACTGCCCGATGAGACACTGTCACCCTAAGTTACAGATGAGGAAACAGAGGCAGGCAGGCAGCCCCCAGCCCCAGAGCTGGCTCTCTGGGGTGTCCCTGGGCGGAGGTGGGGCCCACCCTGTCTCGCAAGAGGGATCACCCCAGAAGAGGGGCTTGGGGCTCCCAGGCTGACATCAGGTGATGAATGCTCGAGGGAGGAGCACGAAACCAGTCTGCAGGCCACCTGTGTGCCTGGCCCTCCTGGTCTCACACCTGAAGCTCCCAGTTCCAGTCTTCACTGTGCCCAAGACTTGTGGCAGGGGAGGCCCCTCCCAGCATCAGCTGTCCTCCGCGCTGCCCTGTGGGGCAGGGTCTGCGGGTCTGCTGGGAAAATGGGCATTTCCAGGAATGCGGACCTGTCTGGACAGGCCTGGACCACCCTCAGCCCAGGGTAGCTTCTGGAGGGGGACCGGTGGGGGCCAGAGGGCCCTGCTGGGGAGGGGGCCGGCCTAGGCCCTTCTCTGTAGTCCCAGTGGGAACAAGAGCCAGGCCCGTGCATGGAGGAGCCCCTTGACGACTCTGCTGAGGTTCCTCTGCCCAGGCTGGGACACCAAGGCCGTTTGAGGGTCTTTATGTGCTGAGGGTGGCCCTGAACTGGAGAGGGCAGGGCTCAGGGGGCACATGGCAAGCCCTGCCCTCCCCTGGCAGGCAGCACACACTGCCCTCGGCCCTCAGAGGAGAAGACATGGGGGCCCAGAAGGGAGGAGATCGGGGGTCATGAATGCTCCCGGAGTGTGGGGAGCCATGGTGGGAAGGGGTGGGGCTGGTGGCAGAGAGTGGACCCACCCCTGGGGCTGGGGCTGCTCACCTGTCACCTCCTCCCCTCTCCCACCCCAGGGGCCTCACCTCTGGCCCTAGAAACTTCCAAGCAGAATCTCAGGCCACTTGAGCTGCCCCATTTATAGATGGGGAAACTGAGGCCCAGGGTGGAGCTGGTTCAAAGTGAGGCAAAGCTTTGGTGAGCTCTCTGTCAACACGTGACCCCCTTGTGCAGGGCCAGTCCTTCTGCTGCCCTTACAGGGCCTGTGGCTGTCCACACCTGTGCCTACACCCCACCGTGTGACGGGTCCGTGGGTGGAGCCTGCCATCACCCCAAGGGCTCAGGGCAGAGCCAGGCTGGGTGTGTGTGTGTGTGTGTGTGTGTGTGTGTGTGTGTGTGTGTGCCCATGCAAAGGCCCATGGGCATGGGCGCGGGGTATGGGGTGGGCAGGTCCCTGGGGCAGGAGGCCCCATCCTCAGGGTGTGGACAGACCAAGCCTTGCCTGGGTCGGTAGGCTCTAGAAGTCCCCTCTCCTGCCCCCTCTCCTCCCACCTTCCCCCCCCAAGCCCCTCACAGGCTTCTGGGCCTCCGGGGCAGCGCCTGAGGGGGGAGGCCCTGTGATTCTCAGGAACTGGGGTCAGGCCTCCTGGCAGGATGACTGGACAAAGGGCTGAGGCTGCAGCTGCCACTCCACCCCAGTCCTGGTCCCTGAGACCCCCTGGCAGTGTCCTGAGTCACATCCCGGGGACTCATGCCCCCAAATCGACTCTGACCATGCTGGTCGTCTTCATATTACGGCTGGGCTCACAGGCCTTGAAGAGCCAGCCATGATCACAAACTGGTCAGGGGCCCAGCCAAGCTACAGGGCTGTGGGGTGTTCCCTCTGTGCCCAGCCACCTGTGGGTGTGAGCTTGGGGCCTGTGGACTCGGGGCAGGTCCCCACCACCAGTGTGGGGGGCTGTGGCTCGTCCGGGCGTCGGCCTTGCCTTTGACTCTGATGCCTCTGTGGCTCCTTGCAAGGACCTGGGCCAGAGGAGTCCTGTCTTGAGGGTCTGGAAGGGCTCTGAGGTGCCATCCCAGCCCGGGCTCGCTCACCTCCAGGTCTTCCCTTCTCCGCTCTCCTGGTCAGCTCTGCGTGATCAGAACCTCTAGGCTGAGTTGAAACTGAGCAGAGGAAGCAGAAGACAGGGCTCTGCTTGCAAGAAGATGCTCCCCAGATCTGCTCAGTGTTACTTTGCTGCACTGCTTTGGGCACACTACCAGAGCCCCGCATGCCCTCCTCAGCTTGTCCCACCTCCACAGTGTGCATCCCCGTGACCGCCTTTGCCTGGGTGCTGAGCCCGGGCCAGGCAGGGCGCAGAGTACTCTCAGGGTGTCCTAACAGCTCTGGGGCTGTGACATCACTACCCTGCTGAGCAGAGAGGCGCCCGGGGCCCTGCACACAGTGGGCAGCTGGTCTTCAGGGGTCCGCCGTGGGGGTGGGCATGAGGCAGGCGGGAGCAAGTACTCAGGGCAGACCAAGAGGGTCTCACTCCCACTCCTGGGTGAGGGGCTGCCCATTTCTACAGGGGCCCAGGAGGACCCCACTGGGGATGTGGCCTGGCCCCTGGGAGGTACTCCAGCTGGGGGTCCCGGAATACAGCCCCATAGGACTGCTGGCTTCCTGGCATCCCTGGTCCAGCCTCTGGCCGCAGAGACCTGACCTCTCAAGACCCTTGAACTCTGCATTGGTGCTGTTGATAGTGGGGCCTGCACCCCAGGAAGGAGGGGACCCAGGGTGGTCCGGGGCTGCACCGCAAGGCCCAGGGGAAGAGGCAGGGTGGCAGCGTGGCAGGGCGGAGGCCCCCAGGCCAGCACCCACTCCCCTCAAAGCCAGCCTCCTGGTGGGCTCAGGGGGACACTGGAGGGCATGGGGATGGTCATTGCCCCCTTGCCCTGCTCCTTGGCACACGAGGGCTGTGGGTCTGCCTCTTAGGGGGGTTCATGGGGTGGCCCACCGGGCCTGCAGCCCCGTGCCAGTCCTCATGGCCCACACCCACTGTCCTTTCCGACACATCGAATGGGGCAGAGCCCACTGGCATAGTGGAGCCTGGCCTTCCCCTCTCCCATATCTCACCAGCTCAGGAGCCTCTCGGAGGCTCAGTCTCCTCTTCTGGGGGACAGTCCAATAAACCCCTCACAGCAGCCCTCAGAGCCCCGGGAGCAGAGCCTCAGACCCAGGGAGCACCAGGCCTCTGGCTAAGAGGGGAGGGGCAGGACAGGGCCCAGAAGGATGGGGACTCGTGTGTGTGTGTGTGTGCACGAGCAGGGGTGGTGTATGTGCACCAGCAAGTGCGTGTGAATGCACACAGGGAGGACGTATGCCCTGCGCTCGGGTGCAGAGACACCTGCCCGGGCATACCTCCCCCTGCGCCCTCACTACCCGCATCCCCACCCTACCGGCATCTGCATGTTGCTCCGGGTGCTGCCCAGGCAGGTTCCCTCCTCTCCCAGCCTGGGCTCTGAGCCCCTTGGGGTGCTCTTGGTTGGTACCCTCAGCTGCAGCCAGGCCCCAGGTTGTGGAGGCTGGGGTGGGCTGGGGGTACAGTGCGTCTCGGGGCAGACCCCAAACTGAGGGCCAGGGGAGATGGCAGGGAGAGGCCTGCTAGGTCTCCTGGACTCACTGCCAGGCTGCGGGCTTCAGGGTTCCCCGCTGAGCCTCAGCGTCCACCCTGGAATAGGCACTGGGGGAGTGGGGGCCGGCAGGCTAGTATGGTGACTGGGGAGGCGGGGGGACAGAGGCCAAGGCTGAGTGGGATCAGGACCTGTGCTTCCAGAAGGGCTCTAAAAGGTGCACAAGGACCCCCAGCGGCTGCCCAGGCCCCATGGGACCAGGTGGCCTCGGTGGCCGGGAAGCCCGGGACTCGCAGGCAGAGAGCTGCCTCGACCCCTTTCTTGCACCAAGAGCTGACAGGCGGTGGGGCGGCAGAGGGAGGCGCCAGGCCTGCAGCATCTCGCGTCTCTCCAGGCAGTGATTTTTTGAGTGTGGGCGGGCTGGAGGCGGGGCGGTGTCCTCAGGGCCTGGCAAGCTGGGGGAGGCAGGGCGGGGTCCCCAGGGCCCAGCATGCTGGGGGAGGCGGGCAGGGAGTGGCGGTGCAGGTGGAAATGAACACCTGCACACGGGGCCTGGGAACACAGGGGCCAAGCTTGTCTGGGCACCAGCTCAGGGATCGTGTCCCCCAGGGGAGGGGAGGCAGCGTGGGTGGGGAGAGTGGAACATTGCAGCTGGCGTGCCCACAGGCCTCCAGGTGGGCTTCTTGCCCCCTCTCCGCGGACACAGGTAGCATTCAGGCTCCAGCCTCGGGCATTCTCAGAAACCCACACCACTGCCTGGCTCCCAAATCTGTCCCGTAGAGAAGGGGTGATAGCTTTGGGCTCAGCCTCTCCAGAGACCCTGGGAGACCTGGGGAAGGGTCCCCAGTTTCCCACCAACCCCTCACTGAGGCTCTGTTGCTTTGGGGCGGGCCAGCGCTGAGCATGGCTGGCAGTCACTCACATGCAGTGAAAATGCTGTTTGCTTTGCCCACTCCAGCCCCTGCCAAGGACTCATACGCCTCATCTGCCCACTCCTAAATGCCTGGTACCCACAAGGTGCCCAGAATCACTCATCTATGACACCCCTCCCTGTCGGTGATCCCAACACCAACAAGCCCTCGGGCCTCTGGCTGAGGGTCCCAGGCCTGGGGGAGTAGTGTGGGGAGAGGGTGCCTGGGGATGGCTGGCCACCCACAGTTGCAGAGTGCTGACTGCTTTGTGCAGAGCTGCTCCTCCAACCCTCAAAAACCCTGAAAGGCCCACATTTTATCCCCATTTTACAGCTGGGGACACTGAGGCTTGGGGAGGTCAGCTGGCTCAGGCGTCGACCTGGTGAGAGGTGTGCCAGGCTCTAGTGTGGGTGCTTGGCACCACGATTTTTATTGTCCCAATAAAAGCACCCTCCCTCAGGGCCTCAGGGCTGGGCTCTTGTGAGTTGGGGAAACTGAGGCCAAGGGAGACCCTAGTCTCCACACTCAACCGGGGTTGCAGCTGGGATTTGTCCTGCTCTGGCCCACGCTGTGGATCCTGTTCAGGCCTGGGGAGCCTGGCATCTGTTGCTGCCTAGGGAAGGCAGCCGGCTGGGAGCTGCCCTCTGCCCAGCACCTCCAGGCCCAGAGGCATGGGGGTGCTCCAGCAAGGTGGGGGACACCAGGCTGCTCCAGCGAGCACCTGTGCCCCAGCCACCCCCAAGGCCCTCCAGCTGCCAGCAGGCTGAGGCCCAGCCGGCCCACCTAGCCCACCTCTGGATGGCCCTGGGATGCCCTTCAGCTCTCAGTCCCCTCTGGGCTGCAGTTTCCCCACCTGTCAGATGGGAGGGACACCTCCTCCCTCCTGAGAGCTCAGCCTGAGGCCCCTGAGCTTCCTGGCCTGTAGTCCCAGAAGCCGTGAAATCAGGAGAGAAATTCTGAGCGGCTGCGCGTTTTCCTGCACGGGGAGTGGGGTGTGTCGTGTGCATCCCATACTGAGGGGGTCTGCCATCCCCCAGGGAAACCTGAAAGGCAGAGATGAGGACACATCGGGGGCGCCACACCAGAAGCCACTGGGAGGAGTGGACAGGGAGTGGGGGCTGGGGGCGGGGAGGCCGTGCAGACCAGGGCGTGGTGTGATGGGGGCCACAGGCCCCGAGGGGGTCCGTGGTGAGGGGCGCAGGGCCGGGACATGCAGTGCAGGTACTGCCGTTTCCCCCAGGATCACGCCTTGGGTCGGCCTCCCTGCGCTGGGGGTCGCCCCGGGGCAGGATTTCCTGAGGGAGTGTGTGTATCAGAGCCCAGCGCTGGCTGGGGTCCTCGACCTGGTGGCTCCTGCACAGGAAATCCGCGTCCCTGCGGGAACTCGCTCCCACCATGCAGGGCTCTCCCTGAGCCCCCAGATCAGGGGCTGGGTGGGTCCTGGGAAGGGAGGAAGGAAGGGAGAGCAAGGAAGGCCCACAGGCCTTATCTGCCTCAGCTGCCAGGCCCAGCCCGGCTCCTAAGCTGCCCACCACTACCCTTCCTCAGGGCGCACAGCACCCTGCCTGAATGTCAGCCCCAAATCTGGTCTCCCCAACTCCAGCCTCATTCCCCAGCCCCTCCCAACTGGGTCCCTCCACTGTGCCAGCGTGGCCTCCCCTCCCTGTCTCCGCCATCCTCTCTGCTGGGACACTCGCCCTGCAGGAGGGGCTGTCGTAGCCCTTGGGGGTGTGTGGCCAGGCCCGCCCTCCCATCTTGGGGGTGGTTCTGAGCATCTCCCAGAAGTCAGACCCCAGGTCAGGCTCCTGGACTGAGCCTGACACGCTCTGCTGCCCCAGACAGAGAGGCCCCTGGAGCTGGAGGGACACACAGCCAGGGCCGTGCAGAAGCTTGTGCCTAGCCGGTCTGGCCCTCCCCAGGTCCCCCAGGCTGGCCTGTCTGTCCCACGGTCCATCTCTGGGATTATGGCTGCCTGACCCCAGGCCACACTTAGTGCTCATGGATTCCTTTGCCTGCCTGCCACCCACCTGGGGCTTTTCCAGGCCCAGACCTGCCCCTTCAGGCCTGACCCTGCTCTGTGGGTTGCACACCCAGGCTGGAGGCTGGGAAGTGAAGACTGAGGGGGTGGCTGCAGGGCTAGGCAGGACCAGGCGGGCATGATCCCAGGAGCGCCCGGTGCATTCACTGCCCCGCTGACCGAGGTCATGGGGTGGGCGCTGGTGGCTATGGCACCCATAGGGTGGGGTGCTGGATCCCCAAGGTGAAGCTAGCTCAGGACCCTCTGGTTCTGCGCTGCTCTGAGAGCCCCTGAACCACCTGAGTTAACGGTGATGGTGGGCCTGGACGTTGTGCCCTGGACCTAGCCTGCTGCGCTGGGGGCCCACGGGAGCACCAGGGGCAGGAGAGGCTGCAGCGAGCTGGTCAGCCCAGGGTCAGCAGGACCGCAGCCACCCTGTCCTAAGGCCTGGAGTGCCCTATACCTCACAGGTGTGACCCAGGGCACCCAGCAAGCACATGCTCGGAGCAGTCACCCAGCCTGGCTGGGGTGCTGATGGGCTCGGCTCCTGGCTCCCAGCTGACGGTGCGCGTCTGCGGCCTTGTCTAGCTCCCACCTTCACTCACACATATTCAGCACTCATTCAGTAAGCAGTTCCACGCGCAGGCTTTGACCCTTCTGAGTATAGAGGACCCAAGCTGCAGACCCAGAGCCCCTCCTTCTGGGGGAAGACAGACCCCAGATGAGATGACCGGACACATACTGACCTGTCCTGTGGCACAGTGGGTGCTCTTTTGAAGGGGTCTATGCTGAGACCAGAGGGAGGGAGCCACCCCTGCTGGCTTTGGGTGGCTGGTTGCGGGGGAGCCCTGGGCGGAGGGAATCTCCAAGCTGTGAGTTTCTGGGGGCAGGAGTGTTTTCCCAGAGACTCCGGTATGCATGGTGGTATGGGGTCAAGGTCAGAGAGGAGGTCCATGCTCCTCACCCCTATATATGCCCTTGGAAGGCAGGGCCAGACCCAGGCAGGGCCTCTGGCCATTCACAGCTGCCCAGAGGCAAAGCTGTGCTGTGCACAGGGGCGCCTTGGTGGCTGACTGAGGGAACAGAGCCCTGCTCCAACCTTAGGGGACATGGTTCTCCCAACTGCCCACAGCCTCAGTTTCCCTCTGCCCAGGGCAGACATTGAGCCCCAGTCATTCCCACCCCCCCCACAAGTTTCTCCAGCCCCCAAACTCACAGTGGGCCTTGCCAGAACTTTCCCTCTGCCCAGGGGACTCCCTCCTCCTGCCCCTGCCCTCAGCCCCCTGACAAATCTCTGCCCCTCTTTAGACCTCAGCTGAGACCTGGCCCTGGAAGCCCTCACGTGGTGTGGGCCCTGTGTGGCACCCCCTCGTCCTGGTCTCTGGGTCCATGCTTTTGGGTCCTCCTCACTGGACCTTAAGCCTGGAGGCTGTGGTTTGCCAGTGAGCTCCCCAGCCCCAGGTCCTGCAGGAATGGGCAGAGCCATGCCAGGATGCCTCCGTCTGGACGCCCTGCAGGCAGGAGGGGCTCCCGGGACAACCTGCCTCTATATCCCCACCATGCCCACTCTGGCCAGAGGAGTGCCCACTGTTCCTGGCAGCACTGCTGGGACAGGTCCAAGGGGCCAGGAAGGAAGGTGCTGGCAGAGGAAGGAGGGCCAGCCTGGCGGCGGTGGGGGCAGCCTCAAGGGGACAGGAGCACCTGCCCCATCCTGCCCCCTCAAGCTGCACGGTTAGACCCGGATGCCCAGTTCTGGGCTCCGGGCTTGGCTCTGAGCAGTGAGAGGTGCGAGAAATTATGTATGTGTGCTTGTGTGTGTGCGTGCATGCGTGTGCGTGTGTGTGCGCACGCAGACTGCTGGGAAGGCACCGGCTTCCCCTCCCACCCCCATATCTACGTCGTTCTCTGAAATGACGCACTGCAGGTGACATCACACAGTGCTGGCAGGCACTCTTGTCCCTAGAACAATGGCCCAGGCCAGCGTTCCAGAGCTTGGAGCAGGAACAGGTGGGAACATCATTCAGCCAGTCCCTGGCCCGGCTTCACCACCGCCTGCAGAGACGCCTTTCGGAGGGCCCCTCTGGGAAGGGCTGCAGAAGGGCCCCGAGAGCATCTCTCCCACAGCGCTGTCTCCGTTCACTCCTCTGCGATCCCTCCCCTCCATGGAGTCTGGCCGAGACTAGATGCACAATGCATCTGTGCTGAATGAATTGAGGGGTGGATGTGGTTGGTTGGATGGAAGGTAGATGGTGAATGGGTGGGTGGACAGAGGGATGGTGGGGAGATGGATGGAGGGATGGAGGGATGGTGGGTGGTGGGGGATGGATGGGTAAATGAATAGCAGGCCCTGAAGGGCCCTCTGGGATGCACAGACCAGTAGGAAAGGGGGCGAGACAGCTCAGCGTGGTGAGTCAGTGTTGAGATGGGGCTGCACAGGGCATGTGGGAATGCAGATGAAGGACATTAGCTCTGGGGGTGGGTGTTCAGGAAGGTCTCGCCGAGGCCTCCACCCAGACCAAGACCTGGAAGATGGCTAAGAGGCAGAGGAGCGAGGAGTGTTGCAGGCAGAAAGGCCCAGAGAGCAGGTAGGGAGGGTAAAACCAGAGGGAACAGAGCCATGGGCCTGCAGCCTGGCTTTCTGTCGTATTTTCCATGTTGACCCAGGACCCGGAGGGGCTTGGTGTGGGTCCTCCGTCCCCGGCACAGAGCCTGCCCGTGGCAGGGACAGTATCAGTAGGTCCTGGCTCCATGCCAGCCCTCAGGCTGGAATCTGGGGTCCAAGCCTTGTCCCCAGTCCACCAGGATGGAGGTGACGGGCCCAGCCCTGGTGCTCTGGCCTCCTCTGGGTGCCCTGTTCCCAGAGTGTCCTGGGGAGGGACACCCACCAGGGTTTGGTCACAATTACTGCGTAAAGCCCCTTTGTTCTAGAAACAGCAGGTGCACACCCAGGGACAGGATGCTGGGAGACAAAGGGGGCACCCCCTGAGCCCTAATGTTGCCCCAAGGCCCCCAGAAGGACCCGAGCAGCTGGCAGGGAAGGGTTTGGGGAGTCCCATCCCCTCCTGCCTGGTCATCTTTTGTGCTGTCATGAGACAGCTGCGTGGCCCTTGGGCGAACAGATCCAGCCACCTGCCCTCTTGGGGAAGGAAGCCAAGGTGACCACGGAAGTCAGGGTCTTGTCTGGGCAGCATGGCCAGCGCCATCCTAGGAGCAGAAGCTGGTTTTTCTCTGTGTGAGAGTGAACCTCCTCTCTAATTACACCCCTGCACCTTCTCATCCCACCCCTGCCCAGCCTCTCCACTTCAAAGGCCACTGGCCCACAGGCAGTGAGGGAAAGTTTCTGGGTGTGCGTGAGCCCCCTCCTCCCTGGCACCCAGAGCCTGCGTCAGCCTTATCAGCCCTCGCCATGAGCAGACCTCTGGGGCCTGGGGTGGGGAGGGTGCCCTGGGGGCCCCCCAGGCCATGCAGGCTAGGCCCTCACATCATGACCCCAGCCCAGCTTCTCTGGCCCCAGCTGGGCAGAGGCATGCTGACCCAGAGAGGTTGGGGGTCTGGCCTGCTCCCCACACCCGCTCCTGCTGTTTTCCTGGCCCATGTTTGCTCCGACCCTCAGCACTCGCCCTGAGAAGCCCATGGGATCCAGAAGCTCTGTTCTGGAGTCGGTACCCAACCCTGTGTGGCAGCCTCCGCCTGCCTCTGGCCTTCCCAGTTTAAGACAATCCTGAGTTTGCTTCCAGGGCAGCCCTGGGCCCAGGACCCTCTGGCCATAGATACACAGAACCAGCACCTCCAAGTGCCCACAGGGACCTCCTGCAGGTGGTGTGAGGTGTGCTGCCTGAGACAGAGCTGGACCAGAGATGGGGGCCCAGGGACCACAGGGAAGGGCAGCGTGCCAAGGATGCCCAGATGGACAGCTGCTCTGGACAGGGTGTTGGGGGAGGCAGAGCTAGGTTCCCAGGCCAGGGATCAAAGCAGGTGGAACTGGTGGCTAATTAGAGAGGGAGACAGCATGTGCCCAGGGAGGCTCTGTGGGCAGGGCCAGGACAATGGCGTCCCTACCCTAGGGATGGTGGACAGTCCCCCATGGGACATGCAGCTGAATGGTTCCCATGGGCTGGGAGGGAGCAGACATCAGTGCTGAGTGGGGGACAGAGCTCATGGGGCCCTGAGGGAGAATGCCACGGCAAGAAGGCCTGCTAGGTGGCATTACCAGAGGTCTAGTGTCCACAATGAGGGAGGTGATTTCCTCTCCACTCTGCACTGATTGGGTCTCCCAGGCCAAATTCTGCCTGTGCTCCAGGCTTGGCCTAAAGCCCACTGGCCGGGGATGCCTCCCCTAACCCATGCGCAGCCATCCTACATGTGGTTTCCGAGTTGCTGTCCCTAATGCCCTTCTGCCCGTCCTAGAGCTGCCTGCTGGCCTTGCCGCTGTATGTGGAGGCACCAGCTGCCTCCAGCCTGGTGGCCCCCGAGGTCAGGGACAGGGCTGCCCGAGCCTCCCAGGCTCCCTCAGGCCTTTGAAGTTGGACCCATTGAGGCAGCTCCTGCCTCACCCGCACCCCCCAATTACACACTGAGGTCCCCAAACCAGCTGCCTCTACTTATGCTCAAATAAAACTCTGAGTATTCGATCTCAATTTCAAAGAGGTCTTTGTCTCCGCGCAGCCACGGGCCCTCTCCTGGTACACCTGTTCCTCCCGCACCTGCCTGAGGGCCTGGGGCAGGCACGCAGAGGATCCGAGTCCTGGCTCTCCCCTGCTGCCAGCAGCCTGGTCCCTCCGGGGTCCCCCCCAGACCCTCCTCAGGTGCTCCTCTCTCTGTCTCTCTGTCTCTCTCTCTCTCTCTTGTTCTCTGTATCCCAGGAACAGGCCAAACTCCCTAGGAAAACAGAAGCCGTGGGGTCTCACTGGCCGGGGGACAAACGGTCCAGGGCCCTCCTCTCAGTGGGTGAGGCCTGCTGACAGCTGGCCAGCAGCCTTAGCAAATGGTGTGTGTGTGGTCAATGCCTCCTCACCCCTCCCCCAGCCCCCAGACTCTGTGGGGCTCCTTCAGGCGGCCACGGAGACTCACTGGCTTCACTTCCCCCTGGGCTGCAGTGGGCAGCGGGCCTGGTGACTGAAACTCAGCCTGACAGTGCCATGCTCTGAGGAGGGTCTGGGGGATGGGCAGGTCCCATAGCCTGGAAGGAGCCCATTTCCAGGCCTAGGCCGAAGGCACCAGTGGGCAGGGGCCGGTGACTCCCAGCAGGGCCAGCCTGGCCCAGCCCCTCCCTGCAGCTCCCCCCTCCTGGGTGTTCCCAGGAAATAGTCAGGTTGCAGGGCCCCGCCCTGCAGGCTTGCCTGGCCCTGGTCAGCCACCTCCCAGGTCATCTTCCCCTGTGGCAGTGGCCCAGTGCCCACTGCCCACTCTTTCTCAGACCCTCCTCCCTTCTGCAGGGGGCTTTCTTTGTACTGTAGGCTCCTTTCCACCAGCTGCGCTGAGGGCTGTGTACCCGCCCGCCGAGAGGCCTCTGAACCATGTGGTGGCCCTGGCCTGGGGATGACAGCGTGGGCACCGGCTCCATCCAGAGAGCAGCCTCTCCAGGAACCCAGCAGCACGCATGGCCTGGTCGGAGCACTGGGCCATCTCAGCCCCTCATCGAGCAAATCTCTTCCAGGCATCTGCCGTCAGGCCTTGGGTAAGATGCTGGGGGTGTCCAGGACACCAGCCACTCTGTCCCCACAGATTTCCAAGTGTGGGGTGGTGGCCGCAGAAGCAGGCCTGGGAGCACACAGGTGCGAAGCCCGAAGGGTCTGCATCACCAGGATGTCCACCACCCCCATCTGGGCTCCCCGGCGGCCCTGGGCTCCGCCTTGGGAAGAATTGATGGCATTTGGGGCCTTTGCCCCTCCCCACCCCTCCCTGACGCGGGCTCAGCTGTGGAGGCCTCCTCACCATCCACACTGAGTAAGTGTAGATGGCCAGCGAGATGGCAGCTGAGGGGTGGGGCCCAAGGGAGTCTGCCAGAAGGCTCGGCTGGTGTGGGGCTCCGCCAGCCCTCAGGGGCTTCTGGGGAGCCAGAGGCCAGGGTGCCTGGCATGTTCATCTGGCCATTTGCCACTGCCCTAGGGACAGCCAGGGCCGGGTCAGGGGCTTCTAGGAGGCCAGCGGGCTGGTGGTCCTGCCCAGGTGGTCATGGGCAGTTCCTGTGGTGGCACTGGGCCACTGCTCCGACAAGCCTGGGGAGGCCCTGGCAGCGATCACAGCGTCCAGGAGCAGGCAGCAGCCAGGCCTGTGCACCCCGACCCTGCACCCACAGCACCTGCCAGCACCTGCAGGCAGCACCTGGACCCACCCTGCCCAGCACCCAGATTCAGGCCTTAGTGCCGTCCAGCTTTGCTCTGCTCTTCAAGCCTCCACTTCCAGACCCTTAGATGGGTATGGCGCCCCGCCCCAGGGAGGAGAGGCAGGCCGCGGGTGGCAGTCAATGGCCGCTGTGGTGGGGGCCCTGGGCCTGCCACCCCATATCAGGGCACACCAAGCTGCCTCTTATGGAACTCTTCCTCCTTGTTCTTGGGGCTGGGCTCTGGCTTCTCCCTTCCTCTCCAGCAGGACACACTTCAGGACAGGGGCTCCTAGGACCCCACGCCCACCCTGCCCCAGCTGGTCCCTGAGACTGCTGGCGAGCTGCTGGGGGCCCGGAGGGGACAGGGAAGTGGGCAGTGACATGGAAACTTGAGCGGCCTGCCTGAGGATGGCTGGTCAGTGGGCACGGATTTCCACAAGTCCAGAAATACAGGCATCTGCGTGTGTGAAGGGCCCTTCGATGGGCAGCAGAGCTGGACCCTGGGCACAGTGGGGAGGGGGCGCTGTTTTTCACACCCTGTACCCAGGAGTGAGGGGTGTTCTCCAGGAGGGGCTGTGGGCCGGATGTGGTGAGCGGAGAACGTTGTGGTCTCTCTCCAGCCAGCCAGCGCAGCATGCAGCTTGGACACGGAGGGAACTCCTGCTGCCCCACAAGCCTGGAGGACCCCGACCAGCAAGGAGGCAGGACCCAGCTGCTTCTCCCAGCCCCAGGGGCTCCTTTGAAATGGGGCCCCGGGACTCCTGCCTTGCACAAAGTTTCTCGGCCCCGCCCTCAGAGGTGCTGAGCAAACGCCCGTGCGCTTGGGTCCCCAGCGCTCACACTCACACCCTCCACCCGCATGGCCGCCACATATGGAGGGAGGAGCCCGGTTGTCCTGGGGATGGTGGGTAGACCAGAGACCCCAGAAACTGCTGGTGGGAACGTGGCAGGTGGCAGCTCCCTAAGGGGTTAAACTCAGGGCTTCACATACCCTTACCATCCCACTCCTAGGGCTCTGTGTGCCCAG
The DNA here is from genome assembly GCA_032199065.1 of Smutsia gigantea. Taxonomy (NCBI): domain Eukaryota; kingdom Metazoa; phylum Chordata; class Mammalia; order Pholidota; family Manidae; genus Smutsia; species Smutsia gigantea. Next base: position 28 of record JAVSCE010007941.1, on the reverse strand, counting down.
GAGAGATGAGCACACGGCCACACAAACC
>JAVSCE010007939.1:0-13724 GCA_032199065.1 Smutsia gigantea | reverse complement strand
GAACCGAGCTTGGCGTGAGGGTCTTGAGGTAGTGGATTTGCACTGGCTTGGTTCAGTGATGTGCGATGCTGTCCATAAGGCTACACGCTAAGGCATGGGAGCTGTCTCTCCAGGAAGTGATGGCAAGCACCTGTTTATGCCTATGTTTGTCATGTATTAATTGTTTACACCATTGGATGTGAGCCTTCAAGGGTTAGGGTCTAGCCTGACTTGTTCACTCCTAGTTCCACAAGACATATTACAGTGCCTCTCCCTTGTGGTCATTAACCGGCATCTGAGGGAAGGAGCTGACAAGCTCTCCTTTTTTTTTTAAATTTTCCGTTTTTAAAAGTTTTCTGTCATTAATGTACAATTACATTAACAACATTATGGTTACTAGGCACACCCTATTCATTCTCCACCACATTCCCCATTACAGTCACTGTCCTTCAGCACAATAAAACGGTTTAGAAACACTACTTGTCTTCTCTGTGTTATACTACCTTCCCCGTGTCCCCCACCCTACATTATATGTGCTCACCCTAATGCCCTCTTTTCCCCCTTATCCGTCCCTTCGCAGTCTTCCTCCCAGGTCCCTCTACCTTTGGTAACTGTTAGTCCATTCTCGGTTTCTGTGAGTCTGCAGCTGTTTTGTTCCCTTCAGTTTTTCTTTGTTCTTTTACTCCACAGATGAGTGAAATCATTTGATGCTTGTCTTACTTGGCCAGGCTTATTACACTGTCCATAATACCCTCTGGCACCATTCGTGTTATTGCAAATGGTAGGGTTCGCTTCTGTGTTTGGGCTGAATAGCCTTCCATTGTGTATATGTACCATCTCCTCTCTATGCATTCATGTAGTGGTGGACAGTTAGGTTGCTTCCATATCTTGGCTACTGTGAATTGTGCTGCAGTGAACATAATGGTGCATATGTCTTTTGAATCTGAGAAGTTGTTTTCTTTGGGTAAGTTCCGGGAGTGGAATTCCCATGTCAAATGGTATTTCAATTTATAGTTTTCGGAGGAACCTCCATATTGATTTCCCCAACACTTGAACTATTTTACATTCCCACCAGCAGTGTAGGAGTTTTCACCGGCATTTGTAGTTCCTAGTCTTTTGAATGTTGAGCATCCTACGTGGTGTGAGGTGATACCTCACTGTGGTTTTAATGTGCTTTTCCTTCATAATTAGCCATGTGCCACATCCTTACGTGTGCCTGTTGACCAACTGACTTTCTTCTTTCGAGGCTCGTCTGTTCATATCCTCTGATCATTTGTAATATGGTCCTCTGGTTTTTGGCTGTTGTGTCGTGTGAGTTCTTTCTATATTTTTGATGTTAAGCCCTTATTGGATATGGCATTTAGAAATATATTGTCCCATACTGCAGGATGCCTTTTTGCCCTGCTCTTGGTGCCCTCTGTTGTACAGAAATGTTAGCATGATGTTTTCCCAGTTGTTCATTTCTGCTTTTGTTTCACAAGGTGATTCGCTCAAGTTAGAGTTTCTCATGTTTATCGTCAAGAGGATTTTGCCTATGTGTTCCTCTAAGAGTTTTACGTTTTCCTGACATCCACTGATGTCTTTTATCCATTTTGAGTTTTCTTTTATCCATTTTGAGTTTTCTTTTGTGTATGGGGTTAGACAGTAATCCAGTTTCATTCTCTTGCGTGTAGCTGTCCAGTTTTGACAACACCAGTTGTGGAAGAGACTGTCATTTCCCATTGTATATCCATGGCTCCTTTACTGTGTATTAATTGCCCATATATGCTTGGTTTGTGTGTGGGCTCTCTAGTCTGTCCCATCGGTCTGTAGGTGTGTTCTTGTGCCAGTACCAAATTGTCCGTGGCTCTGTAGTACTGCTTGAAGTCGGGGAGCTTAATCCACCCAGCTTTTATTCTTTCTTGTCAAGATTGCATTGGCTCTTCGGGGTCTTTTGTTTTTTCATATGAAATTTTGAACTATCTGCTCTAGCTCGTTGAAGAATGCTGTTGGGATTTTGATAGGAATTGTATTGAATCTATAGATTGTTTTATGCAGGGTGGCCATTTTGAAAAGACAAATTCTCCCTATACATAAGCATGGGAGGTATTTCCATTTATGGGAATCTTTAGTTTCTCTCATGATTGTCCTGTGAATTTCATATTCATGTGTCTTAAAATTACTTGGTTAGGATTATTCCTAGGTATTTTATTGTTTGTGAAGCCATTGTGAATGGAATTCTTTCCCGGTTTCTTTCTCCTAGTTCATCATTAGGGTATATGAATTCAACAGAGTTCTGTGTGTTAATTTTGTATGCTGCACCCTTGCTGAAATAAGATATTAGATCTGGTAGTTTTGGAGTGGATTCTTTACGGGTTTTTATGTACAATATCTTGTCAACTGCAAAAAGGGACATTTTATTCTCTTTGTTAACCAATCTTGTTTCTTCATGTTTCTTTGTGTTGACTGATTGCTGTTTCTAGGGAAGCCAGAGCCATGTTGACTAAAAGTGGGGAGAGTGGGCATCCTTGTCTTATTGCTGATCTTAAAAGGACAAGTTTTCAGCTTCTCTGTGTTAAGTATGACATTGGCTGTGGGTTTGGCATATATGGCCTTTATTATGTTGAGTTAGTTGCCCTCTCTATCCATTTTGTTGAGTGTTTTTATCATAAGTGGATGTTGTATATTGTCGAATGCCTTTCCAGCATTTATGGAGATGATCATGGGGCTTTTGTCCTTTTTGTTGATGTGCTGGGTGATGATGTTGGATTTTCCAGTTGTAGGCCAGGAAAGGGGACCACAGACAGTGACCGCACTTCCTTGACGATGGAGCCCAACAGAACTTGGAATCCCGGTAACCGGGCACCACAATGTCGGGCCAGCCCATTCCCCAAATCACATGGCGTGAGACACTCAAAGGTGCCATCTTTTGTGCTGGCCCCATGGCCAGAGGCCATGGCCTCCAGGAAACCCACAAGGAAAATCTTTGGAAAAGTTTTCCATGTTAGATCGACGCATGGTCCACATGCCTCTGTCCACATGCCCGGAGCGAGCTAGAGGTACCACAGTGAGGTGACGTTCCCGTGGCCAGAGCAGGAAGAGCCCAGAGACTGAAGTGGAACCGAACTTGGCACGAGGTCCTTGAAGTAAGGGATTTGCACTGGCTTGGTTCAGTGATGTGCGGTGGTGTTCATTCCTCTGCCCAGGAAGGGATGGGAGCTGCCTCCCCAGGAAGTGATGGCAAGCACCTGTTTCTGTGTATGTTTATCATGTATTAATTGTTTACACCATTGGCTGTGAGCCCTCAAGGGTTAGTGCCTAGCCTGGCTTGTTCACTCCTAGTTCCACAAGACATATGACAGTGCCTGCCCCTTGTGGTCATTAACAGGCATCTGATGGAAGGAGTGGACAAGCTCTCTTTTTTCTTTAATTTTCCATTTTTTAATTTTTGTATCATTAACGTACAATTACATTAACAACATTACGGTTACTAGGCACACCGGATCATCCATTCTCCACCACATACCCATTACAGTCACTGTGCATCGGTATAGTAAGATGCTAAAGAAACAGTACGTGCTTTCTCTGTTATACTGTCTTCCCCCTGCCCCCAGCCTACATTATACATGCTCGTCGTCATTCCCCATTTTAACCCTTATCCCTCCCTCGGCAGCCTTCCTCCCCAGTCCCTTTTCCTTTGGTAATTGTTAATCCATTAGTGGTTTCTGTGAGTCTGCCCCTGTTTTGTTCTTTCATTTCTTTCTTTGCTCTTATACTCCACAGATGGGTTAAATCATTTGATACTTGTCCTCCTTGGCCAGGCTTATTTCCCTCTAGCACCATCCGTGTTGTTGCAAATGGTAGGGTTTGTTTCTGTCTTAGGGCTGGGTAGTATTCCATTGTGTATATGTACCATCTCTCCTCTATCCAGTCATCTGCTGACAGACACTTAGGTGGCTTCCACATCTTGGCTCTTTTAAATTGTGTTTCAATAAACATAACTGTGCATATGTCTTTTTGAATCTGAGAATTTGTATTCTTTGTGTAAATTGCAGGTGTGGAATACCCTGGGAAAATGGTATTTCTCTTTTTATTTTTTTTGAGGAACCTCCGTATTGCTTTCCACAACGCTCGGTCTGGTTTACATTCCCGCCAGCAGTGTAGGAGAGTTCGCCCGCGTTTGTATCTCCTAGTCTTTTGAGTGTTGACCATCCTGACTGGTGTGAGATGATACCTCATTGTGGTTTTATTGTGCTTTCCCCTAATAATTTGTGATGTGCCCCATCCTTACATGTGCCTCTTGACCTTCTGAGTTTCTTCTTTGAGAATTGTCTGTTCACATCCTCTGCCCATTTTTAATATGGTCTTTCGCTTTGTGGCTGTTGAGGCATGTGAGTGTTTATGTATTTTGGATGTATGCTCTTATTGGATATGTCGTTTAGAAATACATTGTCCTATATACTGCAGAATGCCTTTTGCTCTGCTGATGGTACCCTCTAGTGAACAGAAGCTTTTTAGCATCATCTTGTCCCATTGGTTCATTTTTGTTTTTGTTTCCATTGCCCAAGGATATTCGTTCAGGATACAGTGTCTCATGTTTGTAGTCCAGAGGTTTTTGCCTTTTCGTTTCTCTAAGAATTTTATGGTTTCGTGACTTCCATTATGTCTTTTGTCCATTTTCAGTTTTCTTTTGTGTGTGGGGTTAGACGGTAATCCAGTTTCATTCTCTCGCATGTAGCTGTCCAGTCTTGCCAACACCAGTTGTTGAAGAGACCGTCATTTCCCAAGTGTATGTCCATGGTTCATTTATTGTATATTAATTGTCCTTATATGCTTGGTTCCATATCTGGCCCCTCTAGTCGGTTCCTTCGGTCTGTGGGCGTGTTCTTGTGCCAGTACCAAATTGTCTGTGGCTTTGTAGTAGGGCTTGAAGTTGGGGAGCATAATCCACCCAGTTTTATTCTTCCTTCTCAGGATTGCTTTGGCTATTTGGGATCTTTTGTGGTTTCATATGAATTTTTTGAACTATGTGCTCTAGCTCTTTGAAGAATGTTGTTGGTATGTTTGATAGGAATTGCATTGAATCTGTAGATTGCTTTATGCAGAATGGCCATTTTGAAAAGATTGATTCTCCCTATCCATCAGCATAGGATTTATTTCCATTGATTGGTATGTTTAATTTCTCTCATGTTTGTCTTTTCGTTTTCATGTTTATACGTCTTACACTTCTTTGTTAGTTTTATTCCCAGGGGTTTTATTTTTTTTTGATGCCATTTTGAATGGACTATTTCTTGGTTACTCTCTCATAGTTAATCATTAGTGTATACGAATGCAACAGATTTCTTTTTTTTTTTTTTTAATTTAATTTACTTTATTATCATTAATTTACAATTACATGTGCAATATTACAATTATTAAACTACCCCTTCATCAGGTCCCCCCCACCAACCCCATTACAGTCACTGTCCATCAGCGTAGTGAGGTGCTATAGAATCACTACTTGTCTTCTCTGAGTTGTACTGCCCTCCCCATGCCCCCCAACATTACATCTGCTAATCGTAATGCCCCTTTTTCCCTCTTATCCCTCCCTTCCCGCCCATTTTCCCCAGTCCCTTTCCCTTTGGTAACTATTAGTCCGTTCTTGGGTTTTGTGAGTCTGCTGCTGCTTTGTTCCTTCAGTTTTTTTTCTTTGTTCTTATACTCCACATATGAGTGATATCATTTGATACTTGCCTTTTTCGGCTTGGCTTATTTCACTGAGCATAATACCCTCTAGCTCCATCCATGTTGTTGCAATGGTAGGATTTGTTTTCTTCTTATGGCTGAATAATATTCCATTGTGTATATGTACCACATCTTCTTTACCCATTCATCTACTGATGGACACTTAGGTTGCTTCCATTTCTTGGCTATTGTAAATAGTGCTGCAATAAACATAGGGGTGCATCTGTCCTTTCAAATTGGGCTGCTGCATTCTTAGGGTAAATTCCTAGGAGTGGAATTCCTGGGTCAAATGGTATTTCTATTTTGAGTCTTTTGCGGAACCTCCATACTGCTTTCCACAATGGTTGAACTAATTAAATGCAACAGATTTCTTTGTATTAATTTTATATCCTGCAACTTTGCTGAATTCAGACATTGGACTAGTAGTTTTGGAGTGGATACTTTGGGAATTTTTATGTACAATATCAGGATTCCAAGTTCTGTTGGGCTCTATGGTCATTAAGTGAGGTCACTGTATGGGGTCCTCTTACCTGTTTTTCATTAGAAAATCCATCATCATGATTTACCTCATCCATAAAAATGACAGTAGCGCCATGGTCATCTCCATAGATACTGGAAAGCATTCGGTAAATTTCAACATCCATTTGTAATAAAAACACTCAACAAAATGGATCGAGAGAGCAACTGACTTGACATAGTAAAGGCAATATATAACAAACCCAGGCCAACATCATACTTAACACAGTCTTAAAACTTGTCCTTTGAAAGTTGGGAAAAAGATAAGGATGCCCACTCTCCCTTGGTTTAGTCAACATGAGTGTTGAGTCCCTAGCACCTCTGTCAGTCAACACAAAGAAATCAAATGCATCCAGATTGGTAAGGAAGAAGGTAAACTGTCCCTGCTTACATGAGGAGCTTTGCGGTTGCTAGATTCCCCCCATTATCAAGTCCCCCATGCGTAGCCCATTACGGTCACTGTCCATCAGCATAGTGAGATGCTATCGAGCCACTACTTGTCTTCTCTGTGCTATACTGTCTTCTTTGTGACCCTCCGTACTTTATGTGTGCTAATCATAATGCCCGTTATTCCCCTTTTCCCTCTCTTCTGACCTACTCTCTCCAGTCCCTTTCCCTTTGCTAACTGTTAGTCCATTCTTCGTTTCTGTGAGTCTGCTGCTGTTTTGTGCCTTCAGTTTTTTCTTTGTTCTTATACTCCACAGATGACCCCTGCATGCGGCCAATCAGCGGATGCGGCGGGCGCTTGCGCAGTGCACCTTCTTCTCGGCTCCAGTCGTACTGGGCAGGAGAAGCAGCGCGGCTCCGGAGGTCTGGCCTCGGAGCCGCTGAAGACGGTCTAAGGGGAAATTCCCTGCTGATGACTTCGCCGCCGCCGTGCCCCTCGGCTCCTCAGTATGGCCAGCGGGGTTTCCTGCCCGGCCATGGGAGGCGGCGGCCGCACCGTGGCGCCCGAGAGCCCCGGCCAGGACGTGTGGTGGTGGCGCGGCGGGCAGCCGAATCGAAAGTTGAGCGCAGGCCGGCGGCGCTGGTGGTGAGATATCCTGACGCTGCAGTTGCACCTGCTCCAGGCGCTGGGTCGAGGTAGGACGGGGCGCGGTCACGGGTACGGGGGTCCCCCTGAGGCGCGGGGTCCCTCTGAGGAGCGGGGCGGTGGTTCGCGGGGCTCCTCTGAGGAGGTGAGGGCGGTGAGGGCGGGGTGGGGCCCCTGTGGAGCTGGCAAGTTGGGGCGGTGGTGTTCCTGGGACGTGGCCGCCAGGCGGGGGTTTCTGTGAGTCTGCTGCTGTTTTGGTCCTTTCCGTTTTTCTTTGTTGCTATGCTCCACGAATGAGGGTTCAGTGTTTGGCTGTGGGTTTGGTTTAGGTTTTGGGTTACAGTTAGGTGTGGGTGAAGGTGATGATGAGTGTGAGGGGTTAGGCTGAAGGGCCCAGGTTAGGGTTAGGGTTCGGTTTATGGCTCAGTGTGGGGTGAGGGACAGGGTTCCAGTGAGAGTACCGTTTCAGGTTTAATGTTAGGTTTAGGGTGAGGTGTTGGTTGACGCTTATGCTTAGGTGTGGGACAAAGTGTGAGGGTGAGGGTGAGGGGCCAGGGGAAGGATTAGGGTTGTGTGTTTTATGTTTATTTTTGTATCATTAATATACACGTACATGAGCAACATTGCGGGTACTAGGTTCCGTCCGTTATCAAGTCCCCACCACATACCCCATTGCGGTCACTGTCCACCAGTGTACTAAGATGCTGTTGAGCCACTCCCTGTCTTCTCTGTGCTGTACTACCTTCCCCGTGTGCCCCCCTACATTATACGTGCTAATAATCGTCATGCCCATTTTGCCCCGTTATCCCTCCCTTCCCAGCCATCCTCCCCAATCCCTTTCCCTGTCGTAACTGTTAGTCCATTAGTGGTTTCTGTGAGTCTGCTCCTGTTTGGTTCCTTCGGTTTTTTCTTTGTTCTTATACTCCACAGATGAGTGACATCATTTGATACTTGTCTTTCTCTGCCTGGCTTATTTCACTGGGCATAATACCCTCTATGTCCATCCATGTTGTTGAAAATGGTAGGATTTGTTTTCTTCTTATGGCTGAATAATATTCCATTGTGTATATGAACCACATTTTCTTTATCCATTCATCTCCTTATGGGCACTTAGGTTGCTTCCATTTCTTGGCTATTGTAAATAGTGCTGTGATAAACATAGGCTGCATATGTATTTTTCAAACTGTGCTCCTGCATTCTTAGGGTAAGTTCCTAGGAGTGGAAATCCTGGGTCAAATGTTCTGTCTCTTTTGAGTCTTTTGAGGAACCCTCATACTGCTCTGTGCAATGGTTGAACTAATTTACATTCTGACCAGCAGTGTAGGAGGGTTTCCCTTTCTCCACATCCTTGGCAACATCTGATTTTGTTTTGTCTTTGGGATGGTGGCCGTCCTAACAGGTGTGAGGTGATACCTCATTATGGTTTTAATTTGCATTTCTCTGATTAGCGATGTGGGACATCGTTTCATGTGCCCGTTGGCCATCTGAATTTCTTCTTTGGTGAAGTGTCTGTTCAGCTCCTCTGCCCGTTTTTTAATTGGCTTATTTACTTTTTGTTGGTTGAGGTGCGTGAGCGCTTTCTGTAATTTGGATGTGAACCCCTTATCGGGTATGTCATTTATGAATATATTCTCCCTTCCTGTACGATGTCTTTTTGTTCTACTGATGGTGTCCTTTGCTGCACAGAAGCTTTTTGTTTGATACAGTCCTGCTTGTTCATTTTTCCTTTTGTTTCCCTACCCCAGGAGGTATGTTCATGAAGAAGTTGCACGTGTTTATGTCCAGGAGATTTTTGCCTATGTGCTTTTCTAAGAGTTTGATGGTTTCAGTTCCGCATGACTTGCATTCAGGTCTTTGATCCATTTTGAGTTTACTTTTGTGTATGGTGTTAAGAGAATAATCCAGTTTCATTCGCTTACATGCAGCTGTCAAGTTGTTAAGGTTAGCGTTAGGGCTATCTCTAGTGTTAAGGGTGGAGTTGGGTTTAGGAATACATTTGGGTTAGTGTTAGAGTTGGGTTAAGGGTTTAGCGCGATGGTTAATTTTAGAGTTAGTTGTCGGGTTCCAGTTGCGCATGAGTGAGCGAGAGGCTGCGAGTTAGGTGTTAGTGTAGGGTTGTGTCCGCACACAGGCCTTGCATTAGGGTCACATGAGAGGTAGGAGGAGCTGGTCCTGAACCCGGCTCTCTCTCCCCAGTGGGGCACTGGTGGCACCCAGGCTTTCCGGGGCCTGTGGGGGTGTCGTGCTGTGACTGGCGGGAGGGGGCCCAGGGATGGATGGTGACTGGCCGTCAGCCAAGGGCGTTCTTGGGGGGGGGTTTGTCTGAGCAGGAAGCCCAGGTGTGGAGCCTCCCGGCAATGACTTCACTTCCTTGACTATCTAGCCCAAGAGAACTTGAAACCCCGGTAACCGGGCACCACATTCTCGGGCCAGCCCTTTCCCCACGTCCCTTGGTGAGAGACACTCGAAGGTGTGCTATGCTGTGTGGTGTCCCCATGGCCTGAGGCCATGTCTTCAGGAAAGCCCACAAGGATCGTCTTTGGAAAAGGTTTCCATGTTGGATCGATGCTTGGTCCACATGCCTCTGTCCAAGTGCTCGGAGGGAGCCATAGGTACCCCAGTGAGGTGAAGTCCCTGGTGGCCAGAGCAGGAAGAGTCCAGGGAGTGAACTGGAACCGAGCTTGGCGTGAGGGTCTTGAGGTAGTGGATTTGCACTGGCTTGGTTCAGTGATGTGCGATGCTGTCCATAAGGCTACACGCTAAGGCATGGGAGCTGTCTCTCCAGGAAGTGATGGCAAGCACCTGTTTATGCCTATGTTTGTCATGTATTAATTGTTTACACCATTGGATGTGAGCCTTCAAGGGTTAGGGCCTAGCCTGACTTGTTCACTCCTAGTTCCACAAGACATATTACAGTGCCTCTCCCTTGTGGTCATTAACCGGCATCTGAGGGAAGGAGCTGACAAGCTCTCCTTTTTTTTTAAATTTTCCGTTTTTAAAAGTTTTCTGTCATTAATGTACAATTACATTAACAACATTATGGTTACTAGGCACACCCTATTCATTCTCCACCGCAGTCCCCATTACAGTCACTGTCCTTCAGCGCAATAAAATGGTTTAGAAACACTACTTGTCTTCTCTGTGTTATACTACCTTCCCCGTGTCCCCCACCCTACATTATATGTGCTCACCCTAATGCCCTCTTTTCCCCCTTATCCGTCCCTTCGCAGTCTTCCTCCCAGGTCCCTCTCCCTTTGGTAACTGTTAGTCCATTCTCGGTTTCTGTGAGTCTGCAGCTGTTTTGTTCCCTTCAGTTTTTCTTTGTTCTTTTACTCCACAGATGAGTGAAATCATTTGATGCTTGTCTTACTTGGCCAGGCTTATTACACTGTCCATAATACCCTCTGGCACCATTCGTGTTGTTGCAAATGGTAGGGTTCGTTTCTGTGTTTGGGCTGAATAGCCTTCCATTGTGTATATGTACCATCTCCTCTCTATGCATTCATGTAGTGGTGGACAGTTAGGTTGCTTCCATATCTTGGCTACTGTGAATTGTGCTGCAGTGAACATAATGGTGCATATGTCTTTTTGAATCTGAGAAGTTGTTTTCTTTGGGTAAGTTCCGGGAGTGGAATTCCCATGTCAAATGGTATTTCAATTTATAGTTTTCGGAGGAACCTCCATATTGATTTCCCCAACACTTGAACTATTTTACATTCCCACCAGCAGTGTAGGAGTTTTCCCCAGCATTTGTAGTTCCTAGTCTTTTGAATGTTGAGCATCCTACGTGCTGTGAGGTGATACCTCACTGTGGTTTTAATGTGCTTCTCCTTCATAATTAGCCATGTGCCACATCCTTACGTGTGCCTGTTGACCAACTGAATTTCTTCTTTCGAGGCTCGTCTGTTCATATCCTCTGATCATTTGTAATATGGTCCTCTGGTTTTTGGCTGTTGTGTCGTGTGAGTTCTTTCTATATTTTGGATGTTAAGCCCTTATTGGATATGGCATTTAGAAATATATTGTCCCATACTGCAGGATGCCTTTTTGCCCTGCTCTTGGTGCCCTCTGTTGTACAGAAATGTTAGCATGATGTTTTCCCAGTTGTTCATTTCTGCTTTTGTTTCACAAGGTGATTCGTTCAAGTTAGAGTTTCTCATGTTTATCGTCAAGAGGATTTTGCCTATGTGTTCCTCTAAGAGTTTTACGTTTTCCTGACATCCACTGATGTCTTTTATCCATTTTGAGTTTTCTTTTGTGTATGGGGTTAGACAGTAATCCAGTTTCATTCTCTTGCGTGTAGCTGTCCAGTTTTGACAACACCAGTTGTGGAAGAGACTGTCATTTCCCATTGTATATCCATGGCTCCTTTACTGTGTATTAATTGCCCATATATGCTTGGTTTGTGTGTGGGCTCTCTAGTCTGTCCCATCGGTCTGGAGGTGTGTTCTTGTGCCAGTACCAAATTGTCCGTGGCTCTGTAGTACTGCTTGAAGTCGGGGAGCTTAATCCACCCAGCTTTTATTCTTTCTTGTCAGGATTGCATTGGCTCTTCGGGGTCTTTTGTTTTTTCATATGAAATTTTGAACTATCTGCTCTAGCTCGTTGAAGAATGCTGTTGGGATTTTGATAGGAATTGTATTGAATCTATAGATTGTTTTATGCAGGGTGGCCATTTTGAAAAGACAAATTCTCCCTATACATAAGCATGGGAGGTATTTCCATTTATGGGAATCTTTAGTTTCTCTCATGATTGTCCTGTGAATTTCATATTCATGTGTCTTCAAATTCCTTGGTTAGGATTATTCCTAGGTATTTTATTGTTTGTGAAGCCATTGTGAATGGAATTCTTTCCCGGTTTCTTTCTCCTAGTTCATCATTAGGGTATATGAATTCAACAGAGTTCTGTGTGTTAATTTTGTATGCTGCACCCTTGCTGAAATAAGATATTAGATCTGGTAGTTTTGGAGTGGATTCTTTATGTATTTTTTTGTACAATATCACGTCAACTTCAAAAAGGGGCATTTTATCCTCTTCGTTACCAATCTGGTTGCATTATATTTCTTTGTGTTAACTGATTGCCGTTTGTAGGGATGCCAGAGCCATGTTGACTAAAAGTGGATAGAGTGGGCATCCTTGTCTTATTGCTGATCTTAAAAGGACAAGCTTTCAGCTACTCTGTGTTAAGTATGATGTTTGCTGTGGGTTTGTTATATATGGCCTTTATTATGTTGAGTTAGTTGCCCTCTCTATCCATTTTGTTGAGTGTTTTTATCATAAGTGGATGTTGTATATTGTCGAATGCCTTTCCAGCATTTATGGAGATGATCATGGGGCTTTTGTCCTTTTTGTTGATGTGCTGGGTGATGATGTTGGATTTTCCAGTTGTAGGCCAGGAAAGGGGACCACAGACAGTGACCTCACTTCCTTGACGATGGAGCCCAACAGAACTTGGAATCCCGGTAACCGGGCACCACAATGTCGGGCCAGCCCATTCCCCAAATCACATGGCGTGAGACACTCAAAGGTGCCATCTTTTGTGCTGGCCCCATGGCCAGAGGCCATGGCCTCCAGGAAACCCACAAGGAAAATCTTTGGAAAAGTTTTCCATGTTGGATCGACGCATGGTCCACATGCCTCTGTCCACATGCCCGGAGCGAGCTGGAGGTACCACAGTGAGGTGACGTTCCCGTGGCCAGAGCAGGAAGAGCCCAGAGACTGAAGTGGAACCGAACTTGGCACGAGGTCCTTGAAGTAAGGGATTTGCACTGGCTTGGTTCAGTGATGTGCGGTGGTGTTCATTCCTCTGCCCAGGAAGGGATGGGAGCTGTCTCCCCAGGAAGTGATGGCAAGCACCTGTTTCTGTGTATGTTTATCATGTATTAATTGTTTACACCATTGGCTGTGAGCCCTCAAGGGTTAGTGCCTAGCCTGACTTGTTCACTCCTAGTTCCACAAGACATATGACAGTGCCTGCCCCTTGTGGTCATTAACAGGCATCTGATGGAAGGAGTGGACAAGCTCTCTTTTTTCTTTAATTTTCCATTTTTTAATTTTTGTATCATTAATGTACAATTACATTAACAACATTACGGTTACTAGGCACACCGGATCATCCATTCTCCACCACATACCCATTACAGTCACTGTGCATCGGTATAGTAAGATGCTAAAGAAACAGTACGTGCTTTCTCTGTTATACTGTCTTCCCCCTGCCCCCCAGCCTACATTATACATGCTCGTCGTCATTCCCCATTTTAACCCTTATCCCTCCCTCGGCAGCCTTCCTCCCCAGTCCCTTTTCCTTTGGTAATTGTTAATCCATTAGTGGTTTCTGTGAGTCTGCTCCTGTTTTGTTCTTTCATTTCTTTCTTTGCTCTTATACTCCACAGATGGGTTAAATCATTTGATACTTGTCCTCCTTGGCCAGGCTTATTTCCCTCTAGCACCATCCGTGTTGTTGCAAATGGTAGGGCTTGTTTCTGTCTTAGGG
>JAVSCE010007938.1:0-45731 GCA_032199065.1 Smutsia gigantea | reverse complement strand
TTGCCCCTCCAACCTGTTAGGGAGAGACCTCCTTACCAGAATGGGAGCCCAAATTTTCTTTTCCCCATCAGGGCCTGAAGTCACCTTGCAGGAAGATCCCACAGTTTTTTTAAGTTTAAAATTAAAAGAAGAATATTGGATATTTACTGAGAAGTCAGTCCCTGAAGATATGCAAGACTGGTTGAGACAATTTCCCCAAGTTTGGGCGGAAACAGGTGGAACGGGCTTAGCAGAACAGATTCCACCTCTGGTGATAGAAATGAAGGCTTGTGTCACCCCAGTAGCTGTACGCCAGTACCCCATGAGCCAGGAGGCCAGACTAGGCATTTGCCCCCATATTCAGAGGCTCTTACAGTCAGGAATCCTCGTGCCATGCCGCTCCCCAAGGAACACCCCATTGCTATCTGTCAAAAAGCCCGGTACAGGGGACTACCGGAAAGTCCAGGACTTGCGGGAAGTGAACAAGAGAGTCCAAGACATTCACCCCACGGTGCCCAATCCATATAACCTTCTCAGCTCTCTCCCCTCAGAAAGGGGCTGGTATACTGCACTGGACTTAAAAGACGCCTTCTTCTGCATGAGATTACATCCATCAAGTCAGTCCATCTTTGCATTTGAGTGGAGAGATCCTGACACTCGGCAAACAGGACAACTGACCTGGACCCAATTACCTCAAGGATTCAAGAATTCTCCCACCCTCTTCGATGAGGCGCTACACCGGGACTTGGCCCCCTTTCGGGCCACACATTCCAAGGTAACTCTCCTCCAGTATGTTGATAATTTGCTTTTAGCAGGAGAAACTTAACAAGATTGCCTTGAAGGGACTAGAAGCCTCCTCTCCGAGCTGGGCCGGTTAGGATACTGAGCTTCTGCCAAAAAGGCTCAGCTATGTAAACAGGAGGTGGTCTACTTGGGCTACTCTTTAAAAGAGGGGAAAAGATGGCTGACTGAGGCCAGAAAGAAGACTGTCAGGCAGATTTCAGTACCTAAGACATCTAGACAGGTACGTGAATTCCTGGGACCTGCTGGCTTCTGCCGACTTTGGATCCCAGGCTTTGCTACCTTGGCAGCCCCCCTCTACCCTCTAACCAAGGAAGGGGTAAAGTTCCAATGGGAAAAAGAACATCAACAGGCCTTCGATGAAATTAAGAAAGTCCTCCTCTCAGCACCGGCCTTGAGCTTGCCAAATCTGACCAAGCCCTTTACCCTTTATGTAGATGAGAGAGGGGCAGTAGCCAGGGGAGTTCTCACACAGGCCTTAGGACCCTGGAAGAGGCCGGTGGCATACCTGTCAAAGAAACTGGACCCAGTGGCCAGCAGATGGCCATCCTGCTTAAAAGCCATTGCAGCAGTCGCGATCCTGATTAAGGACGCTGACAAACTAACTATGGGACAACAGGTGACTGTTATTGCTGCCCATGCCCTAGAGAGTGTTATCCGCCAGCTTCCTGATCGGTGGATGACGAATGCTCGCATGACCCACTACCAAAGCTTACTGCTGACAGAGAGAATCATTTTTGGCCAGCCTGCCCTCCTTAACCCCACTACCTTACTGCCAGAGGACACTGAGGAGCCAGTTGTTAACACTTGTGCAGACATACTGGCTGAGGAAACTGGAGTCAGAAGTGACCTTACAGACACCCCCTGGCCTAACGGTACCACCTGGTTGACGGATGGCAGCAGCTTCGTAGTTGAAGGTAAGAGGATGACTGGGGCTGCGGTAGTAGATGGAGAGCAGACAGTGTGGGCAAGCAGTCTACCTGAAGGCACCTCAGCTCAGAAGGCAGAACTCATAGCCTTGATACAGGCTTTGAGGCTAGCTGAGGGGAAAGCCATCAATATCTACACGGGTAGTAGATATGCCTTTGCCACAGCACATGTACATGGTGCCATCTATTGGCAGAGAGGATTACTGACATCGACAGGTAAAGAAATTAAAAATAAAGAGGAAATTCTGAGTCTATTAGAGGCAATGCATTTGCCTAAAAAGGTGGCCATCATACACTGCCCTGGGCACCAAAAAGCCACCGATAAGATAACTAAAGGAAATCAGTTGGCTGATCAGGCAAAGAAAGCTGCTCACGGAACCCCAATATTGCCAGCAATGAGTGACTATGAGACAGAGCCCAGCCCTGAGGGATTCCAGTATACTAGAGAAAATTTCCAAGTCATGAATCGCCTAGGGTACACTATAGAGATGCCTCAAGGATTAAGAAAGACAGAAAATGGGAAAATCATATTCCCCCAGTGGGAGGCTAAAGAATATGTGGAACAGCTCCACCGGCTCACCCATCTGGGGACCAAACTCCTAAAGAAGACAATAAAATCGTCCCCCTACTATGTAATTAGACTTCCTGAGGTTGTCAAGGCTGTAGTTAAACACTGTATCCCTTGTGCTATGACAAATGCAGGTTCCAACCGACACCCCCCTGGACGAAGATTGCGGGGTGATCGACCTGGAGCTTATTGGGAAATAGACTTTACTGAAATAAAACCTGCCAAATATGGAAATAAATGTTTACTAGTTTTTATAGATACCTTCACAGGATGGGTAGAGGCATACCCAACTAAGACAGAAACTGCCAACATAGTGGCCAAGAAGATATTAGAAGAAAGTTTTCCCAGGTTTGGAATCCCTAAGGTAATCGGATCTGACAACGGGCCTGCCTTCTTTGCTCAGGTAAGTCAGGGATTGGCCAAACAACTGGGGTTTAGTTGGAAATTACATTGTGCATATAGACCCCAAAACTCAGAACAGGTAGAGAGGATGAACAGAACTCTAAAAGAGACCTTGACTAAATTAGCCTTAGAGACCGGCGGGAATGACTGGACAGCTGTCCTTCCCTTTGCCCTGTTCTGGGTAAGGAACACCCCAGGGCGCTTTGGACTAACGCCCTATGAGCTTTTGTGTGGAGGACCGCCCCCCCCTTGTAGAAGCAGGAAAGATACATAACCCTGATGTTGCTTTTTCTCAATCCTTGTTCGTCCGCCTAAAAGCCCTAGAAGTAGTTCGCCAGCAGGCATGGGAACAACTGAAAGAGGCCTACTCCACTAAGACCACCATTGTCCCTCACCGGTTCCAAGTGGGAGATGCCGTCTACGTATGCAGACACCTAGTTGGGAATCTCGAGCCTCGGTGGAAAGGACCCTACCTAGTCCTTCTGACAACTCCCACTGCAGTGAAGGTCGAAGGAATAGCCGCCTGGATCCACGCCTCCCACCTAAAAGCTGCACCAAAGGCAGAAGAAGATGAGTCCTGGCATGTGGAAAAGACTGATAATCCTCTTAAGCTTCGCTTACGCCATCTCGGAGTAGCAGCTGGAGTAAGTACTGGAACTTCAGCTTTGATACAAGGGCCTCAGCACTTCCAGATGTTGAGAGCCGCAATAGATGAGGACTTACGAACCTTAGGACAATCTATCTCCAAACTAGAGGAATCCCTGACTTCTTTGTCTGAAGTAGTATCGCAGAACAGGAGAGGGCTAGATTTGTTGTTTTTGAAGGATGGTGGACTGTGTGCTGCATTGAGGGAAGAATGCTGCTTCTATGTAGATCATTCTGGAATTATAAAAGACTCCATGTCTAAGCTGAGAGAAAGGTTAGATAAACGCCTGCAGGAACGAGAATCTCAACAAGGATGGTTTGAAAGATGGTTTAGTAAATCTCCCTGGTTTACTACTTTAATATCTTCCCTTATAGGACCTATTCTGATTCTGCTTCTGTTACTCACTATTGGCCCTTGCATTCTGAACAGATTAGTAACTTTTATTAGAGAACGGATTGGTGCAGTACAAATCTTAATGTTAAGACAACATTACCAGTCCATAACTGATTCTGAAAAAGAATTTTACAATAATACGGAATTCTAGTTCTATGATTAGAACTATGCATAAGAAGAAGTGGGGAATGAAAGGACCAAACTAACGCCATGACAGACCCCAGAAAGCCTCAGAAATCAGAGGGCCTGAGTTTCAGTTTCCCCGAAACCACCTGAAAGAAAAGGAAAATTTTAAGTAGGCTCTGACCCTTGGCCTGAGTCATAAAAACCGGCCTGAACACAATGACACAATAGCTTGAAAACCCGTGCCTAGGTAATCCTCCCCAAAACTGATAGATTGTGAAGATAAAGCCCTGTGAGATCCTACTGTGAAGATAAAGCCCTGTGAGACCCTAATTGAAATATTTTTGCTATCGAATCATCAGCAGACCTCCCCCTCGCCTCCCCCTGGTTATGGTCCCTTTTTCCTTTAAAACCTCCTGTAATTTCTACTTGATCTCGGAATCCTCTGCTCCTGCATGAGTTATGAGTCTTGACCCCAGCACGCTGGTGGAATCAATAAACCTCTTGCTGTTTGCATCAAGACCGGTCTCTTGTGAGTATTTGGTTCGCCGTCCATCCCGGGGCTTAACAGGGCCTGTTTTCTGGGTCTTACAGTCCCATATGCCAACCACGGTCCAACCTCACAAGCAGACCATTGTTCAGAGAGCAGTATCTGGCATGCTGTCTTAACTCTTTTCTGCCCACGGGCTAACCAAGCTAGCCTTGCAAATAGAAAATTCTTGAAAACCAGGAATTTTCACTAAGAGTAAACACACCTCATACTGCAGGTTGCCCACCTCAGCAAAGTTTTTCTGGTAACAGTTTATTTTCTGGCTACAAATACATATTTTTCAATATAATTTATCAGGTTTTCTTCATGAAGGGTATATAAACTGAAAAGCCAAAATACAACTGATCTTACATTCTTCTGTCCATGGACTCATTAATCAGCTTGTCATGGTGTTCAATTAACAGGATGTTAGAATTAATCCGAGTAAAAATAAAATTCCTCTCTGATCCTACTAAAAACTGAAACCTAATATGACACTTTGGCTATGAAACCTTTAGGCATACTCAGAGATTCTTTGAGTAGGTGAGCTGAAGCTACTGCACGGTCTCTGGGGCCCTTCTCTACATTTAATAAACAAGGCGTTGACATACCTGGTAGTAAACTAAGCTCTTCTGTATACTCATTTTTCCTTTGACATTAAGAACTCAGCTGCTTATCTTTAAGCACAACTGTCTTTTTTCCTTCTTTCTACCTCTAAAGACCTGCTCATCACTACTTACATACTTTATATGTAGATATTGTTTTACTGGATGCATTCTGCTATAGGGTAGATGACAAATGACCCTTTGGGACAAACCTGTACTTACTCTTATCTCACTGGGATGTATTTTGTGTGGCCCTAATGCTTTTTGATTTATTCATGTATTCTGTGTGGCTAATTAACTACAGGTGGATCATCAAAAATGTCCTGTTGCACTTTGTTGGGCTGGGGCAGAGACCGAGCATAGGGAAATATTTAGCAGCTCTGATTTGGATGCTAAGGAGACTGGCATTTGAGTGCTTTCTTACCACTTACCATGACCTTGGGGAAGTCCCTCAGCCTCTCCTCTATCTCCAAATGTGTAAAACGGGGGAATAAGAGTTCCTCCTTCTGGGCATTGAAAGGATTAAATAAGTGCAAATAACTTAATAAATGAAGATATTGTTTTAATGAGGAGGAGGAGGAGTCTATGACTATGGATAATTCAGAGTTGACCTTAAATGTAAACAATGAAATTGTACAGCTGTTATTACCATCAACTTAAAAAGAAAATAGTCCCCACTTACAACCTAGTAAACTTGATAGTCTTTCTAAAAAAATGTACTCCTTAGTCAAAGTATATTTTTAAAGAGCTATTTTGAATTAAAGCAATTTTAGTACATATATGCATATATCAAACACCAAGAACAAAAGATACAGGAAAATGTACTTCAGGAATTATATATCTACAAATTTAGGATAATACAAACAACTCTGAAAAAAAATTCCACTTAGCCCTCCATTGTCCTCAGAAGGAATGAGACTGATCTTTTCATGCAGTTCTTTCTCAGATAATTGAAATGTTTGAATATTATATCTTTCTGCTTGTGGTTATGGTTTTAGAAAAATGCACATAAATACCTCTCAGAAATCCAAACTAAATTTATTGCCAACTCAATATCCCCACCCATAGATTCCAAATAATCATGTGGTTACTCTAAAGACAAAATCCCTATGGGACCATGTAAATCCAGGGAAAGGAAATCCTGGGGCAAAATACCTCTAAAAACCAAAATCAGTCAAACAGAGAAATAAAGTTTAAAATCCGGTTATGGCTCACATACTGCAGTCCCGGGCCGTCTTTCTTTCCTGCTTCCTCCTCACCTATCAGGTACAGATCAGTCCTCTGTTGCCCAGGTAACTTACCCATTCATATGGAGATGAACTTCTATGCACCCCTGAGGAATGATGCAAATGAACTAAAGCCATACTTCTTTTCACCTCTGAACGCAGACACTGGGAACAGAGGACTTCTGATTTGGAGGGGCCAGGGAGTTTGGTTTGTAGAATAAGGGACCCTAGCTTAGGGAAGGCACTGGACACCCGTGGGAGAAAGAGCACAGCGAGAGAGAGAACAGGGTAAAAAGAGGGTGCCAAAGACAGAATAATTTTTTCTGACTCATCAAAGTTTGACTCTTTAGCCAAGTCAAGGTGATGCCATCCTCTCCCATCCCAGTTTCCTTCTAACCTGAACTCTCTGGCCTTGACTGTAAACAAATAATGTTAACACTAGGGATAAAGTGTGTCTGGTGGTAATACACTCTTTTAAAATAATAAAGGACATATGGGCCTCAATTTACCAACAAACTTTGGGTTTGTGTCTAATTAGTAACTCGTCTTTGGGATGTGATGATATTTGCTTTGAAGATTAGTTATGAAAGGGGAGAATTTCTATTGCTGAAAAGAAATGAGGAAAAGTCTGAAGCTTTCCTCATTGGGAAACACTAGAAAGATTAGAAATGAAGATGAAAATGCAACCTTAGATGATGAATATGTGAATTCCTTTTTGAATTAAAAAAATGCTTATCAGGTTTAAGTTAAAGTTGAGAGGCAGTCACATTCTGGCAGCTTTTAGGAACTGGTTTAGGAAAAAGGTTTTCTTAACCTTTATCAAAGCTATCCAGGAAGTCATTGGTGACACCAGAAATCACACCTCTGGCATAAAGAATGCAGGTAAATTCAGTCTTTTCTGTCTGGGAAATATTCCAGTACACTTGTGCCGTAATATATTCTAAACAGTCAGCTGGAGTTTACTAAGTGCTAGGACCCAAATGAAAAACAGATGTTTTCTTATTAAAGGGGAAGATCCTTTTTATCATAAAAGAAATAAAATAAGCTTGGCTATTGATTGATACAAAAACACTTAAAACTGAGGGAAACCCCTTTGAGGGCTCAATCCAGTCTTTTAATATTAGCAAACTGAACCAAGATCTTTTACTTATTCATCCTTTATAAATAAACACATTAACGAATAGGTAACATGTCATACGTTAAATGTGCTATACATTTGACATACCTTCATGACTTTTACTGTAGCTTTCCTTATCTTATTGGGATAAAGTTGACTCCCACCCTAGAATATGAATGAAAATACTGACTTAGAGATGTAGGTTTGTGATAATTTTTTGGAATTTTTTTTTTCTTAACCAAAAATCTTCATCTGTTAAAATAAATCTGAATGAAGCATTTCAAAATAAAACCCTGCAAGATTACCCTTAGAAACCTTAACAATTATCGTATCTGATATATACACATGCACCCTGACAATTTAGATAGGTTTTTAGGCTGATAAAACCTTAACTAAAGCTTTCTCACTCCTCAACTTACTTGCATTTTGTCTCTCTGTGTTTTTCCAGTGGTGTCTTTGTTTCTTTCTATTTCATTCTATTTCCAAGTCTTCACTTAGTGTCCACTTTCTCCTGATAAGTAGGGAGAGAATGCTGAGAGCTCTGATTTGGGCCTGGTGACCCAGAAAGAACTGCAGCTGTGCAATCGGCTCTCAAGTAAGCCTGCATTTCTTTGGGAAGAAAATCTCCCTTGGGATGTTCTCAGAATATAATCTCACTCCATACTGTGTCCCGTGGCTCCCCCAAATCATGGGGTGGTGGGGGATAGTCCCCATGCCATGCAGACCCAAGTGGACACTGAATGCCAGGTGATCCTAGCTTTAGGAGTTGGCAAGGGAATCTGCACCAGGCTAAGGAGTTCAGTGAACTTTCCCTCTACACTTTCCTCTTCTCAGCCACCTGCAAGGAGCTACCATTTCCTGCTACTCTCAGTAATGAATTCCTTCCTTACACTTGCCTGACCTGCTGGATAATTTTTTTCTCATTCAGAGCCCAAAACCCTTCCCTGTATGAGTTAGGTTTTAACTGGGATGCAGGGAGAGACCTCCCCAGATGCAGCTGTCTGGTAACACTTATAATGTGCTATTCTCCAACCCCATGGGAGAGCTTCGTTATAATGATAAATTCTCCAAGAATATAAAGAAATAAATAGAAATTGTGGAAAGAATGAACAGATTCTTGGGAGACATGCCCCACAGGCCTTAGGAAATTTAATGGAAATGAGGAGTTGAAGAACGCAAGAGTTTCAAATCACCCTCCAGACTAAATTCTCTGGGAGTTTATTAGCGTATGTTTCAAATAGCCATGTCTGGCTCTGATGTATATTTGTTTTTGAAATGCATTAAAATACGTACTTAATGACCAAATAAGATCTTTTAATGAAAGATGTTTACTGAAAAGAATATTTTTTAATGTTAATACAACCTTAATTTTAAGTAATCAGGAAATTGAAAAACAGTTAAGTATAAGGGATGAACTAAGAATGTTTCTTTCATATTATTTTAAAAAGCAAGAATCCAATTGTTTTCTGTAGGGTCTCTGATCCAACATTACTTTCCATTCTCTACCATTTCTTGTTGTTATTTTTTTCTGGCTACACTATTTTACCTGCTTTCAAGATCTTTTGAAGCCAAGTGGCACAGGAGTTTTTTTTGGCATTCCTGAGCTCTTCTTAATGGGTATTTACAATGAAGGCATCAGTCAAACTTACAATACTGTGCTCATCACAGCCACTACAATGGAGTTTGGTGCTTAGCTGAAAGAGGTAATAAATACATTTGGTTCAGCTGACCTGGAAGAATGAACAAATTTTAAGAAACAAGTTTTCAGTCCACACAAAGAAAAATTCACAAGGTCAGTGACTTCTGTTGCCCAGAATGTTTTACTTATTTATTTTCTAAAATCAGGTAAGAGAACAGTGTTTCAACAAAATGAGTAAAAAACTTTTCATCTGGAAATAAAAATCATTTTATAATGCAATGTTACCTTCTTTGTTTTTTCATTGTTTATATTATAGGGTATTCACTGGCAGTAAAAGTATTCAGTAACTTCCAGTTCACTTCCTGATTAAAAATATTAGAAGCTGCCCATAATATAAAATATAAAGCAGTTCAATTCTGAAAATGATGCAGCATCTGAGACACAGAAGAGTCAAGTATGTCTCCCATAATCATACCACTGATTGTTGAATCAGGCATAACTATGCAGATATCAGCTTTATGCTTTTTGATGATACTATGAACTAAAATTATGGCTCAAGTATTGCTTTATATCTAGTTTCTCATGAAAAGAGAACTGAGACAACATAAGGAAAATGGAAAACTGAAATGAAACAATTCAACCCATTTTTCTGCCTTAGTGAATGAGATGAATATTTCTTTCCAGTAAAGACCTTGAGGGATGATAGCAAAACAAATACATCATAAATTGTAGTTCAAAACCAAGTACAAGACCAAAATCAACTCTGGTCACAGAGCTGACACTTATAAAGGCATTCATCTTACTGACAAACAGGATCAGTAAAGCAAGGAGTAAGTTTTAATTTCGATACAAGGATTACCTTAGAAAGTAGAAACCTGAATAGAATCAGAAGAATTCTGAGAAGGACCCTCAAGATTATATTATAATGCCACTCATCAAATTTAAACTGAACATTTTATTTACACAGTAATTCTTTAAAACCACAAACCCAGTTAACTTAGAGGTAGACAATTAATTCAGTTAAGAACATGGGACTTCAAGGAGGTAAAAACAAAAAAACAAGAACAAAAATATTCTGCAAGATACCTCTTGCAAAATGAAGCACTTATTTTATCAAGCAGGGGAACACAAGGGTTACTTGTGAACTCTTATTGTATATATTTTAATATAAAACAGATATATGCCTGTCTAAAGGTATTCATGACCCTAAGAAGGTAGGACTAACATAAAGAATATGCTAATCACTCTCTTTTCACACATTCTGCTTCATTTCCTGCTCTTCTCTAATTGTTATGCGCATGGAAGTTTGCCCCATTCAATCTGCATCTCCTAAGCTCTCTTGGCTTCATTTTGAGTACAGCCAAAGAGGAACATGAACCATATATAAGTGAAGAGAAGAAAAGGTGGGAGTCATCTCCTCCATTCCTTCCCAGCTCTAGAGCCACATCGAGGGCAATCTCTGAATCCCTCAATGACTAGCTTTCCCATTTCACGGGCCCACATCCAAGGTGCTCGTTCTCACCAATTCTGGTTGACAGTTTTTCCAACTCTTATCCTTTGGCTCTAGAGGCAGTGAAACTTCATGCTGTTGCTTCTCCCTGAATAACAACCATCTTTTGTTGTTGTTTTTTTAAACAGCTTGAGGTATAATTGTTCATATGTAGTGTATACAATTTAAAGTTAACATACAGATTTATATTTATATGTAACTGCATATATTTAATGTAAACATTAAAACCACATGTATTTAATGTTCATAATGTAATATTTAATATATACTTACTATATATTTAACACATATAATTTGATTAGTTTGTACATTTGTATACAGCTGTGAAATCATCACCACAATCAAAGTAGTAGATATATCCATTACCTCTAAAAGTTTCCTTCAGTCTGTGGGTTGATTGGTTTAGTTTATTGTTTTGTGATAAGAAAACTTATGAAGTGATCTACCCTCTTAGATTTCTAAGCGCACAACACAGTACTGTTAACTATAAGCAACATGTTGTACAGCAGATCTCTAGAATTTATTCATTCTGCATAAATGAAATTTATATATGTTGAGCTCTCCTCTTCCTCCTTCATCCAGCCCCTAGGAACATCATTTTATACCCTGTTTCCATGAGTTTAACTATTTTAAATAATTCATATAAGTGAACTATTTGCAATATTTATCCCTCTGTGACAGGCTTCTTTGGCTTAACATAATGTCCTCTAGATTTATTCATGTTGTTGCAAATAACAGGATTTCCTTATTTTTTAAGCCTGAATAATATTCCATAATGAGACATTCCTTTTTTTTCAGGACTAAAGGGCCCACACTTAAGCAAATCACAGCCCTGCCCTAAGAAAATACCTTCAACCCAATTTATGTTGACTATTGCAGGTTGATAATGGCAACAAGACAATAAGATAAGGGAGCTTTGACTGGGGAAGACTTACTGGCCTCACATACAGGACTAGGAGTTGAAAAGACCTTGACTGGGTCCCATGTTCCAGGATTGTGTACTGAGATTTTGGGCTTTTTTACATAATAGTTACTAAACTCAGAGTTTCCTGGCTTTAGAACTCTGGTTTACAAAATCTACAATAATAATAAATTTGAGAAATTTGGAGATGAAACTCAAAAAATGAAGTTACTGAGTTACATTTGTAAATATTGCTTTAAAATGGATTGCAGTTACTTATATATATTGAACAGTACATTTTTCCTCAGGAGACAAATCTATTTGGGACGCTACCTACACCATATGTTACAGCATTCTGGTGGCTTGAGTTTCCAATGCTTATATCCATGAAAGAGGTTGAAAGTGGCCACAAACTATATTTAACAAATTCATTTTAATCCTTTAATGGAACAAATAAGAAAATAAGAAACACGGCATCTAAAACAGGTTTGTAAACAGAAGAAATTTAAGTCTACAAATATTGTGCAAGATAAAGAAATACGAATATTGAGGAAAGAGGATATATTACATGGGAGAAGTTTCCACTAGATTACAAATTATTTGATTTGCAAGGAAAAGGTTGATTCTAAAGTTGGAAATTCTCAAATCACATCACAAAATAAATGACCCTGTTTACTACAACAGGTGTTAAAATATGTAAAGAATTATTTCCCAATCAAGGAATGAATTTAGGACGGAGATCCAATCATTGAATAACACAATGGAGGGTACTGAATGCAGATTAGATACTGTGGAGGAGACGACAAATGAAATAGAAATTAGGGAAGAGGAATACAAAGAAGCTGAGACAGAGAGAGAAATAAGGATCTCTAAGAATGAAAGAATACTGAGAGAACTGTGTGACCAATCCAAATGGAACAATATTCATATTAAAGTGGCACCAGAAGAAGAAGAGAGAGAAAAAGAGATAGAAACTGTCTTTGATGAAGTAATTGCTGCAAACTTCCGCAATCTGGGGAAGGATAGAGTTTCTCAGGCCATGGAGGTGCACAGATCTCGCAACACAAGGGACCCAAAGAGGATAACACCAAGACATATACTAATTTAAATGGCAAAGATCAAGAATAAGGACAGACAATTAAAAGCAGCCAGAGTGAGAAATAAGATCACATACAAAAAACACATAAGTCTGTCATCAGACTTCTCAGCAGAAACCTTAAAAGCCAGAAGGGAGTGGCACGATATATTTAATGCAATGAAGCAGAAGGGTCTCAGACCAAGAATACTTTATCTGGCAAGATTATAATATGAATTTGAAGGAGAGATTAAACAATTTCCAGATAAGCAAAAGCTGAGCTCCCACAAACCATCTCTACATTGTATTTAGGAGGGACTGTTATAGATGGAAGTGTTCCTAAGATGAAAACCTGTCACCAGAGGTAATAAAAAGGGATAGACAAAGAGTACAGAATGTCATACCTAATATATAAAGAATGGAGGAGGAAGAAAAGGAGGGAAACAAAAAAGAACCGTTAGATTGTGTTTGTACTAGCATACTGTTAGTTAAGTTAGACTCTTAGATAGTAAGGAAGTTACTCTTGAATTTTTGATAACTGTGAATCTAAAGCCTGCAATGGCAGTAAGTACATCTCTATCAATAATCACCCTAAAAGTAAATGGTCCGAATGCACCAGTGAAAAGACATAGAGTCACTGAATGGATGAAAAAAGAAGACGCAACTATATGCTACCTACAAGATACACTTCAAACTGAAAGACATACACAGACTAAAAGTGAAGAGATGGAAAAAATATTTCATGCAACTAAGAGGGAGAAAAAAGATGTTGCAGTATTTGTATCAGACAAAATAGACTTAAAAATCAAACTAAAAAGCTTCTGTACAGCATAGGACTGCATCAGTAAAATAAAAAGGCATCCTATGATATGGGAGAATATATTCATAAATGACATATAAGACAAAGGGTTGACATACAAAATATAGAAAGAGCTCATGAACATCAACAAACAAAAAATAAATATCCCAGTTAAAAAATTGCAAAAGGATCTGAACAGACACTTCTCCAACAAAGAAATTCATATGGCCAACAGGCACATGAAAAGATGCTCCCCATCACTAATCATCAGAGAAATGCAAATTAAAACCACAATAAAATACCACCTCACACCAGTTAGGGTGGCCAATACCCACAAAACAAACAACAACAAATGCTGGGGAGGATGTGGAGAAAGGGGAACCCTCCTACACTGCAGGTGAGAATGTAAATTTGTTCAAACATTGTGGAAAGCAGTATTGGGGTTCCTCAAAAGCTGAAAATAGAAATACCATTTGACCCGGGAGTTCCTAAACTCCTAGGAATTTACCTTAAGAATGCAGCAGCCCCGTTTGAAAAAGACATATTCTCCCCTATGTTTATCGCAGCACTATTTACAATAGCCAAGAAATGGAAGTGACCTAAGTGTCCATCCGCAGATGAATGGATAAAGATGTGGTACATAGACACAATGAAATATTATTCAGCCATAAGGAGAAAACAAATCCTACCATTTGCAACAACATTGATGGAGCTAGAAGGTATTATGCTCAGTGAAATAAGCCATTGGAGAAAGACAAGTATGAAATGATTTCACTTATATATGGAGTGTAAGAACAAAGAAAAAACTGAAAGAACAAAACAGTAGTAGACTCATGGAACCCAGAAATGGACTAACAGTTAACAAAGGGAAGGGAATGGGGAGTGTAGGTGGGAAGGGAGGGATAAGGGGGGAAAATGGCATTACGATTAGCACACATAATACAGGGGGTAGCATGGGGAAGGCAGTATAACACAGAGAAGACAAGTAGTGATTCTATAGCATCTCACTATGCTGATGGACAGTGACTGTAATAGGGTATGGTGGGGACTTGATATTGCGGAAATCTAGTAACCATAATGTTGTTCTTGTTCATGTATATTAATGATACCAAATATATATATATATATGTATATATATATATATATATACACATATATATATATATAATTTATGTATACTGAAAGAAAAGAAAATGCTCATGTCCACACCCTCTTATGCTGTGATAATTAGCAGCCAAATATTATCCTGAAGCAGTAGCTGCTCCAAGCATAATTTTCTTATAATTCAGTGCCCATTTTATTACACAGTATAGCAGACAACAAGCTTTTTCGGGTTTTATGCCAATTATAGACAGTATGGATATTTATTTTGGTAGTGAAATAAATGAAGATGTTTGAAGACTACTTGATGTTTTCTTGCAATCAGAAATCCTAAATCTCTGGTACTTAGACTGAAATATTGTATATCTGTCAGGAACACTGGAGTTGTTAGGAAGGGGGCATATTTTACCCCATCCCTTCTGCAAGTTTGTGTTGTGTTTCTGACATCATGCAAATAAAAGCATCAAGCTGAGAAGAGGTAGAAAAAGAAAATAATTATTGCTCCAAATCAGAGACAGTGAAAAGAGACAGAAAACTGGAACATATTTCCTTGACTTTCAAATCAGGGATATAACCCTTAGATAACAAACCTCTAGCACTTTGGAAGTTATTCTTTACTTAATGCAAATCATATAGTGATGACCATTTTACATGAGTAAATTGCTGTCATAGAATTGAATCCAACACAGCCTACAAACAACCATTTTGAAAAGGCCTTTTAGGTATTTTAATTTTAATATATTTCAATAACTTTGAGCTTCTGTTGAAGTATTAAAAATGAACATTTAACATTTGTATAAGTGATTTTTTACAACTGGGATAGAACACAAATATCAACTGATATAACTCTCTCATATAAGAGAGATTAAAACTTGAGCCTGGGAATTGACAGTCTCAAGTATTACAGATTATTTGTAGTGGGGGCAGGACAGGACTCTAAGGCCCCAAAAGCTGATTCAATGCTCTCTCCTCTGATATAAATCAAACCTCATTTTCATGAAGAATATATGACTTCCTCTCAAAAAACTAATTTATAGAAAGGCATAGAGTCCTTTAAATAGACAAAAGTCCATATAATTCTTAACACGTGACATGTATGCCATTATTTTTTTGAATTGGAACAAAATATCTATCAATTCACTTTTACTTTGGAATGGTTCCTCTTAAGGGAACTCATGTAATTAAGAGCTAACATCTTTTTTATTGAGAAAGTGATAAAGGATCTTGGACAACTAAAAGAATGCATATTATGTTTCTTTATTAGGACAACATAATTCTTTTAAATTTTGAAAGAATTCAAAATAAGTAAAGGGGTACATGAAGAACTGGATACCTAATTTATCTACTGCAAAACTATTAGCAAAAATATCACCTGGACTATTATGTAAAATAGCAAATACACCTAATGAACTCAAAAATCTGGCTAGGAAGATTTTTTCCAGGAGTTAAAATATGTATTACAATACATGAGAAGATCAGATGAACTGAAGAAGGAATTCTGCAGTTTCAGAACAGATAGTAGACAAAATGAGTGCCTAGGACAGCCTTTCCAGCCAAGAAAAGAATCAGTTACCCAGGGCCTCAGAACAAAGAAAAAACCTGTACAGTAAAAAGCACAATATGAGGATAAAGAAGTAAAGGGTATAGCTAAGTGATCCTTTTTCAAGGTCTCAGAAAGACTTTGGAGCATTCTTCGCTAAGTCTTGTTGTTAAGCAACTCACATCAGCCTCACAGGTGGGCCAAGGAAGATAAGGACTGATCATGGAAAGAAATGTAGGTGTGGTTCAATGTAGTAAGAATTATAAGCAATCTAATGCAGGATACAGGACTTGTGCTATTAGAAGCACCATGAGCTCAGACTAAAAGGCACAGAATGGTTCAGAATGAGAATTTTTGGTACCCTCAACCTTGTGCATACAGGAAGCACAGTAAGAAAGCTAATCATTTACAAACATGGACCATATATTTTAAGGAAGATAGGATGACTTATAACAGACTGAATTAAGATACCAGAAGACCAACTGGTGACTTTGGGAATGGGACTGGGCCCTACTAAAGACCTGGACGCATGTACCTAGCTAAATTTTATAACTACTGTGGCAAATTCCTCCTCCTGAATAGAACTGTCAATTAAGACTATTCCCATGCCTATATCAATATTGTGCATTAGATGTGAGGAGAGCACATGACTTACCTCTTTATTTCACACGTCTTCTGATTAAGAGGAACAAAACTCAAGGAACTGCACCTGAAGAGTCTGTTCTGCACTTAGACCTAATTAAGATGGACTAAGATGGTGGTAGTCTTGGAAGGGGGTGAATGTTTTTTCATGTGAAAGTAATGTATCTGTCTGAAAGACTATGGCAGATTAAAGACAGCAACAAATCCTTCACACTTTCTTCATTGGGAGATTCTATTCCCTTCCTTTGAACCTGGCCTGGCCTATAGTTGCTTAGACCACTGGAATATCCTGGAACTGACACAGAACTAGTACTATATACTGGCCTGGGCCTAGACTTTAAGAGGACCGGTGCTTCTACTATGGTCTCTTAAAAACCTGAGCCACTATGTAAAAAATCTAGTAAGACTATAAATCTACTAGGGTAGTTACATGGAATAGCTAGGGAAAAGTAGGAGAGCAGGGTAGGAACCAGCCAACACCCAGTAGTTGTTCCAGAGTAGCCATCTCAGTCACCCTAGCTAATTCAAATGATATAACGGAGAAGAAACTACTGTCCTCTGAATTGTGGTTCCTTAGAATTATGAGATAAAATACTGACAAATTGTTAGTATTAGCCACTAAGTTTTGAGGTAGGTTGTTATGCAGTAATGGATAACCAAAGCACATATATAAATTTATAAGGTACAGAATATGTTGTGGCTTGCAAAGAGCACAAAATGTTTACTGAAGGTGAGAGATACTTTTTAAAATATTATTTTATACTCCCTATTATCGTCAAGCTCATTTGCTGGAGTGCAATGGATAGGATTAATGAGAAAAGATATCTTGATGACAATTGATAAAATAATTATTAATTGTAAAATGTTTTAAAATGAAAGCCACAGCAAAGGAGCCTTCTCCCCCAAATAGTATATTGGATCAATTAATGAGAAAACAATAAATTCTAATTATCTGGGTTTACTCAATTACATAATTTGCCTTCACAGATCACGACACTTTTGCCTGATTCGATTTGTTTTCAAGCAGAAAAGGGGACCCATATTGAGTTTCGGCGTAAAGTTCACATCCTGCAAGTGGCGGTCATTCTGTGTTAGCATTATTGAATCATCCGATCTGTTCTCGATTTGTTTTCATTTTTTAATTGGGTGTTCAGATATATGCTGAAAAGTCACATATGATAATGTTATAGTCATGAAAATCCAAATAAAAAAAAGGTGTTGAGTTCTCAAGCGGTCTCAGCTCAGGAGATGGGTGGCATCATTCTAGGGTCTCTAAGTAATGTCATGCGCAAGGCAACTGACACAAAGGGGAGGAGCCTCAAGTAGAGCAAACCCAAGGAAGCCATCAAAGCGGTGTGAGGGAACTGGGAGCTTTCCCAAATTGACGCTTTCTCTTAGCACTCAGTTCACCGGGCCCCAGCTGAGCTTTCAAAAGCCATGAGTTACAACCGCCCTCCTCCCAAAGTAGAGAGCATGATCTCCCTGAAGGTGGAAAATCTGAGTTTTCACAACTCACCCACCACCTTGTGGAGAGTCTTTGAGAAGTATGGGCATATCGGCGATGTGTACATCCCACGCGACTACATTACTAAAATGTTTCCTGGCTCTGCTTTTGTCTGATTCCATAGCAAGTGCCATGCTGAGATCACCATGGAAGCCCTAAACGGATTCATGCTGGATGGTCATGAATTGAGGGTGCAGATGGCGCTTACGGTCAGTCCCCAGCTCCCCAACATGGCCGCGGCCACTGGAGAAGGCCTTCCAGCCAGAAGTAACACCACAGCTGAAGGCCAAGACTTCCAGGCCTGTCAGATAGTAGGAGCCGGAGCCAAAGCCGAAACTGCAACTGCGACCAAAGCCAAAGCCAGGGCCAAAGCCCAAGGCCAAGCCCAAGCCCGGTCAGAAGCCGGAAGCGGAGCCGGAGCCGGAGCCAGAGCCGGAGCCAATACTGGAGCCCGAGCCGAAGCTGGAGCTGATGCCGATGCTAATGTCGATGTCAATATGGATGCTGGAGCCACAGCTGATACCAGAGTCGGAGCCAGAGCAGAAGCTGGGGCCGAAGCCAAAGCTAATGCCAGAGCTAGAGCCAGAGCCAATGCCAATGCCAATGCCAATGCTGGAGTGAGGGCCCATGCCCGAGACAGAGATGGAGCTGCTGCCAGAGCCGACTCCAATCCCGATCCCGATATGCATCTCTCTTTAGCCATGTGAAGTCACCACCTCGCTCTTATGGTAGATCCCCATCAATTTCTAGATCCAGGTCTACCCAAAAATCCAACTCCAAGTCCTCTTCAGTGTCCAGATCTACCTTCCCAACCAGTTCCAAGTCACGATACAGAAGCCTTCCACCAAAAAGCAAGTACAAGTTCAGACTGCCATGGAGGAATCCTCCAAGTCTCCAAAAGAAGGAGGAGTGGTGTCCTACTAGGGTAATGAGCCAGCAGCACGCAACCTCACTGAGCACTTGGGTGAGTGGAGGAAAGCAACATACTCGGTTGATGAGAGAGTCCTTGGAACAAGTCACAAGCTGTTTGAATAGTTATTCTTTAACATGTTGTCTGACTTTTTGTTTTGCATTTTGCCTCAAGGGATAAACACTTTGTTGCTGTTACTCAAACATCTTTGAAGTTAGTAAGGTTATTAACTTCAAATTATTATTGGTTTGGATATCCGAAGTTTCATCTTTATATACTCATGTGACTTTTGGTTGTAAGTAAACAGTTTGTTAATCTAATGTGGGGCCTCCTGACTTAAAATATGTGCAGTCTTTTCTTTCTGAGTAGTCAAAAAATATAGTGGTTGACTCATTGCCATCAATCTTTAAATGATCTACTAAAGTTGTTGCAATTTTATTTACCTGTGCTATTTCCATTCAGATTTAAGTGGTAATATAGACGTGCACTAGTATAAAGACTTATCTGGCAAAATAATTTATGTTTTAAAGGATTATTGTTTATCAAACAGCTCTAGCCCTTTATGTATTTTTTGTGCACTTGCACAGTTGTGTAACAGTTGAATAATGCTGGTGAGTTGTTAAGGTGGTGGGTTTTGTAGTCCAGAACACTTGGATATTTCATGTTTTCTCCTGATTGCTCCTATGTAAGGATGATGTGTTACACGAAAGCAAATGGCTATCCAGTTTATTAAAAATCTGAAAATTGCAAAAAAAAAGGGGTCTGACACATGCACTTCCAGTCACCCAATCCTTGCATATACAACCAGAGCATACA
Organism: Smutsia gigantea; assembly: GCA_032199065.1. Lineage (NCBI taxonomy): Eukaryota > Metazoa > Chordata > Mammalia > Pholidota > Manidae > Smutsia > Smutsia gigantea. Next base: position 25,976 of record JAVSCE010007938.1, on the reverse strand, counting down.
GTGAGCACATCTAGCAGATGATAAATACACCTATTTCTCTCAACTCAAACTGGTAAACCTGATCATCTTCATTTACAAACTTGAATATTAAATTTTAAGCAAATGACTTGTAGTTTTTCTAAGTACTAAATAACATGCTGTATCTTTTTGCTTATGTATATGCCGTAATGTAACTACTTCCTGAAATCTAACCCATTTTTCATGGTGTTTTTAAAAATTAAAATTTGTATTATAGTCCTATTTATAAAACTGAAACAAAAAGATACTGAGGTCATTCCATGTCAAATGTCAAAACTAGAAATATCAAGACAACTGAGTCACAGCCTTCAAACATCCAAGGTGTAAATAATTTAGCAAGGTAAAATCCAAGTCACACACACCTGTTACTCTTCATGGCTTTGATCCCTGAGATTGTCATAACCTTACCCTGGCTCTGCTTTGTATCTTCTTGAATTGCTTTCTATGGGTCAATATTCCATTTCAACTTACTAGCTTTGAATTACTGCCCTGGGAGATACTTATTCCTAGCTTGACTTCGGAATTTGGACATGATGTAATATTCCCTTGCTACTCCTTTAGCCCAGCATAGTATTAACTGTAGCCTCACTCATCCTTTCTTCTTTACTTCATAGTTGCCAATCCAGCAATCTGGTTCCAGAATTATTTTCAATTCCTATTGTCCAATTCTCTTTGAGCAGCTGACTAAAGCAAACTTTGAGAAAGACATTCAGCTTTCTTGCAAGAGAGTTTAAGAAATTGGAGTCTAGGGAGAGTGGTAAAATAATGGCTTAATGATTAGACTTCAACCTAGATCTCTGAATTCTGAACACAATCCTCTTCCTATGTATTGAATTGCACCAAAGTATATTGCCTTTAAACACACTGAATTGAAATGATGTTTGGGAACATCGATTGTGATGTTTGGTGCCATATTTTTAAAAAACCATTGACGTAGACAACTATAATGTAAAAACTCAATGTTTGTGATGAAGTATATTTTACTTTACAGAGGAATTTTCAAAACAAATGAAATAGACCTATTACTACATTTATGCCAATGGTTATTAATCTAACCAAACATCTGCTTAAACTTTTTAAACACCACACATATACAGTGCCTTCACACAAGCACACACCTGTTTACACTAATTAAGACTTTGCTAAACTTAGGAATCCTAAAAATTCCACCTAGGGGCTAACTGGTCACAACACAATCTCACTCTTTACTGTATCAGTGAAAAACATTTAATTTCCACCAGGACCATCTTGTTTCTCAATACAAACCAAACGTTCAGTGATACTTTAAACTTCAGGACAATTTTTCTTCTTTGAGATTGAAATGAGTATTACTGGACCAAGGTATTAGAATACATTGTGTAATATATGAAACATAAGAAATAGGGACATTTTGAAACCACCTCATGGTAAGAGAAGTAGGAAATTTAACAATATATTCCATAACCACATTTAATAATTGAATGACAGTGGTTTTTCATTCTTTCAACTTAATTATATTATACTATTTCCCTAATACTTATTAAATGAATGACAGGAAAAAAATATGTTTCTTATTAAAAGACTAAACCAAATTAAAACTGAATTATATAAACATGCAGACCTTAAAGAATGGACAATAGTAGCAAATAAATTTAATGTGGCAGATTTATTAAAAATTCCTTTCTGACATCTAATTAGATCACTCTTCATATTGCTCTCCTGTTAGAACTATTAGAACCCTCCCATTTGTAAGTAAGAGAAATCCTTCACATGCTTATGTTAAAAAAATGAAATACACTGGTTCACAAATCTCAAAATCCTAAAGCATATCTAGCTTTAGGTATTTTTTTTCTCAGGTATTTGGCTTTTTCTCCATTGTTGTTTTCCTTCTCTCTTGATGTTGAACTTCCTCATTCTCATGTACACAAGATAGGCACAAGCACCTTAATTTTACATCCTATCAGCTGAGCAACCACTGTGGCAAATGAATGATCATTTTCAGTAGTTCCAGCCAGTATCTCAGATTCAACTCTTACATACACTTTTGGTTACATGCCCATGCCTATACCAGTTATCATAACTAGCAATTTGAGTATGTTGATTGGGCATGGCTGCATCATGTTTCCTTTCCTTTCTCTGGAGCAGTGAACTTAGCTAAGCCTAAAGCAGTGGGATGAAGACTGAGGAATGGGCTTTTCCCTCAGGAAAACCAGGGTGCTATTATCATGTGTGATAAATGAATACTGAGCAGGCAGAAACAAATCCACTGCTGCTTCTCAAATAGTAACAGAACATCTTAATCAGTACCTTATTTCTTACAGGAAAATAATCAAAACCCAATGTATGATCTGTGCCAATTATTCCTCCTGGGATTATTTTCACATTTCCATCCCAACCCCATCACTGTGGCCACAGTTGCCCAAACAAACCAAGGTCTCCCAAGTCTATTCTTTATTATGTCTGACATACACTGTCTTTACCAACACATAATGGTATGCCACTTTCCACCTGTAGAAACTCATAATTTTCAGATGTAAATGTTGTTATCTCTGTGAAATATTTCCAACTTCCATTATCATCATAACACAGTTTTCTGTACTCACACAATACCATATACATAAATCTCTTATTGCATATAATATATGGTATTTTGGTAGTTTCTATGGGGTATTTCACTCACCTGGAGTGTGAATTACATGGCAGTGCACACCACTGCAACATTTGACCTATCTCTAGTGCTAGGACAGTAAATCACTCCACTAATGTTAAATGGATTAATTATTAAGTTGAGCTGAATAATGTCTCAAGTCCAGTAGCCCAATCATATTCTTACATGAACAATTTGAGTGAAAGGTTACCAAGCTAAGTGTTAAACGGGGATGGAATATTAAGGAGTCCAGAAACTCCAAGAGGTCTTCTTCAGGGAGCATTGCAAATAAGCATCATTTTCACCAAGCCATCTTGGCTTCACTAATATGCCCAGAACAAAATCAGCCAAGTCAGCACTCATTACACTAGGCAAAATAACCATTATGGTTCTGCTTAAAAAGTGCTTGTGATGTCCTGGCTAGTTTTGTTTAAGTAGCATTTATAATATTTATGAGAAAGGAAGACAGACATGAAATTGGACACGTTTGTGGAGAACTCCTTAAAGAATTCTCTGGGTTAATGGAATACCTGTCATAGACTTCTTTGTTTTTTTTTTTTTTGTTGTTGTTGTTTTCTTAAAAGAAGCTTCAGGATTTGTATAATGCTTGATTAAGCCATTAAAGTTTAAAAGGAGAGGATCCAACTAAAGAGATTCGGCGATGGGCCTGGAGACTTATCAAACACTGTTGCCTGTCTTATTGTCTATGATTTGAGGAACTCATAAGGAGAGAAGACAGACTTCCCTGGGTGTCTGAAAAAGAGAATTGTTGCATTTAACTAGCATGACTTTGACATGGCATTTTGTAAAAGGCAGTCATATGTAATGTGACATACAAATAACTAGAGCATATCAGAGACTGAGAAGCCTCCTAAAAGCCTGAGAATAGGCTCATGTGGGTAAAAGGAGGTGAAACGTTTGGTACACAATAAGCCTGGCAATATTTGCGGTTTTTATTGGGGGAGGGCTTAATTGTACACAATCTAATGTTGGTTTCAAATATACAACAGAGTGGTTCAGCAGTTACCCACATTATTAAATCCTCACCCCCTCTACTGCGGTTACCATCTATCAACATAGAAAGATGTTACAGAATCACTGACTATATTTTCCACTCTGTACTACCATACCTGGGACCAACTCCTATTGTGAGTGCGAATTATGGTGCCTCTTTATCTCCCTCACCATACCAACCCACCCGATCCAACGCCTCCCCCTTGGTAGCCACAAGTCACTTCTCAGTGTCTATGAGTTTACTGCTGTTCTGTTCCTTCTATTTTGCCTTGTTTTTATATCCCTCAAATAAGTGAAATCATATGGTATTTGTGACTGAGCATAAAATAACACCCTCTTACCTGGAATCCAGGACCTATTTGGTAATAATGGGCACCTCGGCAATGGAACCTTACAATCCTAAGCTAGAGGTGGGTCCCAACCACACACTCATCAGAAGCTGCGGCAGTGTGGAAGGAGAGGTCATTAAGGATCTGACTGAGGCACATCCTGACACCCAATTGAAGCAGAGAGTGAAAAAAACCAAATAACAGTTACACTGTGTTGTAAGAGGCACGTAGATTTCCACTTGTTCACCAAGTGGAAAATTCAGGTCGCAACAATGGAGACGATTCTGTGGGACCAGCAGACAACCCAGACGAGCCAAGTGGTTTGGGAGGATGATTTCTGTGAGTTTGTAAATGACCTCAGTGAAGAATATTACAAACTTATGAGGGATAACAATTTGCTAGGCACTCCGGAGGAAAGTACGGTAGAACCGCTGAAGAGACTTCAGTTCATAAAAGAAAATCCACCACAGCAGTCAAGTGAAAACAAAGGTATATTTAATTTTGTGGGGCAAAGGGGTGGGAAATCAGATGAGATGGTTAAGAAATTTGGTACTAGAAAATGTCGACCAAAGATTATGAAGAAGTGGCACAAATTAATTTGATACCAACTTCCCTTTTGTTAAAAAATAGGCATTTACGTGATTTGTGGTGGGAAATATTAAGGTAGGTTTTTTTCCTGATTCACATTTGGGCTGTTTTAATAGGGAAACAGTGTAAAATAGCTTTGTAATATCTGTTTTGTTTTTCCACCTCAATTGAGAGTTCCTCCTACTTCCTGAATTATCTTTTCTATGTAGACATGTAACTTCCTCACCAGTAGTAAGAAATATTTCATATACTCTAATCAAGTGGTTCTCAACTGGGGAAAATGTTGCCTCCTACACTCCCTACCCAGGAGACATATGACAATGCTGGAGATAATTTTGTTGTCACACATAGAGGGGCGGGTGTTACTGGCAACTATTGGGCAGAGGCCAGGGATGCTGCTAAACATCCCACAATGCAGAGCACAGCCCCCAAAACAATATCCAGCACCACCATGTGAATAGTGCTAAGGGTGAGGAACCCTGGTCTAACCTCAGGTCTGGTGCTTCTCTCCTAGCATAAAGCAAAGAATTTTACTAATGAAAAGAACACTGAAATAGTTTCATTCTTGAATATGGTCTTGTATGTACTATGCTAGGGCCAGTCTATTCATTTGATCTGATCTTCAATTTTACATCAGTGCAAAATCTTGGTAACATTATGAAGTAGTCAAACACTTTTAAACCTATAAACCTTGTTTATATTTGGGCAATGGCTACAATATTCTTGTATATTTTTTAAACTATATATTACCAAAACTACTTAAGTAATGAACTTAGAATAAGTAATGTTGTAGACTAATGATAATTAGACAACAATGCAAACTGAACTAAAATACTAGCATTGTACCTTAAGTGGCATTTACCTTTTTTAACTGCATTAGTGTTTTGACAGTGGAGTGAAAAAATGTTTCTTGACATTCTTTACACAGTGGTACACAAGGCTGTGTATATGATAAAATATAGACTTCCACCAGGTTTCTCTAAAAATAATTTTCTAAATTATCTAGGATTAGCTTTCTGTTTTCAGATGGAATTGAACTTTTCTGCCTTTATTTGTAAATGTAGACTGTATAGTTTACAAAATATTAACTGTATAAATGGGAAATCTGTGTGTAAAATTTCCGAGTATTTAAGTTATCATTTTTTTTAGTGTCTTTGAAAAGAAGGTTCAGAGTGCTATTTTGTGATGGTTCTATTCTGGTTTTACATTTCTGTTCCCACACCCAAATTTGTTAGTAGACACAGAATCTTCCAGTTGATGAGAAGAGTGATGCCTCTTTAATAGAATGGCTTATTTCTTCAGAAAAAACTCAAAATGTGAGAAGCGGGCACAGAGAAAATAAGCCTTGGGGAGGAGTGAGCCAGATTATTCACACCAGGAACAATTTTGTACTCAATTTACAAACAGCTGTTACAAATAATGTTAACCATAGGATCTGGAATCCAGAGAACGAATATAGACTATGCACAAGATATTCCCAGGAAATTTTGGAAAATAGCCCAAGGCAAAAGGAAAATCCACGATCTGAATCATCATTTGCAAGACGGTGTAGATCAGAAGGAAGCACAAATGAAGCATTAATGCAAGTCCCAATTAACTGTAGGTCAGTGAAGAAGAAGAAGCAGGAGCTGAGACCATCAGAGAACGAGAGAAAGAACTAAAAGTATGTCAAACCCAAATTCACTGAGAGAACTTTTTAGAAGACATCATGATAGTGTATTATCTCAGACTTCTGAGCAGCTTCTGGTAAATGAGACTGAGAGTACTCAAGCTGAAGAAACACCAGGACAACAAATACCTGATTGTGAGTTGTCAAATAGTGGTCTTTTAGACAGCATAGTTTATAGAGCTCAGTTAACATCTGAGACAACAAATGTCACCTTAGAAAATGAAGAAGGAAGACTTAGGCATATGTTTTCATATTCTGAGCAGGAAGATGCAAGAGCTCATGTCAGTACCATCAGAAGTCCTTGTCACAGAATTTTAATTACTGGTTTAAGTGGTATTGCATTTGGTGCAAATAAGAGCAGGACCAAGACAGGATTTAGTTATTCAAGTAACCTTACAGACAGTGATTTAGTGCCAAGTGTCTCATGCTCAGTTTTGGACATGGAAAGGCATGTGGCACCATATGCAAGAGAGAGCTCTGATGACACTAATAGTTCTACTTTCCATTCATATCCTCGATGAGATTCTACTTTGAGTTCTACAATCATTTGTACTTCAAGCTCTAGTTTTGTGCCTATAAGCAATTCTAGCCCTATGTCCAGTTCCAGCTCCAGTGATGCAAGTTCAGAAGTTAGTTCAGTGCTATTTGATGACAGTAATGAAAAAAGCTGATCACAAGGCCCACCAATTGAGCTCTTGGAACAGAGAAAACAAATGACCCAAATAATGTTTTAAGAAAGTAACTCTTGACAGTCCACTGCTCTGGAAAAGTTCGTTTTCTATGACGATGATGAATCTACAGGACTAACCAAAACACAGATTGACAACTTGCTGGTAAAATCTTTAAGAAAGAACTGCACAGAGACATTCTGTGGTATTTGCGTTACAGATAACAAAGAAGGCACCAAATTTTGCATCTTATCTTGCTCCCACAGTTTTCCTTTTTTTATAATTTATTTTATTATCATTAATCTACAATTACATGTACAATATTATGGTTATTAAACTACCCCATCATCCAGTCCCCCCCAAACCCCATTACAGTCACTGTCCATCAGCATAGTGAGATGCTATAGAATCACTAAATGTCTTCTGTGAGTAGTACAGCCCTCCCCACGCCCCCCCAACATTACATCTGCTAATCTTAATGCCCCTTTTTCCCTCTTATCACTCCCTTTACACCCATTTTCCCCAGTCCCTTTCCCTTTGGTAACTATTAGTTCATTCTTGGGTTCTGTGAGTCTGCTGCTGTTTTGTTCCTTCAGTATTTTTTCTTTGTTCTTATACTCCACATATGAGTGAAATCATTTGATACTTGCCTTTTTCGGCTTGTCTTATTTCACTGAGCATAATACCCTCTAGCTCCATCCATGTCGTTGTAAATGGTAAGATTTGTTTTCTTCTTATGGCTGAATGATATTCCATTGTGTATATGTACCACATCATCTTTATCCGTTCATCTACTGATGGACACTTAGGTTGCTTCCATTTCTTGGCTATTGTAAATAGTGCTGCGATAAACATAGGGGTGCATTTGTCTTTTCAAATTGGGCTGTGGCATTCTTAGGGTAAATTCCTAGTAGAATTCCTGGGTCAAATGATATTTCTATTTTGAGTTTTTTGAGGAACCTCCATACTGCTTTCCACAATGGTTGAACTGATTTGCAGTCCCACTAGCAGTGTAGGAGGGTTCGCTTTTCTCCACATCATCGCCAACATTTGTTGTTGTTTGTCTTTTGGATGTTGGCCATCCTCACTGGTGTGAGGTGATATCTCATTGTGGTTTTAATCTGCATTTCTCTGATGATTAGCGATGTGGAGCAACTTTTCATGTGCCTGTTGGCCATCTGAATTTCTTCTTTAGAGAAGTGTTATTCATGTTCTCTGCCCATTTCTTAATTGGATTATTTGCTTTCTGTTTCTTAAGGTGCATAAATTTTTATATATTTTGGATGTCAACCCTTTTTTCAGATACGTTTTTTATGAATATATTCTCCCATACTGTAGGATGTCTTTTTGTTCTACTGATGGTGTCCTTTGCTGTACAGAAGCTTTTCAGCTTGATATAGCCCCACTTGTTCATTTTTGCTTTTGTTCCCCTTGCCCGGGGAGATATGTTCATGAAGAAGTTGCTTATGTTTATGTCCAAGAGATTTTTGCCTATGTTTTTTCTAAGAGTTTATGGTTTCATGACTTACATTCAGGTTTTTGATTAATCTTGAGTTTACCTTTGTGTATGGGGCTAGACAATACTACAGTTTCATTCTCTTAAATGTAGCTGTCCAGTTTTTCCAACACCAGCTGCTAAAGCGGCTGTCATCTTCCCATTGTATGTCCAAGGCTCCTTTATAAATATTAATAGACTGTATATGTTTGGGTTAATGTTTGGATTTTCTATTCTGTTCCACTGGTCTGTGGGTCTGTTTTTGTGCCAATACCAAATTGTCTTGACTACTGGGGCTTTGTAATAGAGCTTGAAGTCAGGAAGCGTAATTTCCCAAGTTTTTTTCCTCTTTCTCAGGATTGCTTTGGCTATTCGGTTTCTTTTGTGGTTCCGTATGTATTTGAGAATTATATGTTCCAGTTCATTGAAGAAAGATGTTGGTAGTTTCATAGGGATTGCATTGAATCTGTAAATTGCTTTAGGTAGTAGAGCCATTTTGACAATATTTATTCTACCTAGCCAAGAGCATGGGATGAGTTTCCATTTGTTAGTGTCCTCTTTAATTTATCTAATTTATCTTAGGAGTATCTTATACTTTTCAGAATACAGGTCTTTCACTTCCTTCGTTAGGTTTATTCCTAGGTATTTTATTCTTCTTGATGCAATTGTGAATGGAATTGTTTTTCTGATTTCTCTTTCTGTTAGTTCATTAGTGTATAGTAAAGCAACAGATTTCTGTGTGTTAATTTTGTATCGTGCAACATTGCTGACTTCAGATATTAGTTCTAGCAGTTTGGAAAGGAGTCTTTTGGGTTTTTTATGACAGTATCATGTCATCTGCAAATACTGACAATTTGACTTCTTCTTTACCAATCTGGATGCCTTGGATGTCTTTGTTTTGTCTGATTGCTGTGGCTAGTACCTCCAGTACTATGTTGAATAACAGAGGAGAGAGTGGGCATCCCTGTCTTGTTCCCGATCTTAGATGAAAAGCTTTCATTATTGTGCCGTTAAGTATGATGTTAGCTGTGGGTTTGTCCTATATAACCTTTATCATGTTGAGGTACATGCCATCTATACCCATTTTGTTGAGAGTTTTAATCAGGAATGGATGCTGAATTTTGTCAAATCCTTTTTCAGCAGCTATGGAGATGATCATGTGGTTTTTGTTCTTCTTTTTGTTGATGTGGATGATGTTGATGGATTTTCGAATGTTGTACCATCCTTGCATCCCTTGGATGAATCACACTTGATCATGTTGTATGATCCTCTTGGTGTATTTTTAAATTCGGTTTCCTAATATTTTGTTGAGTATTTTTGCATGTATGTTCATCAGGGATATTGGTCTGTAATTTTCTTTTTTTGCTGAGGACTTTGCCCGGTTTTGGTGTTAGAGTGATCCTGGCTACATAGAATGAGTTTGGAAGTATTCACTCCTCATCTATTTTTTGGAAATCGTTAGAATAATTGATGTTATTTCTTCTCTGTATGTCGGGTAGAATTCAGAGGTGAATCCATCTAGTCCGGGCGTTTGTTCTTGGGAAGTTTTTTGACTACCAATTCAATTTCGTTGCTGGTTATTTGTCTGTTAATTTTTCTGTTTCTTGCTTGGTGAGTCTTGGAAGGTTGTATTTTTCTAAGAAGTTGTCCATTTCTTCTATGTTTTCCAGCTTGTTAGCATATAGATTCTCATAATATTCTCTAGTGAGTCTTTGTATTTCTGTGAGATCCATCATGATTTTTCCTTTCTCTTTTCTGATTGTGTTTATGTGTGCAGATCCTCTTTTTCTCCTAATAAGTCTCACTAGGGCTTTATCTATTTTGTTTGTTTTTTCGAAGAACCAGCTCTTAGTTTCATTGATTTTTTCTATTGTTTTATTCTTCTCAATTTTATTTATTTCTTCTTTAATCATTATTATGTAGCTCCATCGGGTGACTTTGGGCCTCATTTGTTCTCTTTTTTCCAGCTCCAGTAATTGTGTCTTTAGACTATTCATTTGGGAATGTTCTTCCTTCTTTAAATAGGCCTGGATTGCCATATGCTTTCCTCTTAGAAATGCCTTTGCTGTATCCCAGAGAAGTTGTGGCTTTGTGTTTTTAGTGTCATTAGTCTCCATATATTCTTTGATTTCTGTTTTGATTAGCTCGTTAACCCATTGATTAATTAGGAGAGTGTTCTTAAGTCTCCATGTATGTGTGAGAGTTTTTGATTTCTTTCTAAAATTAATTTCTTGTTTTATACCTTTTTGATTTGAGATATTGGTGGAAAGGTCTTCAATGTTTTTGAAATTACTGAGGTTCCTTTTGTGGACTAGTATGTGGTCTATTCTGGAAAATGTTCCATGTGCACTTGAGAAGAATGTGTATCCTGTTGCTTTTGGGTGTAGGGTTCTGTAGATGTCTGTTAGATCCACGTGTTCTGGTGTGTTGTTCAGTGCCTCTGTGTCTTTACTTATTTTCTGTCTGGTTGATCTGTCCTCTGAAGTGGGTGGTGTGTTGAAGTCTCCTTAAATGAATGCATTGCTGTCTATTTCCTCCTTTAATTCTTTTAGTTTTTTTCTCACATATTCAGGCGCTCCTGTGTTTGGAGCATATATATTTATAATGGTAATATCTTCTTGTTGGACTGACCCCTTTATCATTATGTAATGTCCTTCTTTATCCTTGCTACTTCCTTTGTTTTGAAGTCTATTTTGTCTAGTACAAGTACTGCAACACCTGCTTTTTCCCCTTGGTTTTTTCATGAAATATCTTTTTCCATCCCTTCACTTTTAGTCTGTTGATATCTTTAGATTTGAAGTGAGTCTCTCGTAGGCAGCATACAGATCGGTCTTTCTTTTTTATCCATTCTCTTAATCTGTGTCTTTGATTGGTGCATTCAGTCCTTTACATTTAGGATGATTATTGATATGTACTTTGTGAAATTGCTGGCTTTAGATTCGTGGTTACCAAGGGTTCAAGGGTTGCTTCTTTACTATCTAACAATCTAACTAAACTTTCTTGTTAAGTTATTGTAAACACTGTCTGATGTTTCTTTATTTCTCTCCCTTCTTATTCCTCCTCCTTCATTCTTTTTTTTACTGGGTGTTTTTTCTTTGCCTTTAGTTAGTATTTGGATGGTCTGCTTTCTTTGCAATGATTTTATTTTCTCTGGTGACATCGTTTTTGCCTTAGGTTTGCTTCCATCTTGAAGAGTCCCCTTAAGATATCCTGTAGTGGTGGTTTATGAGAGGCAAACTCAACTTTCGTTTGTGTGGTAATTGTTTAATCTCTCTCTCATATTTAAATGATAATCGTGCTGGATACAGTATTCTTGGTTCTATGCCCTTTTGTTTCATAACGTTAAATATATCATGCCATTCTCTTCTGGCCTGTAAGGTTTCTGTTGAGAAGTCTGATTATACTGTGGTGGGTTTTCCTTTGTAGGTGATCATTTTTCTCTCTGTAGCTGCCTTTCATACCCTGTCTTTATCTTTGATCTTTGCCATCTTAATTATTTTGTGTCTTGGGGCTGTCTTTCTTGGGCCCCTTGTGTTGGGAGATCTGTGGGCTTCAGTGGACTGCGAGACTTATTTCCATTCCCAGCGAGGGAAAGTTTTCAGCAATTATTTCTTCAACGACACTTTTTGTCCCTTTTTCTCTCTCTTCTTCCTCTGTTATTCCTCTAATGCGTATATTCTTCCATTTGGATTGGTCACACAGTTCTCTTAATATTCTTTCATTCCTAGAAATCCTTTTATATCTCTCTGCCTCAGCTGCTCTGTATTCCTGTTCTCTGATTTCTATTCCATTAACAATCTCGTGCATCTCATCCAGTCTGCTGTTAAGCCCGTCGATGGCCTGTCTGATTTCTGCATTGTCTTTCCTCACATCCCTCACTTCCTCCCTCAGCCCTTGCACATTTCTCTGTAGGTCAATCAGCATGGTTATGACTTTTATTCTGAATTGTTTTTCAGGAAGCCTGTGCATTTCTTTCCCTTCAGGCTCCCTCTCTTGCGTTGTCTGTTTGATTTTGGTCTGAACCATATTCCTTTGTCTTTTCATCTCTGTAGATTTGGTCACTGGTAATTGCCAGATATGTCAGCTGGGCTCTTTAAGACTGCCTCATTGGGTGCTGAGGCCTCTCAGGTGTAGCTGCATGCCTTTGTGCTTTCCTGTGTATTCTGGTCTCTCTTTTAGGAATAGCTGTATTTGCTGTGTTTTTGCAGATAAATATAGTTTGGGAGGAGATTTCTGCCGCCCTGCTCATGCCACCATCTTCCCAGAAGTCTCTAGCAGTTTTCATATTTCCTGCACTGATCACTGGTTAACTGAAAAATGCACACTTTCTATTTGCCACAGGGACATAGCAGATGCTGATGAGAGATTAAATTCTAATTGGAATCTGAATTATTTGTTATATAAACTGTTACAGCGATGGTAAATAATAATCTGCCTTATGTCCACTTTTGAGAAGATGCTTAAATATAACATCAGATTTGCATATAATCTAAATCTGAATCTAAATTTAACACTGGAACTAAATCACAGGTTCCTGAAAGAATCATTGGGCCTTCCCCAATTCCTGATGTTCTAGAATAGAAGGAAGTATGTAAAAGCAAACAAGGTTCTCATATCTAACTATAAAAATGAATTTCATGAAATAAGCTAGCCAGAGAAAGACAAGATCAAATGATTTCACTCACCTGTGGAGCATAAGAACAAAGCAAAAACCGAAGGAACAAAACAGCAGCAGACTCACAGAACCCAAGAATGGACTAATAGTTACCAAGGGAAAGGGACTTGGGAGGGTGTGCAGAAAGGGGAAAGGCAAAGGGGAAAAGGGAAATTATGTTTAGGACACTTAGTTTAGTGGGGGATCATGCGGAATGCAGTATAGCACAGAAAAGACAAATAGTGACTCTGTAGCATGTTACTACACTCATGTACAGTAATGGGGTATGTGGGGGGACTTGATAATGGGGCGAATCTAGTAACAACAATGTTGTTCAAGTGATTGTTTGATCATGTTTAATTAATGATACCTAAATGAATTTTAAAAAGTATATGATTCTAAGGCAAGTTTGTAAAAAAAAAGAAATTCACACCACAGTGGGTCACTGAATTTCAATAGAAACCTGGCAGGAACACTGGAGTGGGATGATCCTGATTCTGTGAGAGAAATGTGTTAATATGATATACTCAAACAAGATAGAGCCCAGCAGTCTCACCTAGTCATGGAAATTCCAGTAATCTCATAGCCTTGTCCTTTATTGGATATGCATGCAAAGAAACAGGAACACAACTAAAATAACTAAGAAGCAATTTAAGAGTTTATGAGAGTCACTCACATAAAGAAGCCATGTTAAATTCATAGTATGCTGTAAAAAGCTTTAAAAACGGTCTCTCCTTATCTCCTTCCCCACCAGTTTGTCCCACCCCCTAACACGGCTGTAAAGTTTCTCCCATTCCCTACAACCCAAACTACCATTGAGCATCCTGGCCAAAAATGGATGGCACATTTGTAAAAGATCATGGAATAAAACTTAAAGAAGACACTACTTTGTACAGTATGTATCTCATGAAGACAAACCAAAATATGACAAAGTACCCTGAGGCTAGCAACAGTGAGAAGCCAGTATTAACACCCAGAATATGCGGTGGTGGTAGTAGAAGGCAACCAAACAAGAACTGTGACCTTACATAGACAAATGGCAGCCAGTGGCAACCTAAAGCTTGGGAAGTGGGGATCGTGGAAATAAACACCCTTACATTTCGTTCGTCCTGACTTCTGTTAGTTCACACAGATAAAACAAATATGGAAACATGAGCAAGACAGACCAGTTGATGAAGCTGATAAAGCTGATAAAGGTCAGCCTCCTGGAATCATAGAGCAGGGAAAATAAGGTTTGTGAGTGGATTCAAAGAGTAAATTAAAGACAATATACTACAAGCAGCATTGACAACTCTCTTCAAATCCAGTCTTGCCTCTGCCCCTCGTCTTCAATTCTACTGTTTGACTCAGGTCTTTAACAACCCTCACTTTTAATTTGCCCGTCATTCACTCACGTCTTTCACGATAAAGGGGACAACTACATTTCACTTTCAGGAGTGATGAGATGACAAACTCTTTGAACTTAATCACCTTTCTCTTAAACCTAATGTAAATGGACTGAATGCACCAATCAAAAGACACAGAGTAATAGAATGGATAACAAAGCAAGACCCATTTATATGCTGCTTACAAGAGACTCACTTCAAACCCAAAGACTTACAGACTAAAGGTGAATGGATGGAAAAAGATATTTCTTGCAAACAACAAAGAGAAAAAAGCAGGTGTTGCAGTACTTGTATCAGACAAAATAGATTTGAAAAGGAAGAAAGAGCAAGAGATAAAGAAGGACATTATATAATGATAAAGGGGTCAGTCCAACAAAAAGATATAACCATTATTAATATATATGTTCCCAACACAGGAGGGCCAGCATATGAGAAACAAATACTAACAGAATTAAAGGAGAAAATAGAAAGCAATGAATTCAATTTATGAGGCTTCAAAACACCACTCACTCCAAAGGACAGATCAACCAGACAGAAAATAAGTAAAGACACAGACGCAATGCACAGACATCTGCAGAACTCTGCAGCCAAAGGCAACAGGATACACATTCTTATCAAGTGCATATGGAACATTTTCCAGAATACACCACATACAAGGTCACAAAAAGAACCTCAGTAAATTCAAAAATATTGAAATTCTACCAAATCAATTTCTCAGATCATGAAGGTATAAAATTAGAAAAAATTTTAGAAAGAAACCAAAAAGGCTCACAAATACATGGAGAATAGACAACATTCTCCTAATTAATCAATGCATTAATGACCAAATGAAAACAGAAATGAAAGAATATATGGAGACTAATGACAACAACAACACAAAGCCACTACTTCTGTGGGACGCAGCAAAGGCAGTTCGAAGAGGAAAGTATATTGCACTCCAGGCCTATTTAAAGAAGGAAGAAAATTCCCAAATGAATAGTCTAAAGACACAATTACTGAAGTTGGAAAAAAAAACAACAAATGAGGCCCAAAGTCACCAGGAAGGACATAATAAAGATTAAAGAAGAAATAAATAAAATTGAGAAGAATAAAACAATAGAAAAAATCAGTGAAACCAACAGCCTGCTCTTTGAAAAAAAAAATAGATAAACCCCTCGCCAGACTCATTAGGAGAAAAAGAGAATCTACACACATAAACAGTATAAGAAATGAGAAAGTGAAAATAACGATGGACCCCACAGAAACACTAATAATTATAGGAGAATATTATGAGAATCTATATGCTAACAAGTTGGAAAATATAGACGAAACGGACATCTTGTTAGAAAAATACAGTCTTCCAAGAATGCAAACAAGAAACAGAAAAACTAAACAGATCAATCACCAGCAATGAAATTGAATTGGTAATCAAAATCTACCGAAGAACAAAACTCCCGGACCAAATGGATTAACCTCTGAATTCTACCAGACGTACAGAGAAGAAATAACACCCATTCTCCTTAAACTTTTCCAAAAAATAGAAGAGGAAGGAATACTTCCAAACTCATTCTATGAAGCCAGCATCACTCTAATACAAAAACGAGGCAAAGACCTTACCAAAAAAGAAAATTACAGACCATTATCCCTGATGAATGAAGAGGTAAAAATACTCAACAAAATATTAGGAAACTGAATTCAAAAATACATCAAGAGGATAATACACCATGATCAAGTGTGATTCATCCCAGGGATGCAAGGATGGTACAACATCCGAAAATCCATCAACATCATCCACCACAACAACAAAAATAAGAACAAAAACCGCAAGAGCATGCCATAGATGCTAAAAGTCATTTGACAATATTCAGCATCCATTCATGATAAAAACTATTAACAAAATGGCTATAGAGGACAAGTACTTCAACATAATAAAGGCCATATATCACCAACCTACAATCAACATTATACTTAACAGCGAATAGCTGTAAGATTTTCTCCTAATATTGGGAACAAGACAGGAATGCCCACTCTCTCCACTGTAATTCAACATAGTACTGGAGGTTCTAGCCACAGCAATCAGATAAAACAAAGACATACAAGGCACCCCGATTGGTAAAGAAGAAGTCCAATCATCATTATTTGCAGATGACATTATATTGTACATAAAAAACTCTAAAGACTCCACTCTAAAACTTCTAGAACTAATATCTGAATTCAGCAATGTTGCAGGATACAAAATTAACACACAAAAATCTGTTTTTTTCCTATACACTAATGATGAACTAACAGAAAGAGAAATCAGAAAAACAATTCCATTCACAATTTCATCAAAAATAATAAAATACCTAGGAATAAACCTAATGAAGGAAGTGAAAGACCTGTACTCTGAAAACTACAAGACTCTCCTAAGAGAAATTAAAGAGGACATTAACAAATGGAAATGCATCACATGCTCTTTGCTAGGAAGAATAAATAACGTCAAAATGGCTATACTACCTAATGCAATCTACAGATTCAATGCAATCCCTATTAAAATACCAACAGCTTCCTTCAAGAACTGGAGGGACAAATATTCTAAAATTAGTATGGAATCACAAAAGACCCAGAATAGCCAAAGCAATCCTGAGAAGGAGGAATGAAACAGAGGGAATTATGCTCCCTGACTTCAAATTCTACTACAAAGCCACAGTAATCAAGACAATTTGGTATTGGCACCCAAACAGACCAGTGGAACAGAATAGAAAATCCAAACATTAATCCAAACATATACAGTCAATTAATATTTGATAAAGGAGCCTTGGATATACAATGTGCAGATTGACAGACTCTTCAGCAGCTGGTGTTGGCAAAATGGGACAGGTGCATGTAACAGAATGAAACCTGAATACTCTCTAACCCCATACACAAAGCAAATTCAAAACGATTAAATACCTTAATATGTCATGAAACCATAAAACTCTTAGAAAAAAACATACTCAAAAATCTCTTGAACATAAACATAAGGGACTTCATGAACATATCTCCCTGGGCAAGGGAAACAAAAGGAAAAATGATCAAGTGGGACTATATCAAGCTGAAAAGCTTCTGTACAGCGAGGGACACCATCAGTAGAACAAAAAGACATCCTACAGTATGGGATAATATATTCATAAATGTTGTATCAGATAAAGGGTTGACATCCAAAATATATAAAGAACTCCTGCACCTCAACAAACAAAAACCAAATAATCCAATTAAGAAATGGGCAGAGGACATGAATAGACACTTCTCCAAAGAAGAAATTCATATAACCAACAGGCACATGAAGAGATGTTCCACATCACTAATCATCAGAGAAATGCAGATTAAAACCACAATGAGATAGCTCACACTAGTGAGGATGGCCAACTTCCAAAACACCAACAACAACAGATGTTGGCAAGAATGTGGAGGAAAGGGAACCCTCTACACTTCTGGTGGGAATGCAAATTAGTTAAACCTTTTGTGGAAAGCAGATTGAAGCTTCCTCAGAAAGATTTAATTTGAAATACTGTTTGATCCAGGAATCCCACTCCTGGGAATTTACCCTAAGAATGCAGCAGCCCAATTTGAAAAAGACTGATACACTTCTATGTTATCGCAGCACTATTTACAATAGCCAAGAAATGGAATCAACCTATGTTTCCACTAATAGATGAATAAAGATGTGGTACACATACACAATGGAATATTATTCAGCCCTAAGAAGAAAACAAATCCTCCAATTTGCAAAAACATGGATGAAGCTAGAGGATATTATGCTTAGTGAAACAGCAGAAGACTCACAGAACGCCAAAATGGACTAACAGTTACCAAGGGAAAGTGACTGTGGTGATGGGTGGGAAGGGAGGGACAAGCGGGAAAAATGGGCACTACTATTTGCAGACGTAATGTTGGAGGTGCAGGGAGAGCTGTACAAATCAGGGAAGATAAGTTATGATTGTATAACATCTCACTATGCTGATGTACAGTGACTGTCATTGTTTGGTAGGTGCGAACTGATGAAGAGGGCAAAGAAAATGCTAGTAATTAGAGACGTAGCTTTTGCTGTATAAATCATTTCTCCTTTAAATCAGTTGCCTACACAATAACTCAAAAGATAAAACTACAGCCCATGTGGAATGTGGTGAAGACTCTGTTTACTATAGAGCTTTCCCATGTTATAAATCTACTGATTCGCTTATTTTGTTGGTAAATATGTAGACATACCTACTTGCTTTCTCCCAATCTGTTAATACTTGAAGAACAGAGGCATCCACATGGAAGGGGAGGTCACGAACAGAAGGAAATCTCTCATCCCCATCTAGGAGCTCATTCTAGAATACCAACAGTTCTTTCTGGATCCTTTCAATGAGTCGTCAGAAATGCCAAAATATTAAATCCAAATTATCAAGGTTTTGTATGTAAATAATATATGCATTAATGTACTTTGTATTCACCTTTTAAAGTGTTAACTGGGGGCCATACCACATACTGGAGACAGAGAGAATAATGTCATGACCCGCTTGCCCTGAAGGTGCCCACATGTCATCAGAACCAGATATGAAAACAAGTCATTTTGGTAACATGGTAAGAACTGTAAGAAAGACAGAAGTCTCGTCATGGAGTAACACAGAGAGCACAGTTGGCAACTTTGCATGCGTTGACCTACCTGTCCAAGGAAAGACAGAATATGGGAGTGAAGTTAGTGAAGAAGAGCATGACAGGGACAAGAAAAGGCTGACTGTTGTTTTCTCTAGGACGATGGGAGAGATGCTAACATGCTTCTATGAATGATAGGCAAAGTCTGATAAAAAAAGGAAGGTTGATACCTACAATACATTGCATTACAGTAGAGCCGTAAGTGGGAAAAAAAATCACCCACTAGAAGTTAGCAACTTAAATTCCAATATATCTTTGCCATTTTTTTCAATTTGTTTTTATCAAAGTAAAATAAACATAAAATAAACTTTACCATTTCAAACATTTTTTAAGTGTACAGTTCCATAGTATTCTTTTTTTTTTGTCAACTATGACCACCATCGATCTGTGGCATGCATTTCATCCTGCAAAACTGAAACTATATATCAATGAAACAATTCCTCATTCTACCCATCTGCCAACCCCTGGCATCCACCACTCTGTGTTCTCTATGATTTTGATTACTCTGAGTACTTCATATAGATGGAATCATACAGTATTTGTCTTTTTGTGATTGACTTATTTCCTTTAGCATAATGTCTCAAGGTTCATCCACATTTTAGCATGTATCAGAATTTCCTCCCTTTTAAGGCTGAATCATCTCCCAGTGCATGCATATAAACATTTTTCTCTCCCATTCCTTCACCAATAGACTTGGATTGTTTTGATCTCTTTGCTATTGCTAATAATACTTCTATGAACAAGGGTGTACATTTATCTCCTTGAGACCCTGCTTTCAATTCTTTCAGTACATACTCAAGAATGGAATTGTTGGACTTTATAGCACTTTTATAATTAATTGTTTG
This sequence comes from Smutsia gigantea, assembly GCA_032199065.1. NCBI lineage: Eukaryota > Metazoa > Chordata > Mammalia > Pholidota > Manidae > Smutsia > Smutsia gigantea. The sequence continues at coordinate 6,047 of JAVSCE010007938.1, read as the reverse complement.
AGTTACTACCATATGGTTTCCTATAGAAGCTGCACCATTTTACATTCTCACTAAGAGTTTACAAGAATTCCAATTTTTTCACAATCCTTGTCAACATCTATTATATTCTGGGTTTTTTTTTGACAGTAGTCATTCTAATGGGCATGAGGGGGTATCTCACTGTAGTTTTGACTTGCATTTCCCTAATGATTAGTAATGTTGAGCATCTTTTCATGTGCTTATTGGCCAATATTTATCTTTTTTGGAGTAATGTCTGTACAAGTCCTTTGTCAATTTTTAAATCAAGTTTTTGGATTCGTTGTTGTTGAGCTTCAGAAGTATATTTGAGATATTAATTCTTTATAAGATATATGATTTGTAAATATCACTCCCTCCTATAGGATGGCTTTTTACTCTGTTGATGGTATGCTTTAATGTAAAAAAAAGCTAATTTTCATGAAATCCAGTTTGTCTCTTTCTTTTCTGTTGTCTTTGCCTTTGATGTCATATCCAAGAATTATCTTCCAAACCCAATGCCGTGAAATTTTTACCTATTTTGTCTTAAAACTTTTATAAGTTTAAGTCATACATTTGGATCTTTGATCCATTTTGAGTTAATTTTCGTATGTGGTGTTGAGTGTTCAACTTCATTCTTTTGTATTAGATATCCAGTTTTCCCAGCACTATTTGCTGAAAAGACTGTCCTTTCTCCATTGAGTGTACTTGGCCTCCCTATTGAAAACCATTTGACCAGATTTGTGAAGATTTAGTTCTGGGCTTTCTAATCTATTCCACTGATATACCTTTCAGTCTTTATGCCAGTCCTGTGCTATTTTAATAACTGTAGCTTTAAGTAAGTTTTGAAATGAAGAGATATGATTCCTCTAGCTTTATTTTCTTTTTCAAGACCGTTATGGCTATTTGGGATCAGAAGACTCCATACCAATTTTAGAATAGATTTTCTACAAATAAACTGAATCTGTAGTTCATTTTGGGAAACATCGTCATCATATAGTATTAAGTCTTCCGATCTAAGAACATAGGTTGTACTACTGTTTGTTTTCTTTCTTTCAGCAATGTTTTATAGTTTCCATTTTACAAGTGTTTCACCTCTTAAGTTGTTAATTCTAAGTCTTCATTATTTTTTAACCCATTGGACATGGAATTGTTCTGCTAAGTTCTTTTTCAGATTGTTTATTTTTAATGTCTAAAAACATAACTGATTTTTTGCTTCTTGACTTCGTATCAGCTACTTTGCTGAATTAGTTTATTAGTCTAACAATTTTGTGTGAAGATTAAGGATTTTTGACATATAAGATCGTATTACCTGTGAACACATAATATTACTTCTTCCTTTCCAATCTGGGTGCCTTTTATTTCTTTTTCTAGCTAATTGCTCTGGCTAGAACGTTTAGTACTATGTTAAATAGAACTGGTGAAAGTGACATCCTTGTCTTATTCCTAGCCTTAGGGAAAATGCTTTCACCATTGGTTTCCTGTGGGTTTTTGATATATGGCATTTATTATGTTGACATACTTATCCTCTATTTCTAGCCATTTTAGCATTTGTATCATGAATGGATGTTGACTTTTGTCAAACACCTTTTTCTGCATTGATGAGATTATTATTCTCTTAAAAATTCTACTCACGTGGTGTATTATTACATATGGATCCTTCATGAAACATCCTTGCATTGCAAGAATAAATCCCACTTGGTTATGGTGCATAATCCTTTTGATATGCTGCTGAATTTGGTTTGCTAGTATTTTGTTAAGGCTTTTTGCATCAATATTCATCAAGGATATTGTTCTGGAGTTTTTTGTAGTGTCTATGTCTGCTTATGGTTGATGGCTGATGCGGACCTCATAGAACCCAATATTTTGGAAAAGTTTGAGAAGGATGGTATTAGTTCTTTAAATCTTTAGTAGAATTCATCAGTGAAACTATCAGGTAAAAATCTTACTTGTGAAAATTTTTTATTACTGATTCAGTCTCCTTAACTAGTTAAAGGTCTGCACAAATTTTGTATTAAATATCTACTAATAATTTAGTGTTGCTAAGTTTTGGTTTTCTAGGAGTATGTTCATCTCAGGTATGTTATACAATTTTTTGGTGTATAATTGTTTGTAGTATTCTCTTTTACTCTTTTTTATTTCTGTAGAATTTGTAGTAATGTCCTCATTTTTATTTCTGGTTTTAGTCATTTGAGTCTTCTGTCTTTTCTTAATCTAGTTACATATGTTCAATTTGTTGATATTTTTGGAAAACAAGCTTTTGGTTTTATTGATTTTCTCCATTGTTTTTCTATTTTCTATTTCATTTATTTCTGTTCTAGTCTCTATCATTTCCTTCCTTCTTCTAACTTTGGGCCAAGTTTATTCTTTTTCTAGTTAAGTTGTAGTTAGGTTGTTGATTTGTGATCTTTCTTCTTTTTTAATGTAGGAATTTTTAGCTATAAAATTATTTCTACCACTGCTTTGCTGTTTCCCATAAATTGTGGTATATTGTGTTTCAGTGCTCATTAATCTCTATTTTGTAATTTCCCTTATGATTTCTTCTTTGACCCATTAATTATTAGAGTGGGTGTTTTTCATATCTATAAATTTGTGAATTTTCCAGTTTTACTTCTTTTATTGATTTCTAAAGTCATCTTCTTGTTGGAGGAATACTTCTTATTCCATCTTTTAAAAATATATATATTTTGAGACACTCTGTGGCCTAACATATGGTCTACCCTGGAAAATATCCCATGTGCACTTGAGAAGAATGTGTGTTCTGCTGTTCTTGGGAAGAGTGCTCTGTATTTGTCTGTTAGTTGTAGTTTATTCATTGTGTTGCTCAAGACCTCTCTTTTCTTACTTATATTCCATTATTGAGATTAGAGTATTGGAGTATCCAACTATTAGCACAGAGAGCTGTCTATTTCCCTTTAATTATGTCAGTTTATTATGACTTCCATTTCTTCACACAGCTTTCAGTGACTGTCCAGTGTCCTTTTACTTCAACCTGCAGAACACCCATTAGCATTTCTTGCAGTTCTAATGATAATGAACTCTCTCTGCTTTTGTTTATGTGGAATCTCTTATTTGTCCCTCACTTTTAAAGGACAGTTTTGCCAAAAAATAGGATTATTAGTTGACAGTTATTTTTTCTTTCAGAACTTTAAATATATCCACCCATGGTCTTCTGACTTCCATAGTTTCTGATGAGAAATTTGTTGAGAATCTTTTTAAAAATCACTCATATATGATGAGTTACTTCTCCTTTGTTGCTTTTAAAATTTTCCCTTTGCTTTTATTTTTCAATAGTTTTATTACAGTGAGTTTCAGTGTGGTTCTTTGTGAATTCTCCTATATAAGTTTCATTAAGCATCTTGGATGTTTATATTCATGTTTTTCATTACATTTGGGAAATTTTAAGTGATTATTTCAAATCTCTTTCTGCTATTTTCTCCATCTGTTCCTTTGACTCCCACAGTGTGTAAAATGGTCTGTTTATATCACTTAGGCTCTGCTCACTTTTCTTTGAACTTCTTTTCTTTATCTTCCTCAGACTCAGTAATTGCAATTTTCCTATCTTCAAGTAACTTATTTTTTTCTTCTGTTCAAGTTCAAATTTGCCTTTGAATTCCTCTAGTGAATTTATTTCAGTTTTTGTACTTTACAGGCCCAGAATTTCTTTTTGGTTTCTTTTTATTTTTCAATCTTTTCATTAACATTTCCATTTTGTCCACACATTGTTTTTCTCACCTCTCATTATCTCCGATTAGTTCTGTGAATGTCTTTAAGTTTTTACTATTTTCAGATGTATTGCTAGGGGTTAATCAACTACATTTACTGAAGGTTTCTGTATCTATATACAGTTTTCTGTACCTATAAAATTGGAATGATAACATAATCCTCTCTGGGCTGTTTTTCAACATTTAGGAGTTCCAGGTGATAATTAATATAGATTATAGGTGGATATTTAAATGTCCATCTTTCCATACACTATTATGTCTTGATTTTTTTTAAGATGGTGACATTGACAGTGATGATGATCCAATGGGATGAACTGAACTAAAAAGGCTATTGTCAATAATGTTTCTGGGACTGCCATCACATTTATATACTCTCTAGCTATACATAAAGAAGTCTAGATTTTCAGATCTTTCTGAGAGACACATGATTTCATGAGCATTTATCTTCAAATGAAACTTTTAATTCAAGTCATATTTCTAAGCAAACACTGTGTATCAAGATGACGCCTATATTAGCCACCACAATAGGAATTAAGCTCTGCTCTCCCTTTGTCCTAAGGAGGGACCCACGCAAGTTATGTCAACATCTGTAGAAACTTATGAGTCATCAAGCATTATTTATTTGCCTATTTATGCTCATATACCATCTATCAAATATCATTGTGTGAGCACTTGCCATTGTGTCCCTATCATCATGGGGCACATTTGTTGGAAATATTTAGTTCAGTTTTGTGTGTATTAAATTTTTGGCCTCTCTGGTGTGTCTCATACCAAGGCCAGCTTGAGATGATGAGGTAACAAGGAAGGGAATTTAGGTGGTTAGCAGAAACTATGATATCAAAATGAGTCCAATGTAAGTCATGCTGATAGGTGTTATTCTCTTGTTGTAAATAATAGCAGGAACTTCACTTAAAAGTCCAAAGACAAAAAATATGTAGAGATAAAATATATGTTTATTCTTACATACATTTTTCTCCCTTGTTACTCTACAGCTGGCATAGGTTATATTTCATGCTCTTTTCTGTCAGCTTTTGGATATGCCTCAATGTGGAGAGCTGTTTTACAGTCTGTAGCAGAAAGATTGAAATAAACCCTTTTGCTGTAATTGTTTTCTGCTTAAGGTACATAATTAAGACAGCAATTAAATCAATTCTGCAAAACTGCAATATTATTCCTTTTCTTTAAAAATCAGATATTTAAAAAATAAATTATATGTGAGGTACATAATAAACACAAATAATACATATTGCATAATATATCATGTAAATAATGGCTAAGCATCTGAGAAATTGTGTGGAATGAATTAATAGGAAAGTTGAGCAAATATCACAATCTACATTCTCTTTCTGCCTCTACTTTTCTGGATTATTTATTTTTATCTTTTAAAAATACACTATGTAGAAAAGTAATAGGAAAAATTATTTTCTATTAGTTTAAACATGTATTTTTTAAAGTATAAGGTATTGCATTATTTATAAATTATTTCATTCCAAAAACAATTTGTGGCACCTTACAGAATAATGTACAACATAACCAGATTAAGAAAAAAAGAGGACATCAGGAAGAAGGAAAAATAATGGTAGAAAAACTAAGTGAAATAAAGGACAAGGTTATTTACTTGCCTTTTCTACAAGAAAATATATTTACACCTTTCTGTATATTTGCTGTGAGCATATTACAGACTGAAACAAAGAATAAAACATGATCAGTTGCAAAAGTCAGTGTTAACAGTATTAAAATGAGGCAATTTATCTACAAGTTACTTTTCTTAGTGCCGAGGCCATAAATATATCACTGAGTAAAATAGAGGTTTCATGTTAAATACTATTTCTTATAAAACTACAAGATTGATTTCATACATCTATCTCTTATAATAGTTCAATCTACCTATCATAATAGCTTAAAGTTAATTCTATGAGGATATTGAAATAAGAATAGTTAGACTTCATCATGCTTCCTTTTCTTCAAAAGATGAAATATCTAGGACAGCGTATTGGGGAAGTGGGGATTGGAGTTGATTTTCTACGTTTGGGAGTGAAAATTAACAGTAAAATTATTGTTTTTTGAATAAAACCTTGCAAGGACTCCTGTTTCTCACAGCCAATGGAAAAAATTTTTTTTAGTAATAATTTTATAGTAATAGCTTGAATACTTACTGTAACTCCATTTAGTGACACGGCATGATAACAATGCCTTTTTCAATTAAAACAAAAGTCTCATTACCAACCAACTGTTATTTTAAGGTATTTTTATGACTAGAAATTTTTTCTTCCAACAAAATTTATTTTGTTTCTTCTTACTTCCAATGTCTGCCCCTGCCTATTTGCT
>JAVSCE010007937.1:0-32426 GCA_032199065.1 Smutsia gigantea | reverse complement strand
ATCAAGATGAGAAAAGCTTATTTATGAAAGAGGCTATGTTATTACTGCCCAGTGATACAGGCTTTCCTCCTCTCTCCTGCCTGCTACTCCCCTGCTGACCCCACAGGACCTCCCTAAAGAGTTAAGCTCAGCTGCTTGGCTATTGTGTCTAAGTTTCACAAGGTGGACTACAGAAGCAGGGAGTATGCTAGATTGCAAGTAGAGACCAAGGTGGGGTGGGATGGAGTAAGAGAGGAAGGGGGTCATTTGTGGCCTGAAAATGCCATTAGTCACTGGGAAGGCTGGTAGGATCAAGGGCAAAGGGGCTTTTTGCTAAGACTGCTTATTGGGTTCTTCCAAGCATAACTGCCCAGTCATTTGGAGGCCATCCTCAGTGTGAAGACTGGAATCCTCAGGAGTTCAGGCAGAATGGCCTGTTTGCTCATGTCACAGAGGCCAGAATGGTGATGAGAGCCTGCAAGTTCTTAGGAGTTAGGAATTTTGTAGGAGGGAGAACAGGTGATGACTTTGATAGACCCATTATCCCATGGTGGACCGATGCCCTTGTTCAAAGAGGGACATCCCTCAGGCAGTGAACCCCTCCTAAGAAACCTCTGTAACCAAGAGCCCACAGAGTCCTGGGAATTAGCGGGTTCTGGGCCAGTGCCAGGTGCCACCTGGGAGGTGACTCCAGAACCCCTGGACCCCTGTAGACAGCTGGTTGCATAGACTGACAGCTATTGTCAGGGATTCAGAAAATCATGACCGGGGTGAGGAGTGCTGACAGTGTTTCTTACTGTAAGAGTGTGTGCATAAACACGATCCGGTACAGCCCCCAGGGTACTGGGGGCACAGCTGTGGGCTGCTGCACACCACACACACACAGCTGAGCTCCGAAAGCCGGGGCTCAGAGCAGTGCACCAGCAGAAAGCTGAAGGTTACCACAACCACTGGTGAGAACAGGAGTGGAGATCTTTGATGGGTTTAGAGCTGGAGAGGCAGGCTCAGGGCTCAGGGTATGCTCCATAAGCATCCCTTTCTTGTGAAAGGTGAAGGCATCAGTCTAAAAGGGCACACATTCCTGGCTCCATATTTGGGTTGGGTTTGGAGGGATAAAATATGAAAAACTAAATAAACTGTTATTAAACTAGCACCTCCTTTTTCAACAGGACAGGAACACAGGCACAGGTTTGGCTAAGAGATTTTGAACTACACAACCTACAAGTGAAGAGTCTAGGTAAGCCCCTAAGACCCAGGAGCAGACCAGCAGGTGCTTGGTTGAGGATTCAGGGCTGAGGACTGTGAAAGGTGAGCAGTTTGCTGCTCAGGCCCTACTTACACATGAGCCCCAACTACATCAGCAGAGATAGGAGGGCAAGGCTTCATCCTGCCTCATGGTGCAAAGCCTTGAGCTTTGGTAGGTAGTTGTATATGATCCTTCCAGTAGGAGGCTGGAGAGAATTTGGTTCTAGGACAGACCAGCTTATTCAAAACGCTACCTGTAAGGCTCACATCTTCCCTGTCAATTCTTGATGTGCCTAGAAGGAGGCCCTGTTAACAGTTACATTATTTTACATTAAGAGTCAACTTAGAAAAAGGCCAGGCCTTTGGGCTGGTCATAGATTACCTGTCGTCGGACTGGGGACTGAAAACCTCTCCGAGCTGTGACTTGAGGGCTCAGGCCATGGAGCAGTCCTTCTGCCCGGGGGGCCTCTTAGCCTGTGTTTGCATTTCCTCTTGATTTTCAACTGCAATATATTCCCAGTCCTGCTTTATTTTCTGGAGAATACAGTATATATTTCTGTCAACTCTTCCAGGATGGGATTTCTTTTTGCGGTCTCAGCCTTTCTTTTGACTTTCCTTATTGCTTTCAAGCAAGTCTGTTCATTCTTTAAACCCAACTCAAATCACCTTAGAAGTACAAGCCTTCTGGAAGGAGTCTGCCCTCTGCCCCCAGCTCTGTGCCCTTCTCTTCCTGCACTGCCTGCATTTGTAGGTATCGGGAGCCTGGCACAATGCCTGTTGTGTGGCAGGATTCCAACAGAAGTCTGTGGACTGAACAGATTATCCATAGAAAGAAAGGGCACACAGGAGACTGACGGCCCACCAAGTTTCTGGTTTGGACTTTTCAGGCCCCCATCCGCCTGAAAAGTGGTAGAGTCAGGTTTCTGATCTCAGGCCGGAGGGCTCCAGATTCCATGTTCTTAACTACTATGTCACATGAAATAAATTTGATTAGTGTTACTTTTAAATATGGCCTTCAGAACTGTTTTTAGTTGATAAGCACTTTACAGGGCCTCCTGAAGGATGGGAATTGAGACAGAGGAAGCAAAAAATGTAAGTTAATTACTTTGTAGTGCTCTTCAATCTAAGAGAGGAGATGGACAAACATATGAGAGGGGCGAAAGGACAGCTTGGAAAGAGTAAATAAATCTGTCTATTAATTACAGTTGTCAACATTTTGCTTTACTTTGACAGCTTTAGGGCCTTCTCACCCAGTGCTTCTCAAACATTACTGTGCATGCAGTTCACTGGGGGAATATTCTTAAATGCAGACTTTGATTCAGTAGGTCTGGGTGGAGCCAGAGATTCTGCCTTACAAACTCCCAGGTGAGTGAGGCTGATGCTGCTGATCTGCTGACCATTACTTAGAGCAGAAAGGTATGACACATTGAGGGTCTGCTGTATAATACAGTGTTCAAGACATGTTGAAGCAAAGACACCTTGTAGACTTTTAAGCTGATGATACAGGGCTTGGAATGATAATTGGAGAATATTATAGAAGAACTGGCTTGAAAATTGGTGTGATATATGAACAGTACCTAGGAGTCTCTGTGGGAGTCTGAGCCCAGACTGGTCACAAAGGTGATGCTTGGTGCTTTGTGGAGGGAGCCAGAGAGGAGGAGGTCCAGCTCGGAGACTGGAAATTCAGGCAATGAGAGGGTAAAGGCCTGCGTTGTGATTATGGTAGTGGAAATGGCCTGGCTCCAAGAGAGATTGATTTCTGCAAACCACCAAAAATTAAACGCACTGAAGATCTGCTCTGTAATGGCTCAGAAGTGAATAGCATTCTAATGTTTAAAGAATCACTTCCACATCCATTGTCTCATTTCATCAACCAGCAACTGTGGGCAATTAGTAGTTACTTTCACCCCCATTTTACAAATGAAATTGAGATAATGTAGCAGCAACTTAAACCATGTCTGAGAAAAGGCAAAGCTAATTGCAAGAGAAAAGACACTGTGAACAGGGTCACAATTATTCATCTTGTTTTTATAAATTGATTTGTTTCTCATTAAGAGTAATATATTTTGATTATAACGGTAATATATATTTGAGATCATACTACATGGCTATATTGTCTGTATCCTTCCCTCAAATTCCTCCACTTAACTTATTACGGCTCTTTTTCCTTGTCATTAGAAATTTTTTGTAAACTTAATTTTAAATTACTATGCGGTAATAGCCACATATAGATGCATTATAATTTAATTTACTACTTCCATGTAATTTAGGTTTCCAGTTTTTTGCTATTATAAATAACATTGTGGAAAACATCTTTGTACATAGATCTTTGTCCAAGCATCTGATAATTCACTTAAAGCTGTATTAACTGTTTAAGAAGCCTTCTTAGCAATTTACAACTGGCTGATATAATGCTTGATAAAAGATTAAGTCAGCCTAGGACTTGAGGAAGTTACCCAAGCATCTCTCATTGTTTCAGATTACATAGGTTCAGGAAGTTATGTCTTAGAAAATGCTTCTGCTTTCTGTTATCATCATTGATCTAGAGTCTCCTCATGATGTTCAATCAGCAATATGTATGACTACACATTGGGTTCTGGTCTGGGATTGGGGTGAGACAGTGGGGAGAAATAGAAGGCCTAGTTCCTGCCTGTAGGGAGCTTCTCAGCTCTTTAGAGAAAGAGGCTAGACACATGTGGGATAATTAAGGAACCAAACAAATCAAAACAATTGTTGTAGCTTGAAAGCTTATAGAGAAAAGCAGATATGTTAATGATATTATGGGCGATTTTGTTTTCTTCTTTTTACTAATCTGTATTTTTCGTGATATCTATATGAAAGAGGTAGGAAGGCAGTTGTCTCCCCTGAGGGTTTCATCCCCAGGCAAGTTGACTCTGGATTCAGTGAGAAAAATGACAATGGAATATTGGGGGTAAAAAGGGTTTATACCCAGCTTTATTCTCATGGTGGCAGGTCAAGGACTAGAATCCCGTCTGTCTCAGGGCAAGTCTGCATGTGGCAAGCTGGTCTCTGCCTCTGGGCTTCTCCACTGCCTCTCAGCCCCAAAGCACTGGGCAGAGCTCTTTATATAGAGTCAATAATAACTCATTGCCTGCATGTCTGCAAGCTTGCACCTGTGAGCATTGCATGTGTGCAGTGGGCAAGCAGACCAGGGTCAGGTGAGAATTCTGGCCATGAAACTTCCATTTTCTCTATAGCAGTGTAGTATGGCTCCAAAAGCAGAGTTGAACTGACATTCTGTCATTTATTTCTTGTGTGACCTTGGGCAAGTTACTCAACCTCTCTGAGCCTAATTTTTCATCTGTGAATTGAGGATAATACTACTATTTATATGTAGTTTTCTGATGTGAAGAAATTATCTAAGCCACTAAGTACTTAGCCCTGTGCCTGGCATGCAGTAATACTTATTATTAGGTAATAAGTACTACCTAGTATTATTATTAATATTATTAGATACTTAAATAAAAGGTTAAAATGTACATATGTAGTTAGATGTGTATGTGTGTGTGTATATATATATTCCTACCTATTCTGTTCTTTCTCAATATAACTGTATGTATATCTATACATACATACACACACACATATACATAGTTACATTTAGAAAGAAGAGAATAAGCAGGAATTTAAAGAAGCCTAGTGTCATGCCAGAGGGGGATTTCAGCTCTGGGCAAGTTCACTCTGGATTAGATAAGACTGAATAATGACAATGGAACATTGGGAGCAAAAGGTCTTACACCAAGCTTTATTCTTCCAGTGGCAGGTTGAGTGCTAGCTAGAATCACATCTGCATCTAGCAAATCCACAATTCCCCTCAGTCTGTACCAACCTGGCAAAGCACTGGGTGGGGTTCCTTGTATAGCAACATAGACAGTTATGGCTCATTGCCAACATGTGTGTAAGCATGTCCCTATGCACATGCACAGCGAACAAGTAGATTAGGGTCACATGAGGATATGAGTCATGGGAACTTTCATTTTCCCTGCACCTAGAAATCCAATTTTGACTGACCCTACTTCAGGCAAGAAATTTTTCTCTGACACTAGGCTGCCAAGGGAAAGTTGCTGCTGCCTCCCCTTCCCACCAATGTTGAGGGCTTGGTTCTTTGCAACGCTGGCACTGTTCAACATTAGGTTGAGTTGAAAGACTACAAATTGTAGAGCCACAGACATCTAGGTTCAAAGCTTGGAAATTCTCTTTCCTAGCTTGGTGCTCCTGAGCAATTTCTGTGAAGCAACTTCCTCTATCTCAGTTTCCTCATTTATCAAATGGCAATCCTACTTGGGTCACAGGATTGTTATAGGGAGAATTAAGTTAAATAATTCCAGTATGACTGTTTTTGGTCCATGGTTGAGTGCAAATTCTTTTCCTTTCTTTCCTCACTGGAATTTCTGTCTGGATTTTGCAGTACCACACCCTCCACTGCTTTTCCTAGCCTGGACAAGGACCAGTTCCTTCCCATCTCACATCTTGAAGAGACTTTGGCTCCTAACAGTATCTCCTTTTATTTGTCACCCAGGTCACATGTTGGTTTCTTAACATGAGTAAGTAAAAATGTCCTTTCTTCCAGCTATTCAGAGTTTTGCTGCCCAGGTTCTGTTCCTTCAGTTTCCCTTTTCCCTTCCCTTGTGAGCATGCCATTTCTTTCTCTTTGCTTGCCTCAGAGTTGCCCAGCTCCAGGTCATCTGGGGTGGAGGTTAAGGGGTCTCCCATGATTCATTCAACAAACATTCCTTCCAACTTTGGAGTTCTTGCTGTACCTCAGATGAGATACAATATTGCCTCAGGGGACAGGTGTCACCAATATCAGATATTTTCCTAAAGCCCAACTTTGCTAGTGTCCCTTTTCTTCTCGTCACTCTTCCTTGGATCTGCCTTCATGCCCCTCCCCTCTGATCCATCTTGCTCATTGTGCCTTCTTCCTTGCTTTTTAGCTAAAATATGATTTATCATAAAGGAAGTACCTCTCATGAATCTATGTGAGGAGGTTTGGTGTCAGTCAGACCAAGGTTTAAACTTTGGCATTGTCACATTGAAGCAGTGGGAACTGACCCTTTCTGAACCCTGTTTCCTTACCTGTAAAATGGAGTCAAAGATACTTATCTGAGAGGTTTATTGTGAAGCTTAGTATATTAAGAAATGATCTATAATTTATTGGGCATATACTATTCATATCATCATTATTGTCTCATTTACCCTTTAAGTCAGGTACTAAAATTAGCAGATGAGACAAAGATTGTGAATTGTAAATTCTCCCTGAAAATCCCTTGTATGGCAATTGAGGACTACATCTGTATGTAGAATCCTATGCAGTAATTCTTTTAGTTTGTGAGCCTCTGAGCTGGACTAAAGAACGGAACAGAATTATTTCTCCCTTACTGACTTTGAAGAAGCAAGCTGCCATGAATGTGAGTTACCTATGAAGAAGGTCATGTGGCAAGCAAATGAAGGCAGCTTCTACCTGACAACCAGTTAAGAGTCCAAAAGCCTGCAAGGAACTGAACCCTGTCAACAGTCATGTGATCTTGGAAGAAGATCCTTCTCCTGTTGAGACTCAAATGAGACCCTAGCCCTGACCAACGCCATGATTACAGCCTTGCAAACAACCCAGCTAAGCTATGCCTGGACTCTTGACTCACAGAAACTGAGTGATAATAAATGTGTGTTGTGTCAAGCCAAAAGAAAAAAAAAAAGAAAGGAGCAAATGGAAAGTGTTTATGCAGTTTCTGGGTATTCAAACTATTCTACCTCTAAGATCAGCATCACGTTTCTAGTGTTGAATAAGGAATCTTTGGAGAATTCTAGAGGCTTTGTTTGTTGGATTTGTTGCATTTTGTTTTCATTTTAAACCTCTGTCATAATCAATCCAAGTTCACAGAATAATGGTTGTAAAAATGTATATTATACAGGCATACCTCATTTTATTGTGTTTCACTTTGTTGTATTTTGCAGATATTGTGTTTTTTTATAAAGTCAAGGTTTGTGACAATGCTGCATTGAGCAAGTCTATTGGTAGGTGCCATTTATGCAAAAGCATTTGCTCACTTTGTGTCTCTATGTCACATTTGGGTAATTCTTGCAATATTTCAAACTTTTTCATTGTATTTATATTTGTTACGGTGATCTGTGATCAGTGATCTTTGATGTTACTATTGTAATACATTTGGTATTCCAAGAACCATGCCCATATAAGACAGTGAACTTAATCCATAAATGTTGTGTGTGTTCTGAGTGCTCCACAGAATGGCAGTTTCCCATCTCTCTCCCTCTCCTTGGGCTTCTTTATTCCCTGAGACACAGCAATATTGAAATTAGACCAATTGATAACTCTACAATGCCCTCTAAGTGTTCAAGTAAAGGGAAGAGTCACATGTCTCTCACTTTAAATCAAAAGCTAGAAATTACTAAGTTTAGTGAGGAAAGCACGTCGAAAGTCAAGACAGGACAAAAGCTAGGCCTCTCATACCAGTCAGCCAAGCTGTGAACGCAAAGAAGTTCTTAAAGGAAATTAAAAGTGCCACTCCAGTGAACACACAAATGATAAGTGAAACAGCCTTATTGCTGACATGGAGAAAGTTTTAACGGTCTGGGTAGAAGATCAAACCAGCCACAACATTCCCATAAGCTAAAGCCTAATCCAGAGCAAGGCCCTAACTTTCTTCATGTCTATGAAAGCTGAGAGGTGAGGAAGCTGCATAAGAGAAGTCTGGAGCTGGCAGAGGCTGGTTCATGTTCATGAGATTTAAGGAAAGAAGCTGAATCCATAACATCAAAGTGGAAGGTGAAGCTGCAAGTGCTGATGTCAAAGCTCCAGCAAGTCATCCAGAGGATCTAGCTAAGGTACTTAATGAGGGTGGCTACCCTAAACAACAGATTTTCAATTGGAATAAGATGTCATTTAGGATTTTCATAGCTAGAAAGGAGAAGTTAGTACCTGGCTTCAAGTTTTCAAAGTTTCAAAGGACAGGCTGACTCTCTTGTTAGAGGTTAATGTGCCTGGTAACTTCAAGCTGAAGCCAATGCTCACTTAGTGTTCCAAAAATTAGTATTAATTCCTAGGAATTATGCTAAATCTACTCTGTCTGTGCTCTGTAAATGCAACAACAAAGCCTGCATGACACCACATCTGTTTACAACATGGTTTCCTGAATACTTTACGCCCACTCTTGAGACCTGCTGCTCAGAAAAAAAAATTCCTTTCAAAACATTACTGCTCATTGACAATGCACCTGGGCACTTAAGCGCTCTGATGGAGGTGTACATAAGATTAATGTTGTTTTCCTGTCTGCAAACATGACATCCATTCTGTAATCCATGGATCAAGGAGTCATTTCAACACCCAAGTCTTACTATTGAAGAAATAACATTTTGTAAGGCTAGAGCTGCCATAGGTAGTGATTCCTTGGATGGATCTGGACAAAGTAAATTGAAAGTCTTCTGGAAAGGATTCACCAATCTAGATGCCATTGAGAACATTCTTGATTCATTGGAAGAGGTCAAAAGATCCACATTCACAGGAGTTTGGAAGAAGTTGATTCCAAGTCTAATGGATGACTTTGAGGGGCTCAAGATTTCAGTGGAGGAAGTAACTGCAGATGTGGTGAAAATAGCAAGAGAACTAGAATTATCAGTGGAGCCTGAAGATATGACTGAATTGCTGCAATCTCATGGAAACGCTTCAATGCATGAGAAGTTACTTCTTATGGAGGAGCAAAGAAAGTGGTTTCTTAAGATGGAATCTATTCCTGATGAATATTTTGTGAAGATTGTTGAGAAGATTTTGTGAAGATTGTTGAAATGACAAAAAAGGGTTTAGAATATTACATGAACTTAGTTTGTAAAACAGTAAAGGGTACTGTGGAAAGCATTATGGAGGTTCCTCAAAAAACTAAAAATAGAAATACCATGTTAATCCCACTTCTAGGAATTCACCCAAAGAAAAAAAACACCCAAATTCAAGAAGATATATGTACCCCTATGTTTACTGTCACATTATTTGCAATAGCCAAGAAATGGAAGCAACCAAAGTGTCCATCAATAGATGAATGGATAAAGAAGATGTGGTACATATGCACAATGGAATATTATTCAATCATAAAAAGGAAAGAAATCCTGCCATTTGCAATAACATGGTAGGACCTAGAGGGTATTATACTCAGTGAAATAAGCCAGGCATGGAAAGACAAATACCACATGATTTCACTTATTTGTGGAGTCTAGAAACAGAACAAAACAACAAAACAGCAGTAGAGACATAGACAATGAGAAATGACCACTGGTTACCATGGGAGAGGGATTGGGATAGATGGTGCGATGGGTGAGGTGGATAAAGAAGCACAAAAATTCTCAATCATAATATAAGTTGGTCACAGGGATGGTAATACACCATGGGGAATATAGCCAATGATTCTGTAACATTTTTCTATGTTGACAGATAGTTGGGGTGGGGGTTTAACAATGTGGATAACTGTTGAACCACTGTGTTCTATACTTGAAAAACCAATGTGAGATTGTATATCAACTATATTTCAATAAAAAAACAATGGCAGGGTTTGAGATGATTGATTCTAATTTCTAAAGTTCTACTGTGGGGAAAATGCTTTCAAAGAGCATCACATGCTACAGAGACATTATTCATGAAAGGAAGATTCAGTTGATGTGGCAAACCTCATTATAGTATTTAAAAAAATTTTTAATTTTGGTATTATTAATCTACAATTACATGTGCAACATTATGCTTACTAAACTCCCCACTTCATCAAGTCCCCCCCACATACCCCATTACAGTCACTGTCCATCAGTGTAGGGAGATGCTATAGAATCACTACTTGTCTTCTCTGAGTTGTACAGCCCTCCCCATGCCCCCCTACATTACATCTGCTAATCGTAATGCCCCTTTTTCCCCCTTATCCCTCCCTTCCCACCCATCCTCCCAGTCCCTTTCCCTTTGGTAACTGTTAGTCCATTCTTGGGTTCTGTGAGTCTGCTGCTGTTTTGTTTCTTTAGTTTTTTCTTTGTTCTTATACTCCACAGATGAGTGAAATCATTTGATATTTGTCTTTTTCCACCTGGCTTATTTCACTGAGCATAGTACCCTCTAGCTCCATCCATGTTGTTGAAAATGGTAGGATTTGTTTTCTTCTTATGGCTGAATAATATTCCATTGTGTATATGTACCGCCTCTTCTTTATCCATTCATCTACTGATGGACACTTCGTTGCTTCCATTTCTTGGCTATTGTAAATAGTGCTGCGATAAACATAGGGGTGCATATGTCTTTTTCAAACTGGGCTCCTGCATTCTTAGAGTAAATTCCTAGGAGTGGGAATCCTGGGTCAAATGGTATTTCTATTTTGAGTTTTTTGAGGAACCTCCATACTGCTTTCCACAATGGTTGAACTAATTTGCATTCCCACCAGCAGTGTAGGAGGGTTCCCCTTTCTCCACATCCTCGCCAATATTTGTTGTTGTTTGTGTTTTGGATGTTGGCCATCCTCACTGGTGTGAGGTGATATCTCATTGTGGTTTTAATTTGCATTTTTCTGATGATTAGGGATGTGGAGCATCTTTTCATGTGCTTGTTGGCCATCTGAATTTCTTCTTTGGAGAATGTCTATTCATGTCCTCTGCCCATTTTTTAATTGGATTATGTCCTTTTTGTTTGTTAAGGTACGTGAGTTCTTTATATATTTTGGATGTCAACCCCTTATTGGATATGTCATTTATGAATCTATTCTCCCAACCTGTAGGATGTCCTTTTGTTCTACTGATGGTGTCCTTTGCTGTACAGAAGCTTTTCAGCTTGACATAGTCCCACTTGTTCATTTTTGCTTTTGTTTCCCTTGCCTGGGGAGATGTGTTCATGAAGAAGTTGCTCATGTTTATGTCCAAGAGATTTTTGTCTATATTTTTTTCTAAGAGTTTTATGGTTTCATGACTTACATTCAGGTCTTTGATCCATTTTGAGTTTACTTTTGTGTATGGGGCTAGACAGTTATCCAGTTTCATTCTCTTACATGTAGCTTTCCAGCTTTGCCAACACCAGCTGTTGAAGAGGCTGTCATTTTTCCATTGTATATCCATGGCTCCTTTATCATATATTAATTGACCGTATATGTTTGGGGTTATGTCTGGACTTTCTATTCTGTTCCATTGCTCTGTGGGTCTGTTCTTGTGCCAATACCAAATTGTCTTGATTACTGTGGCTTTGTAGTAGAGCTTGAAGTCTGGGAGCGTAATTCCCCGTTTTATTCTTCCTTCTCAGGATTGCTTTGGCTATTCGGGGTCTTTTGTGGTTCCATATGAATTTTAGAATTATTTGTTCCAGTTCATTGAAGAACGCTGTTGGTATTTTGATAGAATTGCATTGAATCTGTAGGTTGCTTTAGGTAGTATATCCATTTTGACAATATTTATTCTTCCTAGCCAAGAGCATGGGATGAATTTCCATTTGTTAGTGTACTCTTTAATTTCTCTTAGGAGTATTTTGTAGTTTTCAGGGTATAGGTCTTTCACTTCCTTCTTTAGGTTTATTCCTAGGTATTTTATTCTTTTTGATGCACCTGTGAATGGAATTGTTTTCCTGATATCTCTTCCTGTTAGCTCATCGTAGTGTATAGGAAAGCAACAGATTTCTGTGTATTAATTTTGTATCCTGCAACTTTGCTGAATTCAGGTATTAGTTCTAGTAGTTTTGGAGTGGAGTCTTTTGGGTTTTTTATGTACAATATCATGTCATCTGCAGATAGTGACAATTTGGCTTCTTCTTTACCAATCTGGATGCCTTGTATGTCTTTGTTTTATCTGATTGCCGTGGCTAGTACCTCCAGTAATATGTTGAATAACAGTGGGGAGAGTGGGCATCCCTGTCTTGTTCCCAATCTTAGATGAAAAGCTTTCAGTTTCACGCTGTTAAGTATGATGTTGGCTGTGGGTTTGTCATATATAGTCTTTATTATGTTGAGGTACTTGCCCTGTATACCCATTTTGTTGAGAGCTTTTATCACGAATGGAAGTTGAATTTTGTCAAATGGTTTTTCAGCATCTATAGTGATGATCATGTGGTTTTTGTTCTTCTTTTTGTTGATGTAGTGGTTGATGTTGATGGATTTTCGAATGTTGTACCATCCTTGCATCCCTGAGATGAATCCCACTTGATCATGGTGTATGATCCACTTGATGTATTTTTGAATTCGGTTTGCTAATATTTTGTTGAGTATTTTTGCATCTGTGTTCATCAGGGATATTGGTCTGTAACTTTCTTTTTTGGTGAGGTCTTTGCCTGGTTTTGGTATACAGTGATGCTGGCTTCATAGAATGAATTTGGAAGTATTCCCTCCTCTTCTATTTTTTGGAAAACTTTAAGGAGAATTGGTAATATTTTTTCTCTATGTGTCTGGTAAAATTCAGCAGTGAATCCGTCTGGTCCAGGGGTTTTGTTCTTGGGTAGTTTTCTGATTACCGATTCAATTTTGTTGCTGGTAATTGGTCTGTTTAGTTTTTCTGTTTCTTGCTTGGTCAGTCTTGGAAGGTTGTATTTTTCCAAGAAGTTGTCCATTTCTTCAAGGTTTTCCAGCTTGTTAGCATGTTGATTTTCATAGTATTCTCTTATAATTCTTTGTATTTCTGTGGCGTCCATCATGAATTTTCCTTTCTCATTTCTGATTCTGTTTATGTGTGTAGATTCTCTTTTTCTCTTAATAAGTCTGGCTAGGGGTTTATCTATTTTGTTTATTTTTTCAAAGAACCAGCTCTTGGCTTCATTGACTTTTTCTATTGTTTTGTTCTCCTCAATTTTATTTATTTCTTCTCTGATCTTTATTATGTCCCTCCTTCTGGTGACTTTAGGCCTCATTTGTTCTTGTTTTTCCAATTTCAATAATTGTGACTTTAGACTATTCATTTGGGATTGTTCTTCCTTCTTTAAATAAGCCTGGATTGCAATATACTTTCCTTTTAGAACTGCCTTTGCTGCATCCCACAGAAGTTGTGGCTTTGTGTTGTTGTTTTTGTTTGTCTCCATATGTTGTTTGATCTCTGTTTTAATTTGGTTATTGATCCATTGATTATTTAGGAGCATGTTTTTGAGCCTCCATGTATTTATGAGCCTTTTTGTTTTCTTTGTATAATTTATTTCTAGTTTTATACCTTTGTGATCTGAGAAGTTGGTTGGTAGAATTTCAACATTTTAAAATTTACTTAGGTTCTTTTTGTGGCCTAGTATGTGGTCTATTCTGGAAAATGTTCCATATGCACTTGAGAAGAATGTGTATCCTGCTGCTTTTGGGTGCAGAGTTCTGTAGATCTCTGTTAGGTCCATCTTTTCTAGTGTGTTGTTTAGTGCCTCTGTGTCTTTACTTATTTTCTGTCTGTTTGATCTGTCCATTGGAGTGAGTGGTGTGTTGAAGTCTTCTAAAATGAATGCATTGCTTTCTGTTTCCTCCTTTAGTTCTGTTAGCATTTGTTTCACATATGTCAGTGCTCCTGTGTTGGGTGCATATATATTTATAATGGTTATATCTTCTTGTTGGACTGACCCCTTTATCATTATGTAATATCCTTCTTTATCTCTTGGTGCTTTCTTCGTTTTGAAGTCTATTTTGTCTGATACAAGTACTGCAACACCTGCTTTTTTCTCCTTGTTGTTTGCAGTAAATATCTTTTTCCATCCCTTCACTGTTAGTCTGTGTATATCTTTGGGTTTGAGGTGAGTCTCTTATAAGCAGCATATAGATGGGTCTTGCTTTTTTATCCATTCTATTCCTCTGTGTCTTTTGATTGGTGCACTCAGTCCATTTACATTTAGGGTGATTATCCATAGATATTTACTTATTTCCATAGCCGGCTTTAGATTCCTCGTTACCAAAGATTCAAGGGTAGCTTCTTTACTATCTAACAGTCTAACTTAACTCTCTTGTTAAGCTGTTATAAACACAGTATGATGATTCTTTATTTCTCTCCCTTCTTATTCTTCCTCCTCCCTTCTTTATATGCTAGATGTTTTATTCTGTAGTCTTTTACGTTTCCTTTGTCTGTTTTTTTGGATAATTGATTTTACTTTTTGCGTTTAGTTAGTATTTGGGTGATCTGCTTTCTTAGTATGATTTTATTTTCTTTGGTGTCATCTTTTTAGCCTTAGGAGTGCTTCCATCTAGAGAAGTCCCTTTAAGATATCCTTTAGCGGTGGTTTGTGGGAGGCAAATTCCTTCAACTTTCGCTTGTCTGGGAATTGTTTAATCCCTCCCTCAAATTTATATGATAATTGTGCTGGATAAAGTATTCTTGGTTTAATGCCCTTGTGTTTCATCACGTTAAATATATCATGCCATTCTCTTCTGGCCTGTAAGGTTTCTGTTGAGAAGTCTGATGATAGTCTGATGGGTTTTCCTTTGTAGATGATCTTTTTTCTCTCTCTGGCTGCCTTTAATACTCTGTCCTTGTCTTTGATCTTTGCAATTTTTAATATTATGTGTCTTGGTGTTGTCTTTCTTGGGTCCCTTGTGTTGGGAGATCTGTGGGCTTCCATGGTCTGAGAAACTATTTCCTTCCCCAGCTTTGGGAAGTTTTCAACAATTATTTCTTCAAAGACACTTTCTATCCCTTTCTCTCTCTCTTCTTCCTCTGGTACTCCTATCATACGAATATTGTTCCATTTGGATTGGTCACACAGTTCTCTTAATATTCTTTCATTCCTAGAAATCCTTTTATCTCTCTCTGCCTCAGCTTCTCTGTACTCCTGTTCTCTGATTTCTATTCCATTAACAGTCTCTTGTACCTCATCTATTCTGCTCTTAAGCCTGTCAATCGCTTGTCTCATTTCTGTATTGTCTCTCCTGACTTCCTCCCTTAGCTCTTGCATATTTCTCTGTAGGTCCATCAGCATGGTTATGACTTTTATTCTGAATTTTTTTTCAGGAAAATTGTTTAAATCTATCCCATCAGGCCCTCTCTCTGGGGTTGTCTGGGTGATCCTTGTCTGTACCATATTCCCCTGTGTTTTCATGGCAAAAGAAGTGGTCGCTGGCAGGTGTCACATGTTTCAGCTGGGAGAACAAAGTCCCTTCCTGCTTGTTCTCCTTACCCTTCTCTGGAGCCTGCACTGGTTACCCGCACAGCGGGAGGCAGTCTTTGGGATAATCCCCTGAGCTGCCTGTGTGCGGGGCCGCCCTCAGCCTAGCCTAAACTGTGGGGGTTTGCAGTCATGCTGGGTGCGTTCTGCTCCCCTTGGTGCCTTCCAGACCTTGCTCTGGGTTGTGGGGCACTTCCCGGTTAGCTGCATGCCAGCCGGGAGGAGATTTTGTGTGGTTGCTGTGGGCAGGGCCGTTCTCCCACTGTTCCGCAGTTGTGGCGGATCCGCTGGGCCCTTTGCAGTGCCGGCCAGGGGGAATGAATGGCAGGCTGCTTATCTCCTGAGGGGCTTCGGCAGGGCTGCTTTACATAGCCGCCAGTTAGGGGGTCCGATATTCCTCAAGATTCCCAGACTTTTGAGCTGAGTGTGCTGGGACGATTTTGTTCCGCTGTTGGGCCCTTGTCTCTTTAAGACTTTTAAGAAAATGCCCGCTTTTCTTTTGTCCCAGGGGAGCCAGCTGTGGGGACCCGCTTACAGTCTCCGTCTCAGATCCTGCACTTCTGTTTCTCTAATCTCCAATACACCATGCGATATGTGTCTGTGCTCCTGATGCAGATCACCAGGGCTGGTTATTTAGCAGTCCTGTGCTTTCACTCCCTCCCCACTCTGATTTTTTTCCTCCCACCGGTGCACTGGGGTGGGGGAGTGCTCAGGTCCCGCTGGGTCATGGCTTTGTAGCTTACCCGCTTCGTGAGGTGCAGAGTTCTCGCAGATGTAGCTGTAGCCTGGCTGTTGTACTGTATCTTCTGGTCTCTCTTTTAGGAATAGTTGTATTTGTTGTATTTTCACAAATACATACGGTTTTGGGATGAGATTTCTGCTGTCCTGCTCATGCCGCCATCTTCCCAGAAGCTCAGTTTGACTGGTTTTTATAGTGTGAAACTTATCTGAGGCCTGGGGAGTAGGTGCATCCTAGGTGGTTGCACTAAGTGGTCCCATATATGGTATTGCAGTACATGGAAGATAGAATGGTCTTTTAATAAATGACACTGGGTCACTGAATATTGTACCAGTCAGGGTCATTAACAATTCTCAGGTAAGTGCTCCAGCATGGTGAATTAGCTCTGCTCCATATGGTCGTTCAGTGATCCAGGCTTCCTCTGCTGTTAAGACTCCACAGTTTCCTAAGACATTGTTATCATCTGTATGACTGAGTTATGGTTAATCTGCAAGAGAACTTGCAGACAAAATCAGAAGCAAAGAATCCTTACAGACTATTAGTCTGTGTCTTTCTTGTCATGTCTAAAGTCATAAAGTCATTTGTTTTAGACGTGTGAGCCAATAAAATCTCCTTTTCCTTTACCAGTTTAATGAAGGATACAAGTTAACAGCCTGATGAAGAGATACACAGGGCAAGTTCCCAAATAAAGGAGCTTCTGTCCTTGTGGAGCTTGGTGTCTGGCTCTGTGGCAAGCAGAAAATTTCTGGTTCTCAAGCATGGAAGTTCTCTTCAACAGAGAAGCAGGGGCTGAGCTCATTATTGTATTTTAAGAAATTGCCACAGCCATCCCAACCTTCTGCAACCACCACCCTGATCAGTCAGCAGACGTCAACGTAGAGGCAAACCCTCTACCAGCTAAAAGATTATGAGTCACCAACAGCTTAGTGTATGGTAATCATTCTTTAGCACTAGAGTAATTTTTAATGAAGTTATATACATTACTTTTTAGACATAATGCTATTGCACAATTAACAGACCACAGTGTAGTGCAAACATAACTTTTATATGCACTGGGAAACCAAAAAATCATTTGACTCATTTTATTGTGGTGTTTGCTTTATTGCAGTGGTCTGAAACTGAACTTGTGATATCTCTGAGGTGTGCATATATGTAAAGCACTTAGTCTACTTTCTGTCACTACTAGTAAGGCCTTAATAAAATGTTAGTAGCTATGTTTCATAGCAGTAATCATAGTAGTACTAGTAAGATATGTGAAGCACAGAATACAGGGCTTGGTACATAGTCATTGCTCAATAATGTTTGCTGAATCTGGGTAATTGAATCCATATACATACTGTTCTTTTAAAGTGGTAAAGAAGGGTTTGGCCACCTGCTTCCTGTCTTTCCAAGTTTCCTGCTGTGGCCCCTTGACCACTGGTCACATTTCAACCTGGAGTTTGTTCTCAAGTAATTTTGAAGGCACAGGGTCTGGCTTTTTCATCTTTGTACCCCCACAGTTCCTGGCACAGGATAGGTAATCAGTGAAAGAATAGGAAGATGGAGGAAGAAAATGTTTGAATCAAACAACGACTCTCCTTATCTTTGTGAGATTTTAGGGACCAGGCTTCAACTTGGGCTGTGGCCGCTTTTGCTGGTCTTTTGACATCAGGCCTTAATGGTTCTGCATAGTCCTTGAAATCTTGCTCTGAGCTGGAACAGATTGTACTCTTAATGGGGTCTTTTTGGCATAACTACTCAAAAGTATAAAAGCTGCCTTTGGTACACTGAGCACTTCAAGAGAGAAATGGCCCTTGAGAAAGACGGTGAGAGAGTAGCAAACAAGAGCATGAGATTTAGATTTAGTCAAGAGAAATCTTAGTTTAAATACTAGTTTTGTCACTTCCAGCTATGTGTCTTTGGGACTTCCCTTAAACTCTCTGAGCCATAATCCCCTCTCTTGATTTGTCAGATGGGGGACAATATCACATACCTCTGGGTGTTGTTATGAGGGATAAAATATGATGTGTGCTTAAAGCCATTGTACTTATAATTACTTAATAAATGCTAGCTACTATTGTATACCGTATGTCTTTTCCTTTTCAAAATAAATATAGCTTTACTTTCCATGTCATCACAAACAGTACTGTTTGTTGTTTTAATATTACTTAGAAAATACATTAAAGTTTAAGGAAGAAAATGAAAATTATTCATGCTTTATCTTTCTGTTTGTACGCACACATACACACACATTAAAAATGGGATCATATGTATTGTGCAGCACACTTCTTTATACCTCATGATTCATTGTAGAAATCTTTTCAGATTTACATAATCATTTTAATGGCTTCACAGTATCACACTTTATGACTCTATGAATACTACACATATTTTAACCAGTACCACATTGATTTAATTTGCTTCTAATGTTTTGCTATTTTAAGCAGTGCTACAGTGGCTTTTGGGTACATATATCTTCACACACTTGTTTAATCATTTTATTAAGAGATATTCATAAAAGAAGAAGAATTGCTAGGTCAAAGGGAATACACTTTAAAAATAATTCCCTATATTAATTACAGCACATACTAGATTAATATTTATTAAATGAGGTAATGATTGGGAGAAAGCTTTGGAAACTGTCATGTTATATGAGTTACTGCATTGTAATTGTTACCGTTAGAGGCATGACAGACTGATGACCTTAAGGACTAGGAGAGAGGAGAAGGCCTGATTTCTCCCTGACTCCCATGAAATAAACTTATATGAACACGCACGCATAAGTGGGTGGTTACTGTTTATTCCAAATAATCTGCACCTCCATTACCTCCCTTGAACTGCTAAAATGAAGAAAGACTCTTGTAATCTTGAAGTGAAACAAATGCTTTCAAATATGGCTGCTTCCAGCCAAATGTTCAGACCTATTCTTTGCCAACCTCAAATTCTAGTAAAACAGTTGAATAGGGAAGCACAAGGCCTTCCAAGTTGCTTCTTCCCTCAGCTTTTCTGTTATACTCTTGAGAACCAAGTCTGAGGGCCTGGCTACTTTATTTGTGTGTGGGGGGTGGGGTGGGGGTGGGGTGGGGGCAGAGACGGCTAGGAAGATAAATACCTTTTTAAGGCAAGGCTGGCTGGTCAGTGCTCTGCTTAAGGGTATCTTTGTCACAACTTCAGTGGAGGGACTCAACTTTTCAGCAAGCCTGACATTCCACAGAGCTCAGGCCAGCCTAGAGAGACTAACACACACCCACTCCTCTAGCTTCCTGTTTTTCTAGCAGTCAGAGTGCCTCTTGAGTGTAACTTTATTGTAAGCATTGTTGAGTAGGGGGAAGTGTGTGTTGAGAAGTCTTGAATCTGGATCTCCTCATCTAACAGCCTGAATTCTCTCTGACTTCAAAGGCTGGGCATTCATCCAGAAATGATGCTCTTGGCCTCTGTTAGAAGGTGGGGCCAGGTGTGGGAATACAAACAGACTGTGGGGGCCTGTATGAGGGTGGAAGACAGCAGAAGAATATGTGACCATGAAGGGGAGCAGATGCTTGTGTCCTTGGCCGGTTCCACCTTAGAAAGGGTGCTCCTTGCAGGAATGTTTTCAATGATGCCTGTCAGAGAGCTCAGGCTCTTTGAATTTCTAAGTCTGAATTGGGTGATGTTTGCCATAAACAATAATGTGCGTGGAAATGATTTATTCTGGGCCCTTGACTATATTACTATTAAATCACTGGCATACTGATGGTGCCTATTGATCCTCAAACTATTTCCTGCATTCTCTCTTCAAATCCATTCTTTCCAGTCCTGGCAAACCAGTTGTCGCTGCTGGCTCTGTGTGTGCTGCTGCCTTGGAAGCAGCACCCTATGGGTATTTTGGACCTGTTCATCCTCCTTTCTGCCCAGGCCTTCAGCTGGCTGAGCTGTGAATTTTTACCATCCCTCCCCAATCTACTTACTTTCCCTTCTGACTCTGTAAGCAAACCTGTGTACATATCTTTTCATGTGGTCACATGCATTTCTAAGTATGCATACTTGGCTCCCTGAGGCTATTTGTAAGTCTGTGGGTATGTGGGTAAGCCTTCTGCGTGTACAGGGATATGTCTCATCTGTGCGTACCTCATCAGGGACCTTGGTTGTACATGCAGTACTGCTGTGCTGGAGGAGAGAGATTGGCCTTTCTCTTGGACAGTCAGGCTTTGGTGAGCTCTTAATTGAATTATCAGTGTGGAGAACAGGGAATCTTATTTCCCATCACTGGGAAAAAAGATGGAAGATTACAATGAACCTGGAAGAAAATGTCTTCTTTTTTCTAGAGTATGTGTGCTAGACTAAGATGACTAATGCAGGACCTAGATTCAAAAGGCCTTTTCTGTTCAGGAAAATGTGGGATTTGAGATGTACAGGTGGGTTTAAGACAAGCAAAGGTTTTGAATGGTTCTTATGTTGTCCACCCTCTCTAGACTCTAAGCCTTTTGAAGGTGTATTGTTCCTTATTTTTTTTTGCATTTCCCCGCTGGGTCTTGTACAACACAGACACTCAGTAGTGAATGGATTATTAAGGCAGAAAGATAGACTTTTAGGCTTACTAAGACTGTCGATGGCTCTGCAGAGTCCCGCATAACTCCCCAGGAACGAAGGCTTAAGCCCGGAAGGTCTTGTTTCCAGAGCTGGCCTTAGACAAGAATCCTGCTCTCCTCACTCATGAAGTAATTGGCAGAATGGCTAAAACAAGTGAATGATTGTGCCATAATTAGTTTATGACCTGAGGGCATGCCAGTTTGTAGTCCTGCCAGTCTGCTAGCTGCCACCAGCACAGATACGCCTCATAAAAGTGCAAGCGACAAAACTATGGTACTATTCCCTGAGCCTGCTAACCTGATGACTCAGGCCTATGAATTCAGAGTAACTGAGCTAGTGTGTTAATATTTCCTGAACACTGACCTTTTATATTTTTACTTTATGCAAAAGTAACCTTTATTCCTTATAGTTGTTAATCCTTACTTTAACTTAATTGTAATGCTCCTCCCTCTCTCCTTCCCTTTCCCTTCCTCCCTCCCTCTCTCTCACTCTCTTCTTTCCTTCCTTCCTCTTTATTTTGGAAGGGGTAACACAGTGAGGCTAGGTCAAGACAGAACATCTGGGCCATTGTGTGACAATAATTGAAATCATTCCTTTCAGATATGCTCAGGAAATGGGTCAGCCAGTATCTTCTGCAGGTTTCACCCACCTGACCTCGTACTGGTATGATTATTGTTCAAATTGTCTCTTCCAAGTATCCTAACAGCTCAAGAAACCTAACTTTGGTAATGACAAATCTATCAACCTGCCAACCTAATTCATATAAATGTGCACCAGAATGTCGGTGCTAGACATCAGCAGATCTGGATTCTGGAAGTGGGTTTTAAGCCTGCAGTTCTGTGAGCTGTTCTTTCTTTTTCTGCCCATCAACCTGCATTGCTTTTTTATTTCAAATGCTCAACATATGGGTATCTTTGGACCCATTAAAGTGTAATTAAGAGTGTAAACAGTACCTATTGCTGACCAAAGCACTAAGCAGTTCATGTTTATCAGTAGAGAAGATTTACAGATTCACTAATATTGCATTTACATGTGAGAAATAAAGCAATTTGCATAACGACCAAAATCAAAGAATGGTTCCCATTCAGAACTGTTAGGATTATTGTTTCCAACATCACACAAGCAGAATTAACATCCCTAGCCCCATACAGGGAACAGACCCAAGATAGGAAATTCTTTACTTTTTTTATCTGCTTGTCATCACAGCCAAGTTTTCACAGCTTGAATTTCATCTGAGTGTTTTGTTTTGTTGGTTGTACTGCTCAAAATAAAGATCTCATTCTCCTTTTTAACATTGCCAGCAATCACTTTTCCCACCCAAGATGTCCTTATTTCTATTTATTTTGAATTGCCTTTAATGTGTCCACTGACTTCTTTGGTAGGACTGGTGTCCACGTCTTTCACAAAAAGGCACCAATATGTTAATGTTAGGGTCTGTATTTGGGCCCTGCATTAATTTCATATTTGAAAGCTAATTGTGTATGGCCTTAGATTAAACGTATAATTTACAAAGAACTGACATTTTCTTTTAAAAAGCAAGTTTGAGATTGGGTCCTTAATGAGAAATATTTGAGATTAGGTCCTTGATAACAAGTATGAGACTGTAGTTTCCCCATATTTGTGAAATTCAAGCACATTGTTATTTCAAAGCAGTAGTAAGCTGTTATAAAACAAAGAAACCTATTTTTAAATAAATGGATTGTAGTTGATAATAGGCATATGAACAGGATACAAACAAATAAATTTGCAACTACTGGTCTCCAAGTTTCTCTTTAATCATAACATGACGATGTGTATTCTCAAGACATAATTTATAGTGTTTAAGGCTATCTTTCCTGGTCAGAGGTGTTTCCATATGAAATTATTTCTAGTGTGAACCAGAAGAGTTTTGTTCAAGAACATAGTGTTTATGAAATATGAACAGTTTTACTAAGGGCCTACAATTAAAGCAAATACATTTTCAGTAATGCCCCACTTATCCTAAAGCTCAGAATGTACTGTGTAACCCAGTAGTAAGTTTTAAAAAAAGGCCTTGACATCTAGAGACAACTGCCACAAGGCCAATGGTACTGGGGAAGAGGCCCTCATGCTCTGACTTCAGAAGCACACACTGTTCCTTAATTTAATGGGAGGCTCTTACAGGTATTCCCTACTTTTTGAAAGTTCATGTTGTGCCACTTCTGTGAAAGACCTATATTAGTACCTGTTTTCACTAACCAAAAGAAATATAAAGAGGGTTTTTGCTTTTACAAAAAAAGGCAAAATGTGAAAATAGCATTCAGTGTTTCTTTGGCAGGGGGCCCCATTACAGAGGTAGCAGACACCTCAAATAGCAAGAGTGGTCCTGCCAAGCTCTTTCCCTGGGAACTACACTCAGAATCTCAGCATCAAGCCACCATACCCTTGAACTGTGTCTGTGAGCATATGTGCTTTATATTCATTTATTTTATGCATTCCTTAGCAAGACATGTTGTGAAGTATCAGAAATGCCTAAGAGAAGTTATTTTTTGGGTCTGGGAATGCTAAAAAATTTTTCCATATAAATTAACTGTAATTGTTTCTTTATTTTCGGCCATTTTGGCTTATGAAATGTTTCATAGGAATGATCTACTTTTGGATAGAGGGGGAACTTCTGTTCCCTCAGTTATAGCAGAATACAAGCAGTAAATTAGAATTGAGGTGGCATGTTGCATGGGTTTCAGGAGGTAGTTTACTCTAGAAATAGGCACAGTGACAGTTCAGTACTAGACAACTGGGATGAAAAGACCGCAAAAGGAAAGACCTGGCAATATAGAATAGGTAGATAGCCTTCCACATAAAAATATAAGATTGTAGTATTCTGTGGTATTGATATGCCTGATTTTGTTTAGTCATTCCATTATTACTGGAGATTTAAGTTATTTTAACATTTTCATTCTTATAAAAAGTGATACAGTGAATGCTTTCTATACAAATTGCATTTTTTCTGTTTAGAGTTATTGCTTTGTGGTGTCTTACCAAAAGTATAATAGCCAGGTCAAAAGGTATGAGCTGTGTTATAGCTGTTGTTACATGTTGCCAGATTGTATTCCCAAAAGATTAAATAGTGTTAAGTACACCTATTTTATCACAGCCCTCCAACACTGAATGTTATCATTTTTAATATTTTTTGCTAATTTAATAGGATGTAAGTATACTGTCCATTTACTTATTTAATGAGGCTTTAAATTTCTTAATGTTATAATTTACTGTTTCCTTACTCATTTTCTTTGGGCACTTATCAAGTAAGATCTATTGACCTTTTACATTTTCATCCATTCTTTATATTTTGGATAGTCCAACTTTATCATTTATATTTGTCATATTTTTCCAATTTTATTGCTTTCATTTTATGTATACTTTATTATATTTCACATGCAAAAGTGTTCTTTTTCACATTTATATATTCAGATCCATCCCTCCTGTGTCTGATGTTTCTTTCATTTTCCAATACTCAGAAATGTACTGCTCTTCCACAGCTGGGACAAATATGTGATTCTTTCCTCCCCACTCCCCCAGGGTGTTTTTTCTTTTTTGTATTTAAGTCTTGGACCCATCTGGAATTTATTGAAGTGTATGGTATGAGGTATGGATATAAAGTAAAATGTCCATACTGATATACAAATGTTTTAGCAATTCAATTTGGCAAATATTTCTTGAACTTCTCCTATGTACTAAACATTGTGCTAAGTACCACAAGAAAGTTTTTTTTAAAAGGAGGCGAAGTCCATTCTCTCCAAGTGTGTGATCATGTGTCTGTTTCTTGCTCTCCGTCTTTCTCTAAGAGAGCAAGAGTGGCAGTGGCAGTAATAAGGTAGATACATAAATAATTATAAAAAAGCACAAAGAAGACTGTAATAAGTATCATTAAAGAGGTTAAAAGCAAGAAACTGTGGGAATTTAAAGAAGTGAGAGATTCCCTCCAGACAAGAAAAGGCTTCAAGGTAGAGGTGTATCTTGCCAGTGGGTTTCAGCCCTGCGCAAGTTGACTATGGATTCAGTGAGGCCAAAGAATGACAATGGAACATTCTTGGGCTGAAAGCATCATACCCAACTTTAGTCCCATGGTGGCAGGTCAATCACTAGAATCTCGTCCACTCAGAGCAAATCTGCATGCAGCAAGCCGGTCTTTGCCTCTGGGCCTCTCTACCCCTGCAGCCATCTCAGTCTCTGTCCTCAGTGCTGCCACCACTCCAGTCTCATCTCTGCTCTCCTGCAACCTTGCAGCCCTGCTACGGTGTCGCCCAGAGCATTGGGTGGAGCTCTTTATATAGAGTCAATAACAACTTACTGCCCACACGTGTGTAGTGATCTAGCCGACCAGGGCCAGGTGAGAATCCTGGCCATAGGAACTTTCACTTTATCTACAGAAGGCTACCAGCTTCCTACAGGTCCTGCTTTTAAGGTGGAGGTTCTATACCAGGAGGGGCATACCAAGAAGATGGGGCCATCATCTCCACCTTCTAACTCCTTCTTGAATGGTGGAGGTATCTCTAAGGTATAATCAGGCTACCACCATACCCTCACTCCAGTAAAGTAGTACAGAAATTCTGCTCAGGGGGTTAGTCAAGACTAGAGGAATGGCAGCTCAGCACATATGTTGAGGAGGCTGACTTCATTTGGAACAGAGCATGGATGAACTCATTCCTGAAGGTGTTGTCAAAACCAATAGAGATGTTTGTGTTGAGCAACTAGAAGGCTCACGCTTCCATGAAACTAGAAGCAACAAATGAAATGGCAGGCCAGCCAGATATTTAACAGAACCAGAGAAAGATACAGCTAAAAAGAACCTTGTTAAGACCATATTTATCTTATGGGTCAGGAAGGCTGTGTATGTTTGCTACATTGCATTCACTTAAAAACAACCAGAGTGGACACTTGAGCTACTAATCACTACTTAAACATGGAGCTGACTTAAAAGTATTTCCCAGTCCACATAGAGGTCCATCAAATTGTGAGGCCTTACTGGCTTGAGGGGCATAAGTACAACCTCTGACCAATCACTAGCTGAACAGTAAGTTATGCTGATCCAGGAGCAACTTAAAGTAGTTAAAAAAATGGGAAGGAACAATTGAGCAGTAACACCAGAGGTTGCGCAGTGCAGAGGAATTAGATTTCACAAAGTATTCAGGCAAGCCACCAGACAATAAGGCCCATGGTGGTGGTGGTGGTGGGACAAATCAGAATGTAGAACTTCTACAGTATTTTATCTAAAATGTACAGTTTTCAACAAAAAATTACAACAGATGCAAAGAAACGGAATAGTGTTACCTTTATATAGGAAAAAAGCAGGCAATAGAGACCACCTTTGAGGGGGGCTACATGACGTACTTAGCAGTCAAGCACAAACACTTCAAAATAGCTATTATAAGTATTTCCAAAGAACTGAAATAACCAGTTTAAAAAACGATGAAGGGAAGATATAACAGTGAAGAGAGAATATCAGCAAATGGATAGAAGTTATATTATGAAAACAATGAAATGAAAATTCTGGAGTTGAGAAGTATAATATCTGAAATGAAAATGATCACTAGAAGGGCTCAGCACTAGAATCAGGAATAAGAAAGAATTGAGGAACTTAAGTGAATCGATTAGGGATTATACAATTTGAAGAACAGAAGGAAAAAATGAAGAACAAGAACAGAGCCCCAGAAACCTTGAGACATTAGTTATTAAGTGTACCAACATACACATGATCAGAGTACAAGAAGGAGAGAAAATAAAAAATGGGGTAGAAAAAAGATTAAAGACATAATGGGTGTAAACTTCTAAAACATGATTAATAAAAAAGGCTAATCTGGGACTTCCGGGAAGATGGCGGCGTGAGCAGGGCGGCAGAAATCTCCTCCCAAAACTATATATATCTATGAAAATACAGCAAATACAACTATTCCTAAAAGAGAGACCAGAATACACAGGAAAGCACACAGTGTGCAGCTACACCTGAGAGGACACGGCACACCGTGAGGCGGGTAAGATACAGAGCCGCGACCCAGCAGGACCCGAGCACTCCCCCACACCAGCGCACTGGCAGGAGGAGAGGATTCAGAGCCAGGAGGGAGTGGAAGTACACCCCACGAAATAACCAGCCCCGGTGATCTGCGTGGGGAGCGCTAACACACATCGCACAGTGTAGCAGAGATTGAAGAGACAGAGGGTACAGGATCTGAGCAGGGAACGTGCCAGGGGGCTTGCAGCCGGCTCCCAGGAAGGAAACAAAACAAACAAAAAAAGAAAACTGTGCGCTTTCTTTAGCAGTCTTAAAGAGACAGAAGCCCAGCGGAGGAGCCAGATCGCCCTGGCACACTCAGCCCAGTAGGCTGGAAGTCCTGGAGAGTTTCGGACCCCTTAGCTGGCAACTGGGAAAGGGTGGCTGCACTTAGACTTCCCACACAGATCAACAGCCTCCCATTCGTTCCCACCCCAGCCAGAGCTATAAAGGGCCCTGCGGAGCAGCGTGGCCACGGCAGCGGAATAGTGGAGCAACAGCGCCACCTACAGCATCCCCACGGAAGCTACTCCCAGTGGGCGGTTTTTTTTGTGTTGTTTTGTTTTTTGTTTTTTCTTCTCTTTCTTTTTTTCTTTCTTTCTCTCTCTTTTTTTCTTTTTAAAGTCTTAAAGAGCCCAGCTGACATACGTGGCCACTACCAGCGACCACTTCTATAGCCATGAAAAGACAGAGGAATATGGTCCAGACTAATATCAACCAGACAACCCAGGGAGGGAGCCTGAAGGATGGAAATGCACAGTCTTCCTGAAAAATAATTCAGAATAAAAGTCATAACCATGCTGATGGATCTACAGAGAAATGTGCAAGGTGAGGGAGGAAGTGAGGGAAGTGAGGAAAGACAATGCAGAAATCAGAGAAGCGATCGATGGGCTTAACAGCAGACTGGATGAGATGCAAGAGACTGTCAGTGGAATAGAAATCAGAGAACAGGAATATAGAGAAGCTGAGGCAGAGAGAGATAAAAGGATCTCTAGGAATGAAAGAATATTAAGAGAACTGTGTGACCAATCCAAATGGAACAATATTCGCATTATAGGAGTACCAGAGGAAGAAGAGAGAGAAAAAGGGATAGAAAGTGTCTTTGAAGCAATAATTGCTGAAAACTTTCCCATGCTGGGGAAGGAAATAGTCTCGCAGTCCACCGAAGCCCACAGATCTCCCAACACAAGGGACCCAAGGAAGACAACACCAAGATACATAATAATTAAAATGGCAAAGATCAAAGATAAAGACAGAGTATTAAAGGCAGCTAGAGAGAGAAAAAAGATCACCTACAAAGGAAATCCCATCAGATTATTATCAGACTTCTCAACAGAAACCTTACAGGCCAGAAGAGAATGGCATGATATATTTAACGTAATGAAACAGAAGGGCCTTGAACCAAGAATATTGTATCCAGCATGATTATCATTTAAATATGACGGAGGCATTAAACAATTTCCAGACAAACAAAAGTTGAAAGAGTTTGCCTCTCGTAAACCACCACTACAGGATATCGTAAACGGACTGCTCTATAGGGAAGCACCCCTAAGGCTAAAAAGATGTCACCAGAGAAAATAAAATCATAGCAAAGAAAACAAAGCATCCAAATACTAACTAAAGGCAAAGAATAAAACACCTAGTATACAAAGAATGGAGGATGAAGAATAAGAAGGGAGAGAAATAAACATCAGATGGTGTTTACAATAACTTAACAAGAAAGTTAAGTTAGATTGTTAGAAAGTAAAGAAACAACCCTTGAACATTTGGTAACCATGACTCTAAAGCCAGCAATGGCAATAAGTACATATCTATCTATAAACACCCTAAATGTAAATGGACTGAATGCACCAATCAAAAGACACAGAGAAAGAGAACGGATAAAAAAGCAAGACCCATCTATATGCTGCTTACAAGAGACTCACCTCAAACCCAAAGATATACACAGACTAAAAGTGAAGGGATGGAAAAATATTTCATGCAAACAACAAAAGAGAAAAAAGCAGGTGTTGCAGTACTTGTATCAGACAAAATAGATTTCAAAATGAAGAAAGTAGCAAGAGATAAAGAATGACATTACATAATGATAAAGGGGTCAGTCCAACTAGAAGATATAACCATTATAAATATATATGCACCCAACACAGGAGCCCCAGCATATGTGAAACAAATACTAACAGAATTAAAAGAGGAAATAGACAGCAATGCATTCATTTTAGGAGACTTCAACACAGCACTCACTCCAATGGACAGATCAACCAGACAGAGAATAAGTAAAGACACAGAGGCACTGAACAACACACTAGAACAGATGGACCTAACAGACAACTACAGAACTCTGCACCCAAAAGCAGCAGGATACACATTCTTCTCAAGTGCATATGGAACATTTTCCAGAATAGACCACATACTAGGCCACAAAAAGAACCTCAGTAAATTCAAAAATATTGAAATCCTACCAACCAATTCTCAGATCACCAAGGTATAAAACTAGAAATAAATTTTAGAAAGAAATCAAAAAGGCTCACAAATACATGGAGACTTAACAACATTCTCCTAATTAATCAGTGGGTTAATGACCAAATCAAAACAGAAATCAAAGAATATATGGAGACTAATGACAACAGCAACACAAAGCCACAACTTCTGTGGGACGCAGCAAAGGCAGTTCTAAGAGGAAAGTATACTGAAATCCAGGCCTATTTAAAGAAGGAAGAACATTCCCAAATGAATAGTCTAAAGTCACAATTACTGAAATTGGAAAAAGAAGAACAAATGACGCCCAAAGTTACCAGAAGGAGGGACATAATAAAGATCAGAGAAGAAATAAATAAAATTGAGAAGAACAAAACAATAGAAAAAATCAATGAAACCAAGAGCTGGTTCTTTGAAAAATAAACAAAAGAGATAAACTCCTAGCCAGACTCATTAAGAGAAAAAGAGAATCTACACACATAAACAGAATCAGAAATGAGAAAGGAAAAATAACGACGGACCCCACAGAAATACAAAGAATTATAAGAGAATATTATGAGAATCTACATGCTAACAAGCTGGAAAACATAGAAGAAATGGACAACTTCTTAGAAAAATACAACCTTCCAAGACTGACCAAGCAAGAAACAGAAAAACTAAACAGACCAATCACCAGCAACGAAATTGAATCGGTAATCAAAAAACTACCCAAGAACAAAACCCCTGGACCTGATTGATTCACCTCTGAATTCTACCAGACATATTGAGAAGAAATAATACCCATTCTCTTTGAACTTTTCCAAAAAATAGAAGAGCAGGTAATACTTCCAAAATCATTCTATGAAGCCAGCATCACTGTATACCAAAACCGGGCAAAGACCTCACCAAAAAGGAAAATTACAGACCAGTATCCCTGATGAACGTAGATGCAAAAATACTCAACAAAATATTAGCAAACTGAATTCAAAAATACATCAAAAAGATCATCCATCATGATCAAGTAGGAGTCATCCGAGGGATGCAAGGATGGTACAACATTCGAAAATCCATCAACATCATCCACCACATGAACAAAAAGAAGAACGAAAACCACATGATCATCTCCATAGATGCTGAAAAAGCATTTGACAAAATTCAGCAGCAGCACCCATTCATGATTAAAACTCTCAACAAAATGGGTATAGAGGGCAAGTACCTCAACATCATAAAGGCCATATATGACAAACCCACAGCTAACATCATGCTTAACAGCGAGAAACTGAAAGCTTTTCATCTAAGATCGGGAGCAAGACAGGGATGCCCACTCTCTCCACTGTTATTCAACATAGTACTGGAGGTCCTAGCCACGGCAATCAGACAAAAGAAGGAACTACAAGGCATCCAGATTGGTAAAGAAGAGGTCACATTGTCACTATTTGCAGATGACATGATATTGTACATAAAAAACCCTAAAGACTCCACTCCAGAACTACTAGATCTAATATCTGAATTCAGCAAAGTTGCAGGATACAAAATTAACACACAGAAATCTGTTGCTTTCCTATACACTAATGACGAACTAACAGAAAGAGAAATCAGAAAAACAATTCCATTCACAATTGCATCAAAAGGAATAAAATACCTAGGAATAAACCTAACGAAGGAAGTGAAAGACCTGTACTCTGAATACTACAAGACACTCCTAAGAGAAATTAAAGAGGACACTAACAAATGGAAATTCATCCCATACTCTTGGCTAGGAAGAATAAATATTGTCAATATGGCTATACTACCTAAAGCAATCTACAGATTCAATGCAATCCCTGTCAAACTACCAACAGCTTTTTCAATGAACTGGAACAAATAATTCTAAAATTCATATGGAACCACAAAAGACCCCGAATAGCCAAAGCAATCCTGGGAAGGAGGAATAAAACGGGGAATTACGCTCTTTGACTTCAAGTTCCACTACAAAGCCACAGTAATCAAGACGATTTGGTATTGGTACAAAAACAGACCCACAGACCAGTGGAACAGAATAGAAAATCCAAACATTAACCCAAACATATACAGTCAATGAATATTTGAAAAAGGAGCCTTGGATATACAACGGGGAGATGACAGCCTCTTCAGCAGCTGGTGTTGGAAAAACTGGACAGCTACATGTAAGAGAATCAAACTGGACTACCGTCTAGCCCCATACACAAAGGTAAACTCAAGGTGGATCAAAGACCTGAATGTAAGTCATGAAACCATAAAACTCTTAGAAAAAAACATAGGCAAAAATCTCTTGGACATAAACATGAGCAACTTCTTCATGAACATATCTCCCCGGGCAAGGGAAAGAAAAGCAAAAATGAACAAGTGGGACCCTATCAAGCTGAAAAGCTGTACAGCAAAGGACACCAACAGTAGAACAAAAAGACATCCTACAGTATGGGAGAATATATTCA
Source organism: Smutsia gigantea (assembly GCA_032199065.1). Classification (NCBI taxonomy): domain Eukaryota; kingdom Metazoa; phylum Chordata; class Mammalia; order Pholidota; family Manidae; genus Smutsia; species Smutsia gigantea. Next base: position 912 of record JAVSCE010007937.1, on the reverse strand, counting down.
TAAATGACGTATCTGATAAGGGGTTGACATCCAAAATATATAAAGAACTCACGCACCTTAACAAACAAAAAGCACATAATCCAATTAAGAAATGGGCAGAGTACATGAATAGACACTTCTCCAAAGAAGAAATTCAGATGGCCAACAGGCACATGAAAAGATGCTCCACATTGCTAATCATCAGAGAAATGCAGATTAAAACCACAATGAGATATCACCTCACACCAGTGAGGATGGCCAACATCCAAAACACAAACAACAACAAATGTTGGCGAGGATGTGGAGAAAAGTGAACCCTCCTACACTGCTGGTGGGAATGCAAATTATTTCTACCATTGTGGGAGGCAGTATCGAGGTTCCTCAAAAAACTCAAAATAGAAATATCATTTGACCCAGGAATTCCACTCCCAGGAATTTACACTAAGGCTACAGCAGCCCAGTTTGAAAAAGACATATGCACCCCTATGTTTATCGCAGCACTATTTACAATATCCAAGAAATGGAAGCAACCTAAGTGTCTATCAGTAGATGAATGGATAAAGAAGGTGTGGTACATATACACAATGGAATATTATTTAGCCATAAGAAGAAAACAAATCCTACCATTTGCAACAACATGGATGGAGCTAGAGGGTATTATGCTCAGTGAAATAAGCCAAGCCGAAAAAGACAAGTATCAAATGATTTCACTCATATGTGGAGTATAGGAGCAAAGAAAAAAACTGAAGGAACAAAACAGCATCAGACTCACAGAACCCAAGAACGGACTAATAGTTACCAAAGGAAAGGGACTGGGGAAGATGGGTGGGAAGGGACGGATAAAAGGGAAAATGGGGCATTATGATTAGCAGATGTAATGTTGGGGTGGCATGGGGAGGGATGTACAACTCAGAGAATACAAGTAGTGATTCT
>JAVSCE010007936.1:0-32425 GCA_032199065.1 Smutsia gigantea | reverse complement strand
CTGGCGCTCCTGTGTTGGGTGCATATATATTTATAATGGTTATATCTTCTTGTTGGACTGACCCCTTTATGATTATGTCCTTCTTTATCTTTTGCTACTTTTCTTCGTTTTGAAGTCTATTTTGTCTGATACAAGTACTGCAACACCTGCTTTTTCTCTTTGTTGTTTGCATGAAATATCTTTTTCCATCCCTTCACTTTTAGTCTGTGTATATCTTTGGATTTGAGGTGAGTTTCTTGTAGGCAGCATATAGATGGGTCTTGCTTTTTATCCATTCTGTTACTCTGTGTCTTTTGATTGGTGCATTCAGTCCATTTACATTTAGGGTGATTGTTGATAGGTATGTACTTATTGCCATTGCTGGCTTTAGATTCGTGGTTACCAAGGGTTCAAGGCTTGCTTCTTTACTATCTAACAATCTAACTTAACTTTCTTGTTAAGTTATTGTAAACACAGTCTGATGTTTCTTTATTTCTCTCCCTTCTTATACCTCCTCCTCCATTCTTTCTATAATAGGTGTTTTATTCTTTGCCTTTAGTTAGTATTTGGATGGTCTGCTTTCTTTGCTATGATTTTTTTTTTCTCTGGTGACATCTTTTTAGCCTTAGGTATGCTTCCATCTAGAGCAGTCCATTTAAGATATCCTGTAGTGGTGGTTTTTTGAGAGCCAAACTCTCTCAACTTCCGTTTATCTAGAAATTGTTTAATCCCTCCATCATATTTAAATGATAATCGTGCTGGATACAGTATTCTTGGTTCGAGGCCCTTCTGTTTCATAACGTTAAATATATCATGCCATTCTCTTCTGGCCTGTAAGGTTTCTGTTGAGAAGTCTGATGATAGTCTGATGGGTTTTCCTTTGTAGGTGATCTTTTTTCTCTCTCTAGCTGCCTTTAATACCCTGTCTTTATCTTTGATCTTTGCCATCTTAATTATTATGTGTCTTGGTGTTGTCTTCCTTGGGTCCCTTGTGTTGGGAGATCTGTGGGCTTTGGTGGACTGCGAGACTATTTCCTTCCCCAGCGAGGAAAAGTTTTCAGCAATTATTTCTTCAAAGACACTTTCTATCCCTTTTTCTCTCTCTTCTTCCTCTTGTACTCCTATAATGCGAATAGTGTTCCGTTTGGATTGGTCACACAGTTCTCTTAATATTCTTTCATTCCTAGAGATCCTTTTATCTCTCTCTGCCTCAGCTGCTCTGTACTCCTGTTCTCTGTTTTCTATTCCATTAACAGTCTCTTGCGTCTCATCCATTCTGCTGTTAAGCCTGTCGATCGCTTGTCTGATTTCTGTATTGTCTTTCCTCAGTTCCCTCACTTCCTCCCTCAGCTCTTGCACATTTCTCTGTAGGTCCATCAGCATGGTTATGACTTTATTCTGAATTCTTTTTCAGGGAGGCTGTGCATTTCCATCCCTTCAGACTCCCTCTCTGGGGTTGTCTGGTTGATTTTGGTCTGAACCATATTCCTCTGTCTTTTCATGGCTATATAATTGGTCACTGATAGTTGCCACGTATGTCAGCTGGGCTCTTTAAGACTTTAAAAAGAGAAGAAAAAAAAAGAGAAAAAAAGAAAAAAAAGAAAGAAAGAAAAAAAGAAAAAACAAAAACAAAACAGAAAACAAAACAAAAAAAACAAAAAAAAATGCCCACTGGACGTAGATTCTGTGGGAATGCTCTAGGTGGCGCTATTGCCCCGCTATTCCACAGGTGTGACTGTGCCGCTCTGCAGGGCCCTTTATCGCTCTGGCAGGGGTGGGAACGAATAGGAGGCTGTTGATCTCAGTGAGAAGTGTAAGTATGGCTACGCTTCCTCAGTCGCCAGCTAAGGCGTCTGAAACTCCCCAGGACTCCCAGCCTGCTGGGCTGAGTGTGCTGGGGCGATCCGGCTCCTCCGCTGGGCTCCTGTCTCTTTAAGACCGCTGAAGAAAGCACGCGCTTTTTTTTTTTTTTCCTTCCCGGGAGCCGGCTGCAAGCACCCTGGCGCGTTCCCCGCTCAGATCCTGCCCCTCTGTCTCTCCAATCTCCGCTGCACTGTGCAATGTGGGTCAGTGCTCCCCATGCAGATCACCAGGGCTGGCTACTTCGCGGGGTGCACTTCCACTCCCTCCCAGCTCTGAATCCTCTCCTCCTGCCGGTGCGCCGGGGTGGGGGAGTGCTCGGGTCCCTCCGGATCGCGGCTCCGTATCTTACCCGCCTCTTGGGGTGCCGAGTCTTCTTGGGTGTAGCTGCATGCTGTACGCTTTCCTGTGTATTCTCATCTCTCTTTTAGGAATAGATATATTTTCTGTGTTTTCATAGATAAATATAGTGTTGGGAGATTTCTGCCGCCCTGCTCACACCGCCATCTTCCCGGAAGTCCTCTTCTATGATATGTTATTAAAGACTCAGAAAGAAAGATTTTTAAGGGCTGCTTAACATTCCAGTGTATGAAGGAGGGTTTAATTTTGCTCCAACTTTCACTGATACAGAAATTATATTTAAGTTAATAAATGCACGTAGTTCTTTTTATTTCACATGTGCACAATTAATTCCTTAAATTTAAGAATTTTATTGTCAATTACCTTTGTGAAGTATGGTAGAAAGTACCTGTCCTCATAGCTATTTCTTGATATTTTTCTTTTTCTTTTATTGAAATAAAATTACACACAATGAAATGCACATCTTAAGTATTTGATTCAGTGAACTTGGGTAAGAGTATACGCATCCTGTAAACACCACCTCAGTTAAGCCATAGAAATCTACATCATCGCAGAATGTTTCCTTATGCCTCCTTGCAGTCAGCCACCACCTACTATCAGCCCCACTGTTCTGCTTTCTATCAGAACAGTTTTTCTGTTGTGCTTCAGATATGGTGAATCTTACAATACGTTCTTTGTCCCTGACTTATTTCACTAAACATAATGCCTTTGAGATTCAACCACCTTGTTTATGTATCACTAAGCTGTTCTTTTTCCTGCTCAGTAGTATTCTATTATATGGAAATACCTCAAATGATATTTTTATTCTGCTGTTCATGTATGGACATTTGGGCTTTTTAAATTGGGGGACATTCAGAAAAAAAGTGCTATAAGCAGTTTATACAAGTCTTTTCGTGGAAATGTTTTCATATCTCTTAAGTAAACATCTAGAAGTAGAATTGCTGGGTCTATATGTGAATGCTCAACTTTAAAATAAATTGCTGGATCATTTGTCAATATGGTTCTAACTAGCAATTTATGATGGTTCCGAGTGTCCATTTATAATAAAAATATAAAACTTAAATATACACTGTTAAAATGATTTCATTTTTAATGATGAGAGAAATCATATGACTATTCAAGATATGGGCATCTTTAGATGTATATGACTAGACCCCCAAACGGTACACATACACTTCAATGAAGATGTACTCTGACCAACTTGTTAAGGTGAATATCAGAAGATATTCAAAAGCATTCTTAAGATTTTATATATCCTTTGATAATTGTAAAGTTTGCCCATTTTCTTTTGCTTTTAGAGTTCTTTGCATAGCTATATTTGTTAAATTTTAATTTGGGGGCAATATGTTTGGCTGCTTTGTACAAATTTGTCTCCAAGTCTTATAAACTTTAGCATTTTGTGCTCTGAATACAAAACAAATTGAAAATACTATGAGTAAAAGCAAAACAAATGCATTCTTGGACTTTTGTACTGACAAACTTCTAAAAACTCCTTTAATTATTATATTTTTAAAACCTTTAAATTATGGAATTTGGTAAAGCTTTGATTTATCTTTATGATAAAGCAGAAACTTATTCCAGAATGTATTCATTACAAGTCATATCACATTATAATATGGAAAATATATCGGAGGCCAAACGACTTTTAATCACTAGAATCAATACACTGTGTTTAAATGTTGGTTGATGCCATTTTCCCCATAGCTTTTATCTACATCAAGGGACTAGCCAAACCAATTCATGAATGGAATGGAAACTGTTGAACTTGATTCTTGTGAGAGATCCTGCTACTTCAGGAGCCTGACAATTTAACTCTGAACTCCCGGCTGAAAATGGTCATAAAAATTTTCCCGACAGCTCCATTATATTGATATCTTGTTGACCTTTCAAAGATCTGTAATTAGACTATGTGGACATATTTTTTCTTCCATATTTCTTAGTCTTGACAAATACATAAGGAGACAGACTCTTTTAAAGGTTACAGAGGTTTATTTGGAAGATAGTGAGGTAACACAAGAAAAGCATTTTACTTACAATAATGGTCAATCTGGATCACTAAGAAATAGTTTTATAATACAGACGAAAAAATCTTTTAGCTATTACCTTTGACTATTACTATGAAGAACTTAGTTCTGAGAACTTCCACATTATTATAACAACTGCCTGGAAATTCTTCTTTTATAATTATATATCTGGAATAAAATATTAGTGTGTTAGAGTTCTTGGAAACAAAATGCTTTAAAAAATCATTGTGCATAGAGGGCATAACCTTCGTAATTTTTAATGGATATATTATACAATTCTTTTTCTTCTTTGCAGTATAATCTGCGAACTAGATAAAGCAGATATATAACTGTCTTTGCTTAAGCAAGTTCCCTAAATTATAGCAGAAATCAAACAAGAATCTCAGGTATTCCAGTTCTGAACTCTTTCCCCTTTTTCCTTTCCTCTGTATTGCCACAGAGTTGTAAAAGGTTTTAGTATATTGGTTTTAGAGGCAGATGTGACTCTTAAAGACTGCTTATGACTTTGTCAAACTTTGGAGCTAAAAGTTGTGTGAAGATTTCATTTTCCTAAGATATTTATTTCTGAATCATGAATGTTTCAAGACCTAGGACTAAAAGAAGTTTGTACATGGAGGAGATGTCCTGGATAGTTCCAACACAAAACTTGGGCGCTATCCTTGACTTCTTCCATGTCCTCATTTGTCCTGTTGCTGATTACAATAGAGCGTCACTTCTTAATCCATGCATTCAACACATTTTTACTGAATACATACTATGTTCCTCTCCTTACTGTACATGTTTTATATACAAATTCCCAGATCTCATGGATGGAGGTGGGGAACCAGGTTGTAAACAACATAATTAAATAAAATAGATGGGGTAATATCTAAAATCAGTAATAGAGTAGGAAAGGGAGAAAAGGGAAATGCCTGAAGCTGGTACATGAGTGAGCCTTACAGATAACTGATGGAAGAGCACTGAAGAGAGATGAACAGAAGCTGCAAAGTCCGTGAGGTAGAGGTGGTATCTTAATTATTAGGCAAAGAGCAAGATGATGCTGCATGGCTACAGTAAAGTGAACACAAGGGAAAGAGTGTTTGTGGAGGCTGGCATAATTTATGGCTACTGAAAACACGTTGGCTTCCACCTTGAGTGAGGCTGGAAGCCACTGGGGGATTTTGGTTACAGGATTGACAAGGTCTGATTTCTGTTTTAACGGAGTGTCTCTGGATAGCCAGAAGGGCAAAGATGGAAGTGAGAACACCAGTTACGAGATTATTGCGGTAATCTGAAGGACAGATTATGGGGATTTGGATGCAAGTAGTAGTTGAGGAGAAATATAATCTGATTCTGGATATATTTGGAATGGAAAGCTGACAGAATTTGCAAAAGTAGCAGATGTGAGGTGTGAAAGGGGGGGACAGCTGTCAAGAACACTCAAATTTTTGGTTTCAAAAACTAGAAGAATGGAGTTGCAATTAACCGGTGTGGGGAAGCTTTCTATGGTTACTTCTATATTCTTAATTTAAGCCCTCATAATTTCCTCATAGGGGACTACAGCAATCTCCTCACTGATCTCTCTGTTCCACTCCTGACATCTCCCAAACTATTTTCCACTCATCACCACATTTTTGCTTTCTAAAGCATAAGACTTATCTTTTCCTGCTTTTGTTTAAAATCTTCCAATAGTTTTTAAGTGACTGTGGAAGAAGGCACAAACTAACTCCTGGCTCTATGCCCTTAAATTTACTGCTTCCTGTTCAGGGGACACCCTTCTTCCATTCTTTGCTTAATTCAATTCATTTTCTTTCTTTCTCTTTTCCTCTTGTTCAACTCTAATTTTCTTTCAAGACTCAGATGTGGTCCTTCCTCCTCCAGAAAAATTTCCTTCAGTATCTAAACTATATCAGGCATAAAATGTGTTATCCTGTATTGAAATTTACCTTCACTTTAATTAAAATGCTTATTTTATGTAGAGTTACATGCAATAGTGTTGAAAAATGCAAGATTCTCCCTATTTGCAAAGTAAACCACAAGCTTATTTTTTATGAAAAGTATTTGCTTGCTATTTAAAAATTTGTTCTTTTACCACCTAAGTATGCAACACTAAAAACTATAATTTCATTTACCATGTTTGAAAATTTTACATAAATGGTATCATAGAGTAAGAATTTATGTCAGCTACCTAATGCTGCCTAACAACATCCCACCACTTAGTGACTTAAAGCAATCATAATCATTTATTCTCTCTTACAGGGCATGTGGGGTGTGAATTCAGGGACAGTTTAGTGCGGGAAGTTCTAGTTTGGAATTTCTTATGAGTTTACAGTTAGTTAAAAGCTTGACTAGGGCTAGAGAGTCTGATTTATATGGCTGGCAAATGGCTTCTTCTCCATGTAGACCTCACTGTGGTTTCATACAGAAGCCAGCTTTCTCCAGAGTGAGTGAAGCAACAGTAACCACTGTGGAAGCCTCTATGCCTTTATCACATAGCTTTGAGCTGAAATAAATATATACTACTGTATTCAGCTATGTAGGTTCATAAATACTTTTAACAGTGTACATGTTTGTTCTATTATTTATGTGGGGCAGCCTGTCAGGAGTCTATGTAAGAGAAGACTACTTAAATTTGTAAATTCCAGTAGGCTAGGGTCATTGTCATACTAGACTCTAGTAATAATTCTCCATAGCTCTTGGCCCCACCCTCTAGGGTTTTACCTTCTCAACTCATAAGTTATTCTTATTTTTCCATAAAAGATAGCCCATGTTCACAGATGAGTAGGTAACTTAGTCTGCTACAACAAAATACCGTAGACTGGATGGCTTTTCAACAACAGAAATTTATCTCTCACACCTGTGGGCTGGCAAGTGCAAGATCAGGGCATCACAGGTCTAGTGTCTGGAGAGGCCCACTTCCTGGTTCATAGATAGACACCTTCTTTCTGTGTCCTCACATGGTGGAAGGGGCAGGGGGGCTTGCTGGGGTCTTATTCTGATGGCACTGATCCCATTTATGAGGGCTCTGCCCTCATGACTTAGTCACCTGGCAAATGTCCCACTTCCAAATATCATCACATTGGGGATTAGATTCAACATATGACTTTATGGGGGGACACAAGCATTCCCCCTATAGCAGTAGGTTTTTCAGTCTGCTTCTGTCTGTGGAAGTTAGGGTTTCTAAGATATACTTTAATTTGTACTGTTTCTGGCCCAAAGCAATGCAATTAATTCTTTTAAGAACTTTGTAGGTATTTTTTGAATATTTTTGAATTTATTCATTTACACAAAAGACAACATTAACATTTCCTGTTGGGAAAGCCCTTCTCTATCTTAGTTTTCAGCTGAGACATCTGAGGGACAACATTCTTAGCATTCTTAGCCGTATGGTTTAAGAGAGAAGATCCAGGTGGTGTGCAAAGTCCTTAAAAGGCTGAGGCACTCCTTAAATGGCTGAAACATTTATTGAGGTTTTCTCTTTAGAGGGACTTTGATGAAATGTATTTAGATAAAATACATTACCTAAGTGAGTTAATATCCCAACACCAATGCATAAATTGTTTATGAACAAAGTTACCTAAAGGAAGGTACACATATGACTGGAAAATTTAAATCTTGAAAACAGAAGGAAAGGGAATTTCTTAGCCTAAGAGAGCATGTGTGTGTGTGTATGTGCGCACATAAATGCATGCATGTGTGTGTATAGATGCAGGAGGATGGTGGTGGAGAAGAAATGGTGAATTGACACTGGAGTACTCAGAAATATTACTTACCAAGAGGAAAAATTATTTCTCTTCATTTCCTCTATAAAGGTTATAGGAAATCTCAATTTGCATAAGTTGCAGGACAATTATAATAGAGGGTTCCAGGTGCTATAATATGTAGCTAAATGTATAACATGCCATAAGGTTAACAAAATACAGCATTAGTTCTTCTGTATTTTTTACTAAAGCCTCCCTGAATTAGATATTTGTCAGTGTTTCAAATGACATTGATTAAAATTATCCATAGAGGTTTTATTTGTATGTCTAGTTTTGAGGCAAACATGGACAGCAAGGAATTATTTTATCAATTTCCTCCCCTATAATTACTATGAAAACCTTCAAAATTGCAAATGAATGAATAAACTAGCAAGATGAAATAAGCATGAAAACTGGTTTAATAACCTTAGCTATCAAACTAATTGTGAATAACTGGAAACACTTCATTCAGAACTGTTTTACAGAGTAATTAAGTGTGATTTGCATAATTTTCTTTTAGAGTAAAAATAGACCTAAAATATTTTATAAAATGGAAGCAGGAAAACATATCTGAACCCAGTATTTCATAGAGCAGTGTGGGAGAGTTAAAATTTCATTTTGTCCAATTTTATGTAAGTATATCTGAAACCATTTATTCCAATTATTTATTCAGCTTGTCATTAAATCATCCATTTCATTCAAAAAATATTTTGAATCGGCTCTCTGCCAGGTTTCAGCATGCAAATTCTTACATAATTGCCAAAATTCAAATTGGTCTTGTTGAAAGAGTAATAAATGAATAAGCATTTTACATGTAACTAAAATTCTGAAAGCCAACAATATATTGAGCAGTCCATTTATAGGAAATGAATGATTAATTGTAATAGACTTCTACAAATGTTAGGTTACTTTTTTTAGTTTTATTTTTGTAAAATCACAAACACTGAAAGGAGACTGTACAGTACAAAAGCATAGGAAATAACGTTTACAACCTTTTTAGATCTTTGACCCCATCTTAGTCAGGGGAAATGAGTAAGAAAATCTATTTCCATATGTCAATTTTATTAATAAAAAGAACTTTAGTTCTAGACTCATTAAAGTAGAACCTATATCCTGAGACTATTAGGTGTTATAGATGACAATTTTTACATATCCAGAGAAGCCAGGTTTATCCTTCTTCTTAGGTGGGACTCTAAAATGTTTTCCTGACAGTATCACTTGCTTGTCTTAGCCCAGCTCTTAATAAAGGTGACTGAATTTTAGTCCTCAGGAATGTGGTTCTTTACAAAGTTTTGAAGAAATTGTAGTATAACAGGAGAAGCTAAAAAGCAGCAAGGAAGAAATAACAGTTGCTGGATTGGACTCATTGGATATCTCTCCTCTCTTTGAATTGCTGATTTGGCCTCTTCAATTGCAGGCAAATGTCGTGGTGATATATCCAAGCGCAGGTCAGTCATCAGATGTACTAGTGTTGTCTTTATTCACTTAGGAATAAAGTAACTATAATTTTTAAGTTCCTTGATATTGCTATGCATTGATCTAAGCCTTTAAAAAATCTTTGACTCACAAAACACCATCTGGGAAGTAATTCAACCCTCATTTTGCAGATAAGAAAACTGAATCTTAGATGAATTAAGCATCTTGCCCAGGTTTACACGGGTGATGCACTGCACAGTTGGCGTTGGAATGAAGACTAGAACCAAAACAATTAGGACACATTTAAGGATGGTTCCAGGTGTTGTGAAACCTGAAGCTGAGAAAACTTGGAGGGCAACCTACTGAAAAAAGAGACTACAAAATTAAAATCATTGAATTAGATATGGCACAATGTGTTTGGGCCTCCGGACCTGCACTTTCAGGTCATGATTCCAGGTAAGTTGGCACCATGGTCGGTAGGAGTATTACTGGAAGTGATATATCCATTGGGATGACCAGCAGTGACTTAGACATACATGCACTTCACTGCAGCCCACCTCCATGTACCCCACTCTTCCTTGAATGATTATATACCTTGATGTGCCCTGGACAATCCTTGTTCTTCCTATTATTCGGTGTGTTTATTAATTCTGCCCCCTTTAATTATCAAATATCTCTAAATTTGAATAATAAACCAAATGATCACCTCACCTAAAACTGAATTGAACCAACCTTAACTCAATCTTTAGCTGAGGAGAAAATTCCTTCCAACTATAACAAACATATAATAACTAATAAAACCCTGTGTTGGCTTCTGGATCCTGTATTTTCTTAAAACTATGGTTTATTTCCATAGGAAGGTTGAAGAGCAATGATGAACTAATTATTTCTGTATTTAATAGAAGAAAAACAAATAGTTAAATCCAGAAATATAAAAGTAAAGAAAAAGCACAAGCAGCAATAAAAATAAAAGGAGACAGGATACATCTTCAGTCGTCAGGCCATACACTCCAAAAAGCAGCAGCTAAACAGAAAAAAGCAAAACAACAGAAAATTCAGGTATGATATGGCACAACACCTCATCCTTCTCCGTCTTTCAGAAGGATGATAAAGTCAGTAAACAAAAAATTCATACTACTGTTTTACAAACCTTCTCATTTGAACAGAGTCAAGATAAAGGGTAAAATGGGCAGCCAGGGGAATAAACTAGTAAAATTTTCTAGAGTACAAATCTATAACCAGCATCACATTCTTCCAAGACAAGAAAGAACTACAAGGAGATCATAATCTTCTAGTGCTTCCTAATGACTAGGGGGAACAATTTGAAGTCCAAATATATTCTGACATGGGAGACACACAGAACCCTGACTAGGAGGAATGACCACATTTCACAAAATTTCAGAAGTGAGTATGGACCAAACTTTCCATAAGGGCTGAAAGATACCCAGCTCATCCATCCATCCTTCCTCCTCACACTATGTGGACCTTGGGTTCAAAATGAGAACGTCTGAAACCAATCACAGCTTTTAACTCAAAGAGCAAGACAAATAAGTTACAAATTATGAAAGAAGTATGTTAAGATAATTTATGTATGTGGCATCTGAGGGTAATATTCATATAAATGATGCTTAAAATAACAATAAATAACATGGTGTCTGTGCCTTTGAATTCTAACTGCAGGGGTTTGGGGAGTAAGGAAGGAAATAACATACAGAAGGGAGGTAAGTTTTAAGTTTTAAAAATTAAATTGTATCAAAATGGAGCCATGGTTTTTAAGGTATTCATATGCAGCTGTAAAAATCCTAATTCTCATGAGAAAGAACTTTAAGCACATTTAGGGATTTTATTCCTATAATTTAGTTTCATCTTTCAAAATAAAGTATAAAATACTATATAGAGATTTATTAGATATGAACATTACTGACTTCCTCTCATGGCAGAAAAGGGTTTTAAAACTACTTTCCTCCTTTATCCCAATAAATTGATATGCCCTTTAATATTAAAATATTGTTCAGTAATTTCATTATGATTCAGTAAAAATAGTATGATGGTGTTTTTTCTTTCCTTCAGAATTTTTTATGAAACTTTTCAGTTTTATTGAATCTTTGGGTAAGTTTTTCTACCCTTTCTATAACCACTGTAATCTGATTCTCAATAAAATTTTTCCAATAACTTGCCTGACAATGTATCTGATCCTTTTTATTGCTTGGCAATATTCTCTGCATATATACTTTATCTTCATGCTCTGATTCAATGCTAGCAGTGACTGCTTTCAGAGCCTGGTACAAGGATGCCATACTGGAGAGTCCTTTCATTTCTCTCTCATGTTAGAGCCCCAGTTTCTCAGATTCTACTTATTAGTTACTTCTTCATTCTAAGGAAAGCCACTTGTATAGGTTGTTCAAAAAAATGGTAGTTAACTTTAATTCTCATATAGGTGGGTCAAAATAATTAGAAAACAAATACTGTTTTAAACACATATTCCTCTGAGGGCTTTAAGAAATAAAGGGGATATTCAAAGATAGGATTTGACTTGCTATCCCCAAGAAAACAGAAGTTAAAATGTCACTTCTTACTGTTTATGAGAATTAGTTACATAGATGAGTTATAGCAGTATAATATTTATTATACCATAAATTATTTTAAAAAGTGTAATTATGTGGTACAGTATTACTAGTGTAAACTATTTAGAATTAAATTTAGTTCTATGAGGAAACCTCCAAAAAATAGTTACTTCAACAGATAGGAGGGTACTTACCTCTTATTCAAAAAATCTATCCAATTATCTATCAAATAGATAATGTAACCATACAGAAAATTAAACTAATGCAGTAACATTTGATCACATTACTCTACTTTTACACCCGTATTAGAATATAATCTAAGGACAAGAAAAACTGCAAAGAATCTTGACCTATTAGTAGGTTTGAGGTGTTGACGGAATTTATGCGGACATTATGAAGAAGTTTGTATATGGTGTAGATAGGGACAATGAATACACATTTGATGTTGAAATCCGGATTCTTACATTGGAAGAAAGCTGTGTAAATGGGGAATGGGTCAAGTTGAAGAACCTTGGATGATGGATTTCAGTTAGAGATGTCAATGTGGACATGTTAGTTTTATGACAATATATTTCTCATCTCCATTTACTGAAAGAGTCTATAAGCAATAACCACAGCAGCAACCACGTAAGCATATCTAGGGCAGATGGCATTTTTAAAAAGCCTGGTTCCACTAACAGGAACCAGTTAGATAAATATCTGATTCCAAACACAGAACGTATAAATGATGAGTGAGGCGAACCTAGCATGTCTTGTCATACCAGAAGATATTTTCGAAGAATGATGGTCAACATGTTAAAAAGAACAGAAACACAGATTTCGGTTGAGTGGGCTTCTATACTAAACATCTAATTTGAACACCAAAAAGGGTAAATGTGGTAATGAATTATAACCCATCAAATAACAAAAGAATCCATATGTTCCATGCTACTCAAAAAGGGAGGTTGGTGAGAAGAGAAATTCAGCTAATATGTATAGATGCATTCTATATTGAAGACAGAGTATTAAAATCTCTAACTTTGTGATTTTGTCTATTTCTTTTTTAGATTTGTCAGTTTTTGCTGAATTAATCTAGAGGTTATAGTCTTCCGTACATACACTTATAGGTTGTTTTTTTTTAATGCCTTCCTGAATGATTGGTCTTTTTTATCATTATCTTTTGTAATACCCCTGGTTGTAAATCTATTTTGTCTTATATGAATTTAACCAAACCAATCATTTGTTGTTGTTGATATAATCATATGGTATAATATTTTCCATAATTTTTCAAACTGTGTTCTTGAATTTAAAGTATTTAAAATCTGTTATAGACAGCATATTATTGGGTTTTATTTCATTCAGATCAATAATCTTTATTTTTTAATAGAGTATACAGAGGATCACGAATTTGGCTCAAAAGTTTAGAATGCCCATTAGATCTTTGCATGGATTTTTGTTAAAATTGCTATCTTTATAACCATTTTGTCTTTTCCTCATTTATCTTGAATACATTAATAATAATTATACTAAACTTCTCATCCTCCAATACCAATACTCTTAGATTGTTTGTGTCTATTTGTATTATTCATTTCTTCTTTTCTTAATCATTGCTCACATTTTCTTGCCAATTCAAATGCCTAGTAATTTTTTCTTGTTTACTAGAAAATATTAAAAAAAGAAACCATAGGGGGCTCCACGAATAGGGCTAGGATTTTGGTTGTATTGTGATTTTAATAAGTCGCAACCCTTCTCTGTTTTTTCTTCAGTTGTAGTAATCCCAGGTTGTGATGAAAAATCCTTCTTGTCTCTTTCTCTTCAATCATGAATGACTGCAGAAAATTTGTTTCTGTCCTTTGTGGAGGTGGCTCAGGGAGGAAGGGGGTTCCCTGAGCAGTGCAATTCACTATGAACCCGATTAAAATGAAGGAAGACAAGGCAAAGGGCAGGGTGGGATGAAAAGTTTATTTCTTCTGTCTCATTCTCTCTCCTTCCCTCTCCCTCCCACCAGGTAGCATTCTCTCTCCATCTCTCTCTTGCAGGGCACTCCCAAGGCTGGGAGGAACTACATAGCAGGGCCCCTGATGACTGGCAGGCACCTGACCAATCAAGTACCATCAACAGAGGGGAGGAGAGAATAGCTGCTACACTCCACCCCCTACGGAGGACCAGCAATTCTGTGATGGACTGGTGAGGGTAAACATCACATTGGTGTGCAAACAGTCCTTATATGCATATCACTTTCAGGTCCAGGTGACAGCTCTAGTTGAAAACTTCCATTTACCAACAGTGGGTTATCAACTTGGCTTTTCAGTCTTCTTTGCAATGCAACCTTCAAATTATAGCATATGTATTAAGAGGATATTGACCATGTATTTGTTGTGAGCTTCCACCCTCTTGTGTAACCTTTCTCTTAAACAATGTAAGAATGTGGGATATTTCATTCTCTCTTTTAAAAGCTTTTTGCTTATCCCCAGTCTAACATTTCCCCCAGCAATTAGCTCATACGCTGTAGGGAAAATTGGCTATTTGTTTAGAATTCCTTTAGTTTCCAGTGTGTCATGTCAGCCTCATAAGACACCCAATAGCTCTGCTGGTTTCTCTTTTCCCTGTTAGAGGTTTTCTAAGCTAACGGCTAAGTTTGATCTCACCTGTGAACCAAATTGGTTAAGGCTCCAAAGGATGAAAACATCCAGTGATCACCATCGCACTTAGGAGGAGCTCTTCCCAGATTTAGAATTTAATTTATCTCATTTTTCTCCCAGAGTTCTCTGACATCTGTAAAAATATGATTTTTCAAAATTTATCAATTTCTTTCTAATAATTGCTCTGGAAATATTGGTTTTCTGTTACTACATGTTACTTAGAAATGGTAAACTTTCTTCTTCCCAGATTTTTTATAATTACCCTTTTACTTTATTTTATATGTTTATTACCTTTATATGTTTATATGCTTTTTTTAGTTTATGTATGCTAAAATTTTATATATGGAATTAACTCATGCTCTATTATACTCGTTTTTGTTTGTTTGCTTTGTTCAACTTTATGCTAGTGAAAAAACGTCCATGTTTACATGTAGTTGTAGTTCATTCACTTTATTGCCTTACAGTAGCCCATTTTATGAATATGCCAGAATTTGTACATCCTATTGATGATGGAAATATAATGAATTCCATAGTTAGCTAATGCGGTATTCCAAATTGGGGACTCTGTCATCTTTCTGAAACTAAGTAATAAGAAATCGCAATATTTATTTTCCACTGATTTGCGATATTTAACAAACTGTCTATTATAGGGGAAAAAACAGAGTAACCACATGTATGATTTACAGAATTTTTAAAATAACATCATGTTGTGATTTTGAGCTATAAGTGCATTTCTTTTTTTCTTCTTTTGCTATTATTAATATACAATTACATGAGCAACATTATGGTTACTAGACTCCCCCTATTATCAAGTCCCTACCACATCCCCATTGCAGTCACTGTCCATCAGCGTAGTAGGATGTTATAGAATCACTACTTGTCTTCTCTGTGTTATACTGCCTTTCCTGTATCCCCCCACCCCACCTCACCCCTGCTACATTATGTGTGCTAATTGTAATAGCCCCTTTTCCCTCTTATCCCTCCCTTCCCACCCCTCTTCCCCAGTCCCTTTCCCTTTGGTAACTGTTAGTCCATTCTTGGGTTCTGTGAGTCTGCTGCTGTTTTGTTCCTTCAGTTTTTTCTTTGTTCTCATACTCCACAGATAAGTGAAATCATTTGATAGTTGTCTTTCTCTGCTGGCTTATTTCACTGAGCATAATACCCTCTAGCTCCATTCATGTTGCTGCAAATGGAAGGATTGTTTTCTTCTTATGGCTGAATAATATTCCATTGTGTGTATATACCACCTCCTCTTTATCCATTCATCTACTGATGGACACTTAGGTTGCTTCCATTTCTTGGCTATTATAAATATTGCTGCAATAAACATAGGGGTACATATAACTTTTTCAAACTGGGTTGCTGCATTTTTAGGGTAAATTCCTAAGAGTGGAATTCCTGGGTCAAATGGTGTTTCTATTTTGAGTTTTTTTGAGGAACCTCCATACTGCTTTCCACAATGGTTGTACTAATTTACATTCCCACCGGCAGTATAAGAGGGTTCCCCTTTCTCCACATCCTCGCCAACATTTGTTGTTGTTTGTCTTTTGAATGGCAGCCATCCTCACTGGTGTGAGGTGATATCTCATTGTGGTTTTGATTTGCATTTTTCTGATGACTAGTGATGTGGAGCATCTTTTCATGTGCCTGTTGGCCATCTGAATTTCTTCTTTGGAGAAGTGTCTGTTGAGCTCCTCTGTCCATTTTTTAATTGGCTTATTTGCTCTTTGTTTGTTGAGGTGCGTGAGCTCTTTATATAATTTGGATGTCAACTCCTTATCTGATATGTCATTTATGAATATATTCTCCCATACTGTAGGATGTCTTTTTGTTCTACTGATGGTATCTTTGCTGTACAGAAGCTTTTTAGTTTGATATAGGGAGGGCATTTCTTTTTAAGAGAAAAAAAGTAGTACTAATTACATATTGCCTGTTAAATCATAATTTTAGTTATTTGACAGTTTTGATTTCCTAAGATGTCAATTACTGTAGAGTCATAGTGTTTACATTCTGTTTTTAGTGTAGAATAAATGTGTTCACTATAACTCTTTTTGATAATTATGGTTCATGAAAGATTGAATTAGCATCTGGGTACTTAAAATTCTCTGAATATACAAGAATTTGAAATATTATCTCTGAATCATTCCAAAACATGCTAGCCTTAATGTATTGTATACATATCCAAGAAACCAACAAGGTAACAACAAAATAAATATTTGAACTATACTTGAGTTTAATTTTAAGCTCATTTCCAAGTACTATTGCAGACCAGGTGCAGCCCCTTGCCATTAGAACATAAAGACAGCTGAGTCCAGGTAGCAATACGAACCTCTTGGCATTAGAAGGAGGTGACAAAATGAGACAAATGCTTATCTACCAATTGTCTCCTTTCTGTTTCTAGAAATAATGGTTTGGACAAAAAGTGGGAACCCTGGCAAGGCAAGCAAAATAGATGATATGAGATACATTACAAAACAAGTATTAGGGAATGGCAGTGCTTTTCCTGAGGTGGAACTTAGAGTTCTCATTCTTCTGTGTGCTCTCCAGCATTTGAAATTGTCAGTGATTAGTCTTTCTGCAAGGGTATAAACACCCAGGATGGATCATAGCAAATTGGGGAATGAGGTAAATCTGCCAACTGTAGGAGGAAAATAGTTAATTAAAATATAAAAATGAGCTGAGAATGTGAGGTCCAGCGGGAGTATGCTTTTGAGATAAGATGAGCCTGGAGATTATTGATTAGAAGAGTTAATACAATAACAATAGCTTGCGCTGGTTATGTGCCAGGCACTCTTCTAAGTACTGCAAATCCATTGATCAATTTAGTTCTTCCAAAATTTATGAGGTAGGTATGATTCTATAACACCATTTTACAGATGAGGAAGCTGAGTCACAGAGAAGTAGTAACTTTAGAATCACACAGACAGCAGCTGATAGATCCAGTTGAACAAAGATCTGGTTCCAAGAATCGGCAGTCTTTACTGCTTCTCGAATGAAAAACCTTCAGAATAAAGGCAGATATTAGGGATGCTAGGCTTACATTTAATGTAAAAGAGCAAGGCATGGTTAATTTATAGTGAGAATCAGTCATAACCAGTTGGTACATTTATGAGTGTATGATTTAACTCTCAGTAGTTGGAGACTTGGATCCTACAGTTTGCAGAAGGGATGAAGGGACGACCTCTAGAAGGTGGTAGGACAACCTCAAATCCAGGCTCAGAATTTGGATGAGGGTAGGGAGGAGAGCAAAGAAGAAAGTACCTTCTACCTGAAGTTAACCAAAACTAAAGATGGGCTTTTCAGGTGTCAAAATTTTCAAACTTGCAGAATGGGTAAAGAAACCTCAAAAGGATCATTAGAGGGGGCCAAAACAACAAAGAGGAATGCCATTGGATTGGGGAGTAAGTGATTTGCCTCCCAGAGAATCAAAATGCTACTTAGGTACCCACATTTAAGGAATAGATTGATTTCCAGATACAGAAAGACACCATAGACCTCATTTGATCTTTCAGTTTTAATAAACCAAATATAACTCACAGTAATCTGCCAATATCATGACTTAGCTGCCCCCACAGAGGATATGCAATAGCTGATTTCAATTTTGAGAATTCAAGAGATGTCCCATGAAGCCACCTAATAAGGGTAACTGGGGAAAGGTACCACCAGTAGACAAGTACAGTTCCCTGTAAACATCTGCTGTGAGGAGAAGGGGGCAGTGTAGAAAAGTACATACTTCTTGGAATCTTAATGCCATGGTTTCTTCCCCTGAATAGTGTCTCCAATATATTTTATTTTCTGTGACACTGAGGACACAGGTTCTTGGAGTCTGTTTTTATTTCCTATAAAATCAGGACAAGGGTGTCAACCTGATAGTGTTGTTTTGGAGTGTTACATGACATGCTGTAGGTAAAGTTTCTGCATAGTGCCGGACTCTGATCGCCTTTGAAAATGTTTCTACAATTTTAGCTCCCAAATTTTTCCGATACTTGTGTCCTGAATTATGGTAACCATTAGCAAAGCTCATGAAGGAAAGAGGAAAAAGTTTGGAAAGTGAAGTATCTTACAATCTATTTTGATGACAGCACAGGATGAGCTGTTCTAACCCCAAGGACTCAAGGAACAGTCCAGGACAAGTGGGTGACCAATCAGGGACAGAACAACCTCTGGAATATGGCTCTTAACCCTGGTCATGTGGATAAAAAGAATGTTCTAGAACCACACCATGGCCCAGCCTGGGAACAAAGAGAAATGTGATTTGGAAGTTGCATACATTTCTCTCGCTCTCTCTCTCTCTCTCTTTTTTTTTTTTTTGCTATCATTCCATGACTCAGAACTGAGTCACAAAGCTGGCTGAAGAGTGAAACTAGTATAGACTGGCTGAGAAGGCATGGGCTCAGGGGAAAAGAAAAAACAAAACAAAACACCTGACATACAAAATGCAATGCTGTAAATGCTATGATACAGGGATGAACACACTGCAATGGGAACATGGATGAAGAGGAACTAAGTCAGTATTTTGAAGTCAGGAATAGATTTTCTCAGCCCTCATTTTTATTGATTTCTATTAGCATTTCATTATGTTGACAAGATACCCATACACTTTCCTTTTATTGATTCATGTTAAAGTATATTTTTCTGTGTGAATTTTAAGATGTCTGTGTTGGTCTTCCCAATTTTTAAAATCTCACTCCCCAAATTTTGGTGTTTCCTCGGAGTGTGTTCTTGGGTCTAGTATGCTGAATAATCATAATGGCAGAATGTGTTCTGTAAGTCATTTAATTTAACTAAGTGGCTTTTATGTGAATACACAACCTCCTTCATTTTAGATGTTAATTAAGTATAAGCAGATGTGGAAATCAATATAATTGAAGATTGGAAAGGGAGAAAGGTGATGAAGTAGGTGACATCAAACTCTGGGAAGAACAGAGAAGCTGATTCAATACCATTAAAATGAAGGACAGAACAGAGAAGGAGAAGTCAGGTGAGAAATTAGGATGCTAAAGATGGTTCATGATGTGCTCCAAAACGGTTTTCTTGGATGCATGTTCAGTTGAATGACCATTCTGACAGGCAAGATGTACTAAAAGTCCTCTCTTTAAGCATCATCTGGAGTCCTTACATTACCCACCCACCCCCAACCACAGTTAAAATTCAATTAAATTAGTAAAAATTACTTCTATTCCTACTGAAATATGCAAGGTATGTTGCATGTCTTAAGTTCTAATTTCATCAAGAAACTATCAGTAACACATTTGAGAAACATTAATTGACAATGAGTGCGGCCACGAAAGAAAACGTGCTAGGTGTAGAGGTGGAAAGATGAACAGGCAAGTGTTCAAAGTTTAGCATGGCAGACAAACATGTGGAAACGAATTCTGATGTATGGTTAATGTGATAATGGAGGCATATGGCAGGCAATACGTGAAGTCATGGAGCAGTGGCTTGCACACTGGGGATTATGAACAGCACACTCAGATGCTGTCTGTGGATGGGACAAAAAAGGGAAACTCTGGGGGCTCACCCACGTTGTCCCCTGTCCTATATCCTCTTTCAGCTGGTTCATTCGGAGCAGACTGTGCTTTCACCAGTTTATATATCCAAATTCTACATTCAGTTTGTTTGAAGAAAGGATTCAACAGGCAACAAGAATTGAAATCCCACTGTTTCAAGATCACACAGCTATGAGAAGCCATTGATTCTGCCTGAGTGTTAGAGATGTAGATCATGAAAGGTCTGTTTGGCTAACTCTGTGTTTTTAACATTTATTACAAAATGAATCTAATGAATAAATATGAATGCAAACTACTATATTAAACCCCAATGTACCTACCACTTAGTTAAAAAAGAAAATGCTACAGTTTTAGGTTGAGACATCTATGTAAACTTTTTGGTTTTATCCCTCTCCTTCCTACCAGAGAAAATTATCAAGCTGGATTTGGAGATTATCATTTCCATGTGTACATTCCCAACAATATACTATATAGTTTTGCTGAACTTAATATTTTCATAATTTATACCATATTTTTTCCCCTGCATCTTATATTTTCAATCAGTTTATTTTATGGGATCCATCCATGTTGACAAAATAGTTGTACTTCCTTCATTTTCAGTATTGAATAGTATTCCACTGTTCGAATCTAACAATTTAAAATTCCTTCTAGAGCTGATCACAAATGTCTTTATTTTTAATTAAAACAGTGTAGTAGGCAGAAATCTCGGACAGTCCACAGGACTTCCAATCTCTCGTGTACATATCCCATATAATTCTGGATTAGAGATTGTGGGTAGGACTATGCATATGATAGATTTCACTCCTATGATTAGGTTATGCTGTAATTTAAAAGTGAAGGGATTTTGAAATGAACTTACGGTTGAAAGTCAATTGACTTTGAGTTAATGAAAAGGTAAATGGTACCAGGTGGCCTTGACCTAATCAGTTGAGTCCTTAAAAGGGACCAAACCCTTCCTAAAGGAAGAGATTCAAAACATGAAAACAATGTTCATGCTGGCCTTAAAAAAGCAAATGTCCAGACTGTGAACTGACTATGGAGGGGGCAGCCCTCAGGAGCTGGGGCCGTTAGGTCTACAGTCACAAAGAACTACTTTCTGCCAACAGTCTAAATGAGCTTGGAAGAGGACCCCTCCCCACAGATAATTCCAGCCCTGGCAGACACCTGGATTTCACCCTTGGGAGATCTTGAGTAGACGACCCAGCTGCTGCCTCATGGAAATTGCAAAATAATCAATCTGTATTAACATAAGCCACTAAGTTTGTGGTACTTCGTTATACAGCAACAGAAAACTAATACAAAAGTTTACTGTATGTTTCCTTGTGTCACTTGCATAAACATTGCTCTGGGATTACATAGGGCTGTGTTTGTGGGTGGGAGGTTGTACATGTCTTTAACTTTATTGGATATCGTTACATGGCTCCTGTAGAGGTTAATCCTCTTTACTACTACTGTGTATAAAATAGCAGCTGACTTTCTGAGGAGAGAACTAATTATCAAATGACCCATCTTAGAACTAAGGCTTCTCTGATATGTCATTCTCTGGGAAATTGCATTACTTACTCTCATATTAGAATACTTTTAACATATCGTAAAAAAATTCATATTGTAGATTTGTCTCTCACATTGCATAGTGTAAAAACCACATTCTTTAAGTCAGAAATATTACTGAATAGTAATTAGAAATGCTAATTTTTAATACATAACCATTGTTATTTTGTTTTCCTACTTTTTTTTCCTGAGGTATGACAGGTTTATTGGTTCATTTAATATATACACTGAAAAACAATACAATACAGTGTGTCTAGAGTGCCCTCCACATTTATGAGTAATACCAAAACAGTCAAAGATCCTTTATAAACATTAGAGGCAGGCACAAAAGAAAGGTCACTGATTTTGCTTCTCCAGATCTATATTTGCACATGTTGCTAGGCAATGGAAGAAAATCACAGCCCTGAAGCTCTAGATAGCCTTTTTCAGACATCCATTATTTAAAAAACAAAACAAAACAAAACCAAAAAACAAATACATACAATGATGTAGTTTTGCAAAATCATTTTTAGAATGTTGTTAAACACTAACACCTATCTTAGACAATAAAAAAGTTAATTTCCCACAGTTAGAAAAAGTGAGGTTTTGTTTTTCATTCTCTTTTGCTTTTCTTGTGAAACACTTTCAGATATTTTATTTATTACTGAATTTGGGACATAACAGTTTTCTTCTCCAAGTCCAAAATAATGTTCAATGGCCTCTTGGCATTTACAGGTTTGATATTTGGGGCTTTAATTTTCATGAGTGACCTTGTCGATTACCTATATTCCTTCATAAATGTGCTGAGGCATCTATTTGAAAGTGAGCTTAGCAGTCACTCAAAATACTTATCATGCAGATGTCACTTTCCTCTACGAAAGCTCTTTTTCTTGTGAACCAGGAAAAACACACCTTTGATTCTTTGTGGAATTACTCATTCACCTCACATACACACATGTTATTTCAACTCCAGTAATGGAAAAAGCCAAGAGTTTTGGTTTAAAACATTTCCAGTAATAATAAAAAACAAGCCTGGGTGATGGCCCACGTGGAGACTGTGGGCTTTCTGAGGGGTTCGGGAAGCACCTCCTTGAATGTCAAATATCTTTTGACATTCTTTGCCATTCGTTGTGATATATGTAGGTGAGACCAGATGTGGTAGGACATTTTGGGGTTTTCTTTTGAAGGCTATGGATGTGTATAAAGCATTCTACAAGGAACACAAACATAAAGAAGGAAGAAAAAGCCCCTGGAACTTCTTTCAGGCCTCCAGATATACAATACACACTTCTGTCTTTTTCTCTCTTTGAGAATGGACACTTGCCATACATTTTTTTTCACCTGTTGTGAGCCTGCCTTCTTATTGGAATTATTTTCAATTTTTTTTTAGGGCTTCGTCAGTCTCTTCACCTAAATTGGGGTTCCCTGACATATGATGTCATTTTACCTGGCACATTCCTTTCTGAACATCATCACCTTATGTTTTAACTGCATCTTTACTTCCCTCTAGACTGCACATTTCAATATGGAAAACTCGTTGTCCACTATCTGTGACGCTGTTCGGTATTCACACAGTGCATGGAATATAGTAGGAGCTTAATACCTGCGTAATGAAGCAATTGTAGTATGGTAGTTAAAAGCATGAATTCTGGAACCACATTGCTGGGGTTAGAGTCCAATTTCTAATCCTGAGAAACCATATTTACCTTCAAATCCTCTGCATAGGGCCCATCTTATATATTGTTTACATCTACAGGGCACCATTCATATGAACTACAGTATAAATGATCAGACCTACAGTCCTCATGGCTAATGACCTTGGGCAAGTTATTTAATCTCCACTGGTCTTGGTCTTCTAATATTTAAATGGGGTAGCTATTATTCTTCCTTCAAAAAGCTGTGAAGATTTAAAGAGTTAATACATGTCAAATGCTTGGAACACTGACTTCTATGCAGTAAAGCTGTTAAACATTTTACCTTCTTTTTATAATTATTGTTAAGTGAGATATGAAGAGGTCACCACTGTTGCCTAGTATTCCATTAAATCAATGCACCATTTACTTTTTCCATTCTCTTACTGAATGATCACTAGGTTTTTGTCCATTTTTTTACCTTTACAATTATTTCAAAATTAAAGAAAAAAAAGCATTCTAGTACACGTCTCTGTGATAGGTACCTAGAAGTAGGATTTGTGGGTCCAAAGATATTATGCACACATTCAATCTAATCCTATAGAGACTAACTGCTCTCTGGGTTCACTGTGTCAATTTACACTCCTACCAGCACACTAGTCATGTATCACACACACACACACACACACATATATTCCTGTTCCTCATATCTTCATCAATAATCAATACTTGGTTTAATCTTTGCCAAGCTCATAGGTGTAAAATATTTCATTGGTCCTATATTAGTTTTCTATTACTGCCGTAACAAATGAACACAAATCCAGTGGCTTACGATAGCCATTTGTTATCTCAGAGTTCTGTAAATTAGAAGTCTGGGAATAGTGTGGCTCAGCTGGGCCCTGTGTTTGAAATCTCCCCAGGGAGAAATCGAGGTGCCTGCAGGTCTGTGTTTCTCTTTAGACCCTCTGGGGATGAATCTGCTTCCAAACTCAGGTTGTTTGCAGAATGCAGGTCCCTTTTTCCCTACTGCAGCCAGTCCAGGACCAGTCTTGGCTTTGCAGGATGCCTCCGTCCCTTCTTTCCCTGTGTTTCCCTTCCAGCAATGGCGGGTCCAGGTCCTGACAACACTTTGAATTTCTCAGACTTCTCCTTTAGCCTTAGCTCTCTCATCCCAGCCAGATAAAGTTCTGTGCTCTGAAGGCCCATTTGATCTGGTGGGAACCAGCTGGGTAATTCTGGCTTCTCTTCCTGTCTTGAGGCCTATAGCCTTCATCACATCTGCACAGTCCTTTTTGCCATGCAAAGCCCAGAGTTTCTAGGGACCAGAGTCTGGGCATCTTTAGAGGGGCATCATTCTACCTACTACAGTTCGGCTAATTTGCATTTTGCCAGTCACTACTGAGGATAACAAGTCTCTGTTCATTGGCCATATTGGTTTCTTGAACTTTGAATTGCATCTTCATACTTTTTTCTAATTTCCTACTGGACCATTTATCTTTTTTTATTGATTCGGTGTAGTTTATTATTATATATCATGGCTAGTAATCATTTGTTAGCTATGTGCATATAATTATTTTTAAAATTATAACTTAACTTTTAAATGAGCTTATGGTGTCTTAAAATAGTTGAAGACTCCAAATTTTAATGTGGCCAAATTTTCCTAATCCTAATATCATAAGAACATTAATCTGTATTACCTTCTAAAATTTTTTTTACCTTTCTCTTTTCTCTTTCCTTCTTTCCTTAAATGATTTGGAGTGATTTTAATGCATGGGGCAATATACGTATAATTTTTCTTTAATATTTACCTGAACACTATTTATAATACTGATGTCTCCTTCTATACTGAGGTAAAATAATAGTCATACAAAGTTTCCATATATTTCTGACCCTTGATTCTGTAGTTTATGATGTACATGTATTAACTACAGCAAATCATATTAACTGGTAAGGAAAATCCTTACTTATTAATCTTTGTTCAGTTATCCATGGCTATTTTTTCCATACTTGCTAGTATTTGTGCATTTTAGGACCAGTTGGCTAAGTTTTGTGAAAAACTCTTTGAGAATGTTAAATATCGTACTGCATTTATAGTCTGTATTCCCAAGAACTATAAACCTAATTTCCTTTTATTAAAAAAGTTCTCCATTCATGTAGGTTTTTTTGCTTTTTGATAGCTGCTATGATCTAAATGTCTGTGTCCTCCTCAAACTGGCTAAAAAATTCTAATCTACCAAAGGTAATGCTATTAGCAGTGGGTCCTTCTGGGGGGTCATGAGCATGAAGCCCTCATGAATGAGATTAATGCTTTTATAAAAGAACACTCACAGATCCTGAGCCCCAGCTACCACGTAAAATACAAAGACAAGTCTGTGACAGGCAGGAGGGCCCTTGCTTGACCAAACTGCACCCTGATGTCACACTTCCAGCCTCAAGAACTGTGGGAAATAACTGTCTGTTGTTTATAAGCCACCCAGTCTGTGATATTTTGTTAGAGCAGCCCAAACAGACCAAGACAATAACTACTATACTTTTCCCCTAGAGGTTTTTGTTGTTGTTAGACTAAATTCATCAAGAAGTTTATGGCTTTTGTTTATAATCTTATTGACATTATATTTTTAATGACATTACCTAATTTCTTTTGGCTATATATAGGAATATTATTGACTTTGTACTGATCTATATCAGGCAAGCTTTCTAAATTCTCTTACTTGCAACAGTCTATAGAATCCTGAATTTTCTGTGTTAGACAATCATAGCAGTTTGGGATATTTATAATTTTATTTCTTTATTTTGTCTTGTCTTACTGTTCTGACTCAAGATTATGAAGAGTAAAGATGAGGCTCATTCTTGTTTTGTTCATTCTTAAGATCCACAAAATTTTTGACATATGTTTTAATATGTAACCTTTGTCAAATTTAAAATTTTCCTCATATTCCTATTTTCCTAGGAGTTTAAAGTTATGAATATGCATTTTATCAGATTCTTCATTATTATTATTATTGTAGCTGATTAATTTTTAGTTTTACTTTTCTCTTTTAATTAATTTTATTGTTACATTAATGTTTTACTAATGTAAAATATCCATGCACTCCTGTGATTAAGCAAACATTTAAAAACCCTATTAAAAATGCATTGCTCAATTCAATTTGTTCTTATTAATGAATAACATTTTTGCTCGTGAGTTAAATTGGCTGTAATTGTCTTATACCATCTTTGGTTTCAATGCTTCATTAAATGAATTAAGGAAATAAAGATGCTTTATCTTTTTCTTATTTGAAAATAGCATGCACATAAATTAAATACTAATATTTCTATGAGTGTTTCACAGAACGTATCTTTTGAATTGTCTGAATTTTTAAAATTAATCAGCATTTCAATTTCTTTAATGGCTTTATATGTATTCATATTTTCTGTTGCTTCTTGAATCAGTTTTGATTCTTCTAGGAATTTCTCTAGGAACTTATAGCAATTTGTTACAGCAATATGTGTGAACTATTATCCTAGATTTCATTCTCATTTTATTATTTGTGCCTTATTGTTTGTTTCCTTAAACCTCTTTTGTCTTTCCACATTTCCTAATGTTTTCTGTTTTCCTTTTAAATGTAATTAATGTCTCATGGTCTCATCTATAACCTCATCCCTAAGGAATCTAAGCCTTTATCACCATATCCTTCTGTGGCTGTGACAGCTGTACCTGCACATTTACAGTCACAACCCAGCAAGAGTGTTCAAAGCAGCACCAAACAAGTCATGTGGCTCTGTTTTCCTCCCTGCCTTCATTGTGTGCGTCCTCCTTCCAATGGTCAGGCAAGATGGCAACTCTTTTCTTGCCTGCTGGTCCCTGGACACAATGAGCCTAAAGTCCCCAAGTGGTACCCATAGCTTTGATAAATGGGACTTTTGCTGTGTCTTTCAGCCCTAGTCAGTAATAGGACCCAAGAATTGCATTAGTGGGAACCACAAGGTACCTCAGCCATCCCTTGTACAGATGTTAAGTGTGGGACAACAACTTATACCCATTGGCTTGTGGACTCATGAAGTCTTCCTAGTGGGAAGACAGAGTTCTCTGAATGAGTACCTACGGCCCATCCTGAGGAAGGGCACCATCGCTACAAAAGATTTGCTCCTTGCTGGGGCTTTAGCTGCCAACTGACCACCAAGTGACTGGCTGTTCTCCTTGAGGTGTGATGCCATCATACTGGGGACTCAGCTTTGGCCTCTGTGACTGACAGGTTAGTTTTTCCACAGGACAGATGAGATCAGCTTTAGTAAGTTGAGGTTCATGGAGTTTGGTAAATAAGTCCAGAATTGGCCATTTCCTCTCCAAGTCATTCCCGTGAGGCCAAATTATCAATAATCCCTTAATGGGAGTCCCTAAATTCATTAGACTTTTAGTGTTGCTGGGAAACTACCACATACCATATTATATCCATTTTATTTTGACATGAATAATTTTTATTAGATAAGCATTGCATTTTAATAATAATAAAAAGCCTTTTGACAGAGCACTGAAAGGAAATCATTTATACATTTTGATTTTTTACAGACCTTGAAAGAGTTAGACAATATTCTATGGAGTGTGTGCTTCAGAATCACCTTTAGGGCTTATTAAGATAAGGAATACTGGGCCCCACCCCAGTTTCTGATTTAGCAAGTGTGAAATTGGGCTGAGATTTGTATTTCTAACATCAGTGATGCAAGTGCTATTGATTCTCCTGTGACCCACACTTTAAGAAGCACCGCATGTCAGATACTACTCACCTGGCTTGCCTCTTCTAAACTCGAGTTTTTTCACTGAGTGAGTCCGACCCTCCATGGTGTTCTATTTTTTTCCTATGGATAAGTTTTAAGATTTCACTAGCAGAGGAATTTCAGACAACAAAATCATTTGGGGTAGGATCTGATTGCTCGTCCTTTTTCTTTAATTCTTACATTTTATTAGTTCAAGTTCTGTTCATCTTTTTGTGACCTGCTATATTCATATCCCATGAAGGCTGTGTTGTTGTGTGCCTTTCTTTTCTGAAATGAATAAGGACTATTAAATCTCCATCCCAGCAAAGTCTTGCTAGATTCCTGATAAAACTCAGCCTACTTTTGTGTTTTAACCCCTCAGGGGACACCTTCCAGCTCTTTCTTCTCTCAGTCCTCCTAA
Source organism: Smutsia gigantea (assembly GCA_032199065.1). Classification (NCBI taxonomy): domain Eukaryota; kingdom Metazoa; phylum Chordata; class Mammalia; order Pholidota; family Manidae; genus Smutsia; species Smutsia gigantea. The sequence continues at coordinate 4,056 of JAVSCE010007936.1, read as the reverse complement.
GGTAAGAGCTCAGGGATTGTTGTCCCATGGCCTAGACACTGGTTTTGCCTTTTGTCTGCACCACATTTCTTCTGGTGATCACACCAAAGTGCAGAGACACTAAAAGGAGCCAGATCTGGCTCCCAGTCTAGATAAAAGTTTTTTTTTTTTCCTCAACATTTAACTGGCTTGAGAGGAGAATATTGGCACTCTTAGTAAGGCTCTTACAGCCATTTTCAGATCTTTTTAGCCGTTGTTCAGTGTCTACTATAAATATCGATTATTCAGAAAGAATTCCCAAAGAAATTCTCTGAAATATTTCTCGATATCCCACTCCAAAACCCTAAAGCCTTGTAATAACGTATATCTCTCTTATTTTGGGGGTAGCTTTCTGTCTCTCCTTAATACACATTTTAGGTGCCTGACCAGCTGTGGATTGGGACTGTTTTGTTGTGCTAATTCTTTGGCAGCAAGCACCAAAGAATGATCTCTGCCAGAGGTAAAGCCGGAGCTTCCAGAGGGGAAACGTAGGGATGATGAATCCTCGCGATGATCTCAGTTGCAACAGATTAAGGATACAACTATTCAAACAATTTATGTGAGCTATAAAATATCCATTGTCCTAAAAATTACTCAGAAAACATGTTATCATGCTTTACTTTTTCCATTTTATGTAATTGAAAATTCCTTAACATCCTTATTTTATTTTTAATGGCTTAAAATAGAATTAATACCCCAAGTGGGAAAAGTTGAAAGTTGGGATATGAAACAAATCGTTTTTTACTTGCTGTATTTTAGGTTATCTCAGTCCTTAAGAGCTAACATTTATTATATCCATTCTTTTCACACATTCTGTTTATCCTTTATGCAAATTACGAGATCATAAAGCATTCCATGGAGTTGTTAGTTATGCATGTTTTATGACACTACTAATGCATCTTTGTATGCCTAAAATGAAACATTGGCCAAAAATTGATTAGCCACTATGCGTTTTACAAACTGAAACAAATTGTCTAACTGAATGGATTAGTTAGAAACTGTCAGACTTCTGAGAGCACATAGTGAATTGTTTTCATGGCTTCCTTATTTTGCTACAGTAAATTTCTGCAAATGAATGGTTTTAAGACAGTGTGCATCCCAAGTTATAGGTAATATGAGTATGTCTAGTTTCTCAAAATATATGTTGGAACTAATAAAAAAGACTAATGAACAGATTATTACACTTTTTTATGGTGCACATTTTTACCAGTCACATTAATATAGAACTAGTATAGGAACTTGCAAATTATTCAAAATTTCATCTAAAAAGTTTTCTATGACTATACTCATTATGAAAGTCTGACCTTTTCTCCATCTCTTGTGACTGTAGCTCAAGGAAGAAATAATGAATTCCACCTATTCCCTTATATTGCTATTATACAGCTTTTAATGGTGCCCACAGAAGGATCTGCCTTGAATTTCGCAGCACTGAAATCCACTATGGTGTCTCCATGAGAATGAAATTTTCATTTTTGCTAAGTTTTCTCAGTACCATTCCTGCAAAGTTTGAATACATTCAAAGTACTCTTCCATATGAAAACCTCTTGACTTTGATAAGATTGACTTGAAAATATTGGTTTTTAAGAACATGATCAAGACATTTATGACTTATTACATGCTTAGAAGGAAATAGTTAATACTTTAAGTTTTTATGATGCAGTGAAACCATACTCCATGTTTGCCACACTTCCTGGCATTTTCAATTTTATGTGTTGTTGAATTATTTAGTGTAGAGACCAAGCTGCAGTGATAAAAAGACCACTATATACAGTACCTCAAATATGGCAGAAGATTACTTTTCTCTTATGCAATAGGCCAAAGCTAAGTAAGTGGTCCGGGTGGGCAGGCAGCTGTGTTCTACATGATCATTTAGAAATCCAGGCTCCTTCTCTCTTGCTGCTCTTAAATTCCCTAGACCTCTTTCGTAGATGTTAGCTTGCAAGAAGAGAAACTGAAATAGGAGGCAAGCAATATCTTAAGGAAAAAGGTGAGAATGTGCTTGGGAGCAGCAATTGTCAGCCTATGTCTTCCTTTTGAATAGGAGGTTAGTTTTACTATGTATAGTTATAATTCTTATCTAATCAAACTTATATTAAAATATATAGCCTTTAAAATTAATTTTATAATTGAAAGGTATACATGAGTAATTGGCATATAAAATTGCATAGTGGTAAAATATCCACTTTATGAGTATATCTAATAAGAAAGTTACAGTAAACATATTCAAATCTTTCTGTCTATAACTGTGGAATTAACATTTCTATATGATTTGAGCATTTTTAAGTATTTGTATCCTTCAGGGAGTTACAGATTACATTTAATGTTCTTGAACTTTAAAATATGGTCTTTAGGCTCCTAACACCATATCTCCATAGTATTCTTCATAAATATGTCAAAAATATTAATTGTGACCTCACAAATGCATTTATTGATTTATAGCATTTATACTCTTGCTATATAAATGCAACATTAAACATAATAATTAAACCAAACATGAAAAATTATTGGCACTAATTATTACATTTGAAGAAGCTTTTAAAATTAGGAAATAAAACTCAGTATTGAAATCACGCTACAGAATTACATCTATTGAATGGATTAAGTGTTCAGAGAACCTTTTCTTTAATGAGTAATTTCCCAGGAAGGCAGCTTATATATACATACATACATTTTTTCTATTTCTTCCTTTAATGTTTTATATGGTATGCCATTAAAAAAATTGAATAGATACATGTGAGTAGCAGTATTTTGTCTTAGATAATTCTGCCTTCTGGACTTAAAATATGGACATATTCCCATCTTTACTTTTGAGACTTTTTTGACCAGAGGTAGGTTTTTACCTACAAATAAAATTGTGTTAATGTGAGTTGGGATCACTTATAACTCTAATTTTAATGCTACAACTCTTTTATGAGGCTATTTGTTTTAGACAAAAAAACAGACTTTAGAAAATATTTCACAAATTATAATTTAGCTCAAAGATATTTAGATTTCTTTTATCAATTTCTTTATCATTGTCTCAGTACAGGAAACCATAAAATGCATAGAGGAAAACATAGGCAAGAATCTTATGAACGTCAGCATGAGAAATTTCTTTATGGGTATGTCTCCCTGGGCAAGGGAAACAAAAGCAAAAATAACCACATGAGACTACAACAAAGTAAAAAGTGCACAACAAAAGAAACCCTCAACAAGACAAAATGGCAACCTATGCTAGGAGAACATATATATCCAATAAGCAGCTAATATCCAAAATATGTAAAGAACTTAAGAAATCAACACTGAATAAAACCAAATAATCCAATTAAAAAATGGGCAGAGGACCTGAACATTTTTCTAAAGAAGACATACAGATGACCAATTGACACATGAAAAGATGCTCAACATCACTAATCATTAGGGAAATGCAAATCAAAGCCACAGTAAGGAACTAGAGAGCCCATATATAAACCCAGGCATATATGGTCAATTAATATACAATAAAGGAGCCATGGATATACAATGGGGAAATGACAGCCTCTTCAACAGCTAGTGTTGGCAAAACTGGACAGCTACATGCAAGAGAATGAAACTGGATTATTGTCTAACCCCATACACAAAATTCAACTCAAAATGGATGGAAGACCTGAATGTAAGTCATGAAACCATAAAACTCTTAGAAGAAAAATCTCTTGAATATAAACACGGGCAACTTTTTCCTAAACACATTTCCTTGAGCAAGGGAAACAAAATAAAAAATGAACAAATGGGACTACATCGTGCTAAAAAGCTTCTGTACAGCAAAGGACACCATCAGCAGAACAAAAAGACATCCTACAGTACGGGAGAATGTATTTGTAAATGACATATCCGACAAGGGGTTAACATCCAAAATGCATAAAGAACTCCCATGCCTCAACACCCAAAAAGCAAATAACCCTATTAGAAAATGGGTGGAGGATCTGAACCAACACTTCTCCAAAGAAGAAATTCAGATGGCCTACAGGCACATGAAAAGATGCTCCACATCGCTAATCATCAGAGAAATGTAAATTAAAA